>BSBM01000401.1:6420000-6882500 GCA_027924585.1 Larix kaempferi | reverse complement strand
ATTACCCAAATTCCCTTGAAAATAATGTAAGGCCCAAACACGTAGGAACTAATCAATGGTTACTACTGAAAAAATCCTTTGTTAACCAAATAGTAATAAGACCACCTGACCTACCCTAAGCATCTAGACAAGTAAAATCCCATCCGAGCAAGAGAGCCTTTAAAACATCTAGAATAGTATCACCACACGCTATCAATTCTTGTAAGAAAAATAACTTTGGGTCTGTGTAACTCTATTAAACACCCGAGGCCTAACTTCTTAGAGGGAAGCCCCAACCCTCGACAATTATAGGACACAATTAACATTAATCAAACTGCTTGGGGATGCTTGCTCTAAGAGTCCCAATAATTGTTTTTTGTCGACCTACAATGGTTTCTCAATGATCTTGTTCCCTGGCTAATGCTAATGCCAATCTGCAGCCCCTAAGATTAGGATCATATTTTGAGGCTAAGTAAATACTCCTGGCTCCTATAGATTCATGCCCCGATGAATCCCTAGACCGGGGTCACAAAAAATACCTCGACCCCCCAGAAGTCGATACCTTCATAACTTCTTTGTCATCAACTGGACAATATACCAAAGGAGGTAAATAATCAAGGTGCTCACAAACTAAAGTTGATATAGAGGTTTCCCCATCCCCCTACCGAGCCGGACCCTTCGAATGAAAAATGTCCATAGATGCGATTCCCACACTATTTGTATGAAAAATAAAATTACCAACAACTATATTCAAATAAAAGGTAATAGGATTATTAGGATTGAAGACAATTTCTTCCATCCATGCATTGACCAGTGGGGATTATTAACCAATGGATGATCCAACACAATAGAATACAAAGAGAAAGGCTTAGAGAAAACATCTACAAATCATACTCTAGAAGGGTGTAACACCACCAATTGAGAGTTTATATGAGAGAGTTGAGCAAGGGATTCCTAGCAAGAAAATGGGACTTCCTCCATAGAGGATATGAAACCCCAATACCCAATAGGGGGGAGGGGTGGATAAATACGTCTAGGCCTCATTAAATCAGGAACCACAAGGAAGGATCCCTCCCACATACCCCACTCGTCCAAAGGAGAAATAGAAAAAGGCCTCTTCTGTTGAAATAAGGAGTTACAGAGCTCAGAGATACCAACTAGGCCAAGGCTATTATCCAAGGATCAGATATCTGAAGGAGAAAAGAAGAGAGATATATAACCTAAGGACCATACATTAGTCAAGCTATTATTCATGGGAGATGAAAAAGAGGCCTCAAGCATACATTTCTTATCCACAGAGGAGCCAAGAAGAGTGAATATCGAGAATGGTTGGGTGTCTTTTCATGTAGCTTGGAGTAACTATGTCACTATGACAGGAACAATTTTCTCTTCCACATGATCCCTAGGAGATATACATTCTACTAAGCCAAGTACCATAGCTTGAGATACCATGGACCTATGAACAAAATGGGTCTCAGGAATCCCATTACTTGATAACTCATTATCAATAGGGTCTGACTCCTCTTCTGCTCCGACCCCCTAAGAATGGCCCTCCACTAAACTAGGTGTCATGGTCTAAGGAGCATTAGTGCCTTGAAGAAGAATATTCTTAAACAATCCCATGTGATGCATCTCTTCAGTAGATTTCCTTTTTCAAGACACATTACCCTGAGAATCCCGCTTTTGGTGAATAGCGCCGGAGGGTTGCTTGAAAGGGAGGTTACAATCCCTCAACAAGTGTCCATGTTTGTGACACATGTGGAAATTGAAGGGAACACCCACATAGTCGAGGGTCCGAAGAAAAGAGGATGTGTCCACTAAAAGAGCAACTTCCCCCAGTAACCCTTCACGGATGTCGCTATCCACCAATAAGTGACCAACAGTCATATTACTGGTGTCCATGAAATTGTAATCAACATCGACAAAAAACCCAAGAAAATCAATGATACTATGCAAAGAAGCTATCGGGCTCCAAAACTCCACAAGCAACCCTGATAGCTTTAGCGACATACGCTTGGTATATAAATTCTCTCGTCTAGCATCAAAACCAAGTGGAAAGTGTCCAAGGATTCATCACAAAAGGCTCATAACCCCAACACCCTTTACTTTCTATAAGGGTTTTAGCATCCTTAGTAGACTTGGTGAATACCGCCTTCCATCCTTTTTCCAAGGAGACAACCTACGGACTGTAACCTAGATTCATAGACAATGTAATCGAGGCCCATGTTGGTTGTGGAGCCAGATCTTCTAGTCTCATAGATGATATTGTATCAACCGTGTTTGTACCCCAGTTTTATATGATATGTAGGTGGACTGTATAGTCACCCCAGCAGGGGGGTGTGGGGGGGCATCGCCCCCCCACAGGGTTTATGACAGAACAAGGTTATAGTAGATGTCATTCTGACCACTGTGTTTATTTCAAGAAGCTAGACAATGGAAGATATATTATCTTGTTATTGTATGTGGATGACATGCTTGTTGCAGGGTCTGACATGCAGGATATAAATGTACTCAAAAGGAAGCTAGCTAATTCATTTGCGATGAAGGATTTGGGTGCTGCAAAGCAAATCCTTGGTATGAGAATAACGAGAGATAGGAAAAATCGCAAATTGACATTGTCTCAAAGTGAATACATACAAAAGGTGTTGGAGAGGTTCAGAATGCAGAATGCAAAACCTATAAGTACACCTTTGGCTAGCCATTTCGGTCTAAGTAAGGAAATGTGTCCTAAGACACAAGAAGAGACAGATTACATGTCCAAGATTCCCTATCAATCAGCAGTTGGCAGCTTGATGTATGCCATGGTGTGCATAAGACCAAATATTGCACATGTAGTGGGAGTTGTGAGCAGATATATGAACAATCCAGGTAAAGAACATTGGAAGGCAGTACAGTGGATTCTCAGGTATTTGAGAGGTACTACCACTGAGGCATTATGTTTTGGAGGTTCAAACATTGTTCTACAGGGATATGTTGATGCAAATATGGTAGGTGACAAGGATAGCAGGAGGAGCACCACAGGGTATGTGTTTACTATAGGTGGAACAACAGTAAGCGGGATTTCGAAACTACAGAAGGTTGTTGCACTTTCAACAACAGAAGTAGAGTATGTTGCCATTACAGAGGCTAGTAAAGAGATGATTTGGTTGCAGAGGTTTATGGAGGAAGTGGGTAAGAAGAAGAAGGATAGCAGATTGTATAGTGACAGCCAGAGTGCCATTCACCTTGCAAAGAACTCAGCATTCCATTCCAGGACTAAACATATACAGCTCAAGTACCATTTCATACACTCTGTTCTGGAAGATGAACTGTTGAAGCTGGAAAAGATACACACTAGCCAGAATCCTGCAGACATGTTCACAAAGGTAGTGACCAGAGAGAAACTGAGTTTGTGCTCGGTTTGAGTTGGCCTTCTATCATGAAGGTGAAGAGGAGAAATTTGCCAAGTCCAAGTCCAGCAAGTGCAGCAATGGTGGAGTTGCTATGATCAGTCTCCAAGTGGGAGATTGTTGGTTGTGGAGCCAGATCTTCTAGTCTCATAGATGATATTGTATCAGCCGTGTTTGTACCCCAATTTTATATGATATGTAGGTGGACTGTACAGTCACCCCAGCGGGGGGGCATCGCCCCCCCACGGGGTTCCAGGGGGGACCATCCCCCCTGGCTGGGGGGTCTGGGGGCCAGCGGTCCCTCGGCGGGGGTTCGGGGGCAACGCCCCCGAAGAAAATTTTTGGGGCTGTTTTCGTCAACTGTTTTGTGGGCCCATGGTTTTGGGTATCCCGTGGTATTTTCCCATTGTATTTCCCTTATAAAATAAAGACATTGTAATACGGCTAGGGATGATGATGTATTAGGTTTTATGCACTGTAAAGATCTCTGAGATCAGGAGAGAGACTATAAAACAGAGAAGAGGAAGTGCAACGGTTATGCTGCAAGTTGTATCCCTTCACCTTGCTGGACGGTAATAATAATAAGGACTGGCAAATTCAGTGTGGGCGTAGCCCAAGTTGGGTGAACCACGATATATCTGTGTCTCTCTTGTAATGTGTATGTGTGATTATATTTGCATTTCTGTTTATTGTTATTGTTCTGCGATCCTGTTTTTCTAACAGCCCAAACTTCAAAGTGAGGGGAGCTCATGTTCCTTCTCATGAAATGGACTACCACCACAATTTCTGACATCTTCAAAACCTCGGTCATATCCACAACACCACCCAGTATGAGGTTCCTTTGAGAATCCTTCTAGCGAATTACTCGCAACATCTTCTCTATTGGTTTCCCAGCCTCAAATATTCCCTCTTCTAACTGAGAGATGGAAAGAATAGACAGGACCTCCTCCGCTCAAATTTCGGGACGAGATAAACCAAGAGAACTCGTCGAGGGCCCATGAAAAATATCCTCCAAAGCTGGGGAAACTGTAATGCTCGTTGTATTGGAATCCCTATGCGAGAACATATGACCTACCTTTTCCCCCGAGACTTTTGAGATCGAAGTTCCTTGTGGTGGAGCCATGTGGCCCTCCACTTGACAGTCTCTAAACACTCAGACCCAACACTCAAGGCAATAGAAACTAAAACAATAAATTAAACGCAAGTAAAGGAACTTTTGATAAGACATATGACAACCAACTTGATCACAAACCAGGAATTCTTAGACTATTTACCATAAAACCGACCAAAACCCGCCATGAAAACCTCTAGCTTCAATCACTGAATGCCCAAAACCTATCGAGAAACCCTCCTCAAAACCCTCCATTAATTAAAGTTGTTCCTTTGTAGATGGAAACTTACATTTTTAGCAGAGTTTATCTGTGCATATGCACATGTAAATATGCAATTTATTTTATGTAAATCCGACAAGCCAATGAACAATGTGTTTTGTTTTCATTAATAGAGTGCGACCTTTTTTCAAGGGAAAAAAAAAAAGATGGAAACTTACATTTTTGAGGTTGTCATGTGAAACTATTTTCAAATTGTTTTGTGAATAAAAAAAGTGATATAATTGGTAGAAATGTTACATAGGTTGTTAACAATTAATGAACTTGGTTTCCCTAGCTACATACAATCACACCCACACAGAATGCTATAAAAGTTATGCTCCCATGTCAAATTGTCGTGAACTTAGTTGATCCTTTATTATATTCCATATTAATTTATAGTAATTGATAATTGGACATGACTAAGTCCTAAGCTTGTGTTTTTTTTCAATAGAAAAAAACGTGTAACTTGTTATTCATAAGTAGAATCAAAGTTTCATATACTAGTCCTCTTTCCCAAGACAAAATCAACCAATCCAAACTTCTCCTCGAACAAACTGTCTACAAAAAAACTGACTCCAGCACCAAAATTACAACCAAAGGCTATCAAACCATCCAACAAACCAACCAAAAGACCAACCAAACTTGTACAACTATCAAAGAAACAAAAAACTTCCTTCAAAGCAATCAAACACGGCAACAAAGTACCTCAAAAAAAACGTAAATAAGAACCTGAATCGATGATATCTTCATCCCGGAATTCCGAAAAAAGAGAAAGCCATGCATTTCTCCTAAGCTTGTGTTATAAGCATGAACTTGTCCCATCAATATACGTTCGACGTTCAAAGGTTTCTATTGAGATGCCGTTGTTATATTTTTATTAAATTGTTTGATATGTACAAGTCACGTTTAGTACTTGTTGTAATAGTGTCGAGAATTTCTTTTGGTGTGAATATTTGGAACATGTATTTATTAAGTTTACTTTGCTTGGTCAATTCCCATAAACAATAAACATGACAAACATGAAAATGTTATCGGTTCATGTTTTAGTGTCGGCATTCTACTTATTTATTCTTTTAGTATTCCTACATGTGAAGAACGCTGAATTTTTCATTCTTTGAACTTTTGTTGGATTTGCAATAGTTGCATGATTTTGATATGGAAGGGTTCTTAATATGCTATTCATACATGTGAACAACGCTCAATTATTCCTCGTTTGATCCTTTGTTGGATTTTCCATAGTCGCATGATTTTGATATGGAAGCGTTCTTAATATGCTTATATTTTTGTTTTGTTTTTAAATAATGTTTTGGGTTGGCTTCGTTGCATTATTTTTTTGTCCTGGTATTGTTTTTGTTTTAAAAAAAATGTCCTCAAAGTATTCATTCAACTAACTATTAAAATTAAAATTGAGTTATTTCAATCATATTATTAAATTAATATTTGATTTAGTATAATATGATAAGGTATTTATGTATGTTAGTATAGATCCATTTTAACTTTGACTCTGTCAAGCATTGAAAGGGATCAAATCTTTTAAGGTGCAATTTCCTTGTAGAGTTCTAAAGTTGATGAAATGTTTGCACCTCAAAGGATTTGATCCCTCTTGACGCTTGATAGAGCCAGAGTTAAGATGGATCTATGATGGTTCCAAACACAGTGACCACATCAAAACAATGTTACTTAAGAGTTATAATTACCACATTGTAATCATTTCATCCAAAATTAAAAAGAAAATATTTACATGATCAAAATGGTGAATTGTAATAAAGTAATAATCATGTTCAATGATAATACATATGAAAAAATGCAATAAAATTTAATGATGAATTATATCTATCTATCTATCTATCTATATATATATATAATCAATCTTAATATGTCTTATTTTGTTGTTCTAAAACCCACTCCTGCCCGCCTTTGCCATCTTCTCATATCGATGATATGTGAAAAGAGGTTGAAATTGAACACCATTCAACCCTTAACTCAAGATATTGTTGTAAATGTGAGACATTGTATCTCTTTATTTCCAATATTTCTAGTTGTTTTCTCCAATGTTAATCCTTGTAACATATGGATTGTCAAACCCCAAGCAAGTTTCAATGAAATGTTTCCTCATTTGCATCAGTGTAACATTTTCTTCTATGAAATTTAATGATGAATTACATATATATTTAACTTAATAATATCATACGAAATGTTATATCACCAAAATCAATGCATCTAAACAATACTATAAGATAATATTATATTTCCCATTACACAAAAATTCAAATTAGAGGGATACTATACCATAACAAAAATCTCCATCTAAAGACATGGATCAATAGATCATAGACATCCCTCTATGTAAGCAATGCACCAAAATTCAATTACTAAATTCCCACATTATAATATTAGATGTCAATATATAGTCAAATCAGGGTTTCGACTATTTAATTGTGGTGACTCTATCTACTCCGCTAACAGTGTTAATTGAATCAAATTAGGGTTCCAACTATTTAACTAAATGATATCATACAAAATGGCCAAAACTAATGGATGGAGATCATAGATTCCATTCTTCTCGGCTAACTTTGGTGATTCTATCTACTCACATGAGAAAATTTGAACCCATAATACGATGGCATATTTGTCTGAATTTTGACAACATTCCGTCTAAGATCCGCCAAAGTAAGTGTTTTTTAAACGTCGGTAAAACTTCGTCGGATATCCGACAGACACAACCCACGGTTGGATATCCGACAGACACAACCCACGGTTGGATATCCGACAACAACTTGTCGAATAACCTACGGTTTTCTTTTAATCAATAAGTCGAATATCTAACTTGATTGTTTCTTTTCCCTTCTTGTATGTTCACACTGTATACTGAAACTAGGAAAAAAGTGTATAAACAATGTTTACAGTAGGAGTTGATTTTTTCTTAAATGTCAAAATATTTCCAGGTCTCTTACATTCTCCTTAGATTTCAACTTTGAACTAATTAACCATATGATACTAATTCAGGTAAATTGCAAACACTGCCATTGAACTAACAACACTTGGAAATCGAATGACATCTTTTGGTAAGTGATAAGAATACTATTGGGCATCTAACATCACAAAAACATGATTTATTGTCTAATGGCTAAACCCACTAAACATCATAGGGGTTGCAAACAAAAGCAAATCTGTAGGTGCAAAGACTCTCGCCGTACCCATAACAAATACCATATAAGATGTTGCCTCTTGCGATATTTGATTTTACAATATGTAACAGATACCATGTTCCTACTTTGGTTCCTCTATAATTCACATCTTTGTTTTCCAATTGATTTTCTTACATCATTTTGTTTACTATGTCAGGATCGTCTGCAAATCATGCTATAACAATTTTATGTTGATTTGTTCCTCAGCTTGCAATTCCTAGAGAGAAGGATAGAATGCATTTAGACAAAGCTACAAATGCCAGGCTAAAGCAATCACTAGGTAGAGACACTGGCATAACCCCTTGTAAATATTGAACCAAGAACTTAAGTAGTTATAAAATTACTAGTGATAGAAACTGGATCAATTATCTTTTTTCCTTTTGTTGGACTAAAATATGGAATTTAGAGATGCCAATTACACATCTATGTATAAGATAATAGTTTGTTGTCATAACTTTTCCAAATATATTTCTCCTTTGCATATGCTATGAATAAGGAAAAAAAATCCACTGTATTATGCATAGTTACATGCCATGTTGTTTCTTTTGATTATTGGTTTTTTGAATGTTTAATAAGGGATTTTATCCATATTAGTCGTAAGCTATTTTATGATTAGTACCATTTGAATGGCATTGCTTTGTTTTTTTGTTAATTTAAATTTTAGGTTTTTGTGCAAGATGCTTTATATATTTAAAAAATGTGCATAAAAACATTATAAAGCGTGGCTACAAAATTGAGGTTTCTGCATGCATGGATTGCCAATCATTGGTAGAGATTGCAGAATACATTAAAAATCCATTGTTTGATAATGCATAATTTATATTAGAAACTATTAAAAAATTGACAAAAAACATACCAAGGTCATTATTTATGCTCTGTAATCAATTTCATGGTTTTGATGTAGATTGATGTTGTTTGCTAATGCTATATATGGAAACATTTCCAAATTGAACTTTGCATGTTTTTTGAATGCATAGTTTATTAGTTCTATTATGATTATCCTATGTTCAAGAGTTATAGATTATAGCTTTTAATATTTATTACGTTTTTCTCTGTCACAATAGCTCTTCTGCTTGTAGCTATTCTGTATTGCTCCTATACAACAATGTAGGGACATAGCCACTTTGTAGCTCTTGTTAATTGAATAATTGAATTGATTGCTCTTAAAAATTCAATTAAATAAAAAATTACTAAATAAAACAATATGAGAAATTATCATGTAGTTAGTGAATGTCTTATGTGTGTGTGAAGAGTGTTTTGCATATTATTTTTAATATTTTTAAATGATGATGATAATGAAGGTTAACGTCGGTCAATTCTCGCTAGCTCACTTGGTTAAGGTGTGGGTCTCCTTAGCAAGGCGACCCGAGTTCAATTCCCCTTAGGGGTGACTTAGTTGGGAGGTGACACTCAAAAAACCCAGTCAAGTTGAGGCTGGTGTGGTCCAGGACGGGTGCGATCCCCGGGTGATTTTGATGACTTAGATTCCCCTGGGTTGTGGTTTCTCAGACCACAGGCCACTCTCGCTAGTCAAGGAGATTCGAGCAAACAAAAAAAAAGAAGGTTAACGTCTACTCAGACTAATTATGGTTTATTGGACCTTAAGAAAACTAGTTGAATTGCTTTAAATTTTTATTTCTATGCTTTAAAAGCCTGAATCCAAGCATTCCTAAATTACCATAATTTTCACTCCTCAACACTCGCAGTTTCACAAAGATGATCGATCCTTTCATCCCATGGGCTTTTAGGAACATTCGAAAACCATATTTCACTATGCAACTCACAAGAGTTCGTTTTTATTTTGGTCTTCTAGATTAGGGTTAATGACCTCCTTGTAATATCTTAACTTTCGTTTAGCTTCTAAATTTTTACCACACCAAAGTTTTTTCTTTAAATTTCGATCTAATAATATTTTTAATACTATCTATACTTTGCAAAGTGATCATTTCATTAATCTCTCAATGATTTAGCCAAGACATAACATCTTTATGCCAACCCTATTTAATCCTCACGTAATTTTATAATTTTAATTTTAAAGAAATACTAAAATGTAAAATTATATAAATATAAAATTGTTTATTTTTTTAATAAAGGAGAATATGATTTTTTTGGCTTATGATATAAAGGAGAACGTGAACTCGTTGCTTATAATATAAAGGAGGATTATATTTTTGAACCAAAATCATAAATCGTCAATTCTATAGTTCTATATGTATAAATAAATAAAGTTGTTCCTTTGTAGATGGAAACTTACATTTTTTAGGTTGTGATGTGTACCTATTTTCAAATTGTTTGGTGAATAAAAAAAAACGTGATACAATTGGTAGAAATGTTATGACAATTAATGAATTTGGTTTTCTGAGTTATATACATTTATTTTACATAGAAAGTTATCTAAAAAGTTAGGTCTTTTTGTTAAATTGTTGTGAATTTAGTGAAAATTTTATTAGATTTTATATTGATTTTTTTTTTTTAAATATTTAAGTAACTTCCCAAGAGTATATGTAACAATCTACAAGTTTTATATATCAATAATTTATAGGTCAGTTTTTACCGAGATTTCACATTCTCGTTGGAATTGAGTTTGTGATCTCTCCAAAGATAACACATATATTTAACCATTAAATCTACTTAGATAATTTATTAATTTATAGTTTTTAATAATTTAAAATAACTAAATCTTAAACTTTATTATAAACATACTCCATGTTAATTTATTAATTTATAGTAATTGATAGTTTGAAATAACTAAATCTTAAACTTGTATTATAAACAGGAACGTGTCCCATCAATATACGTTCGACGTTCAAAGGTTTCTATTGAGATGCCGTTGATATTTTTTTATTAAAGTTTTTTATATTTACAAGTCACGTTTTATATTACATTTTAGTAGTTGTTGTGATAGTGTCAAGAATTTCCTTTGGTGTGAATACTTGGAACATGTATTTCTTAAGTTTACTTTGTTTGGTCAATTCCCATAAACAATAAACATGACAAACATGAAAATGTTATCGGTTCATGTTTTAGTGTCGGCAATTCTACTTATTTATCCTTTTTGTATTCCTACATGTGAAGAACGATGCATTTTTCTTTCTTTGAACTTTTGTTGGATTTGTCATAGTTGCATGATTTTGATAGGGAAGGGTTCTTAATATGATATTTGCATGATTTTGATAGGGAAGGGTTCTTAATATGATATTCATACATGTGAAGAACGCTCAATTATTCTTTGTTGGATTTGCCATAGCTTCATGATTTTGATATGGAAGCGTTCTTAATATGCTTATATTTTTTTTTGTTTTTAAATAATGTTTTGGGTTGGCTTCGTTGCATTACTTTTTGTCCTTGTAGTGTTTTTGTTTAAAAAAAAGTCCTCTTTAAGGTATTCATTCAACTAACCATTAAAATTAAAATTGAGTTATTTAAATCATATTATTAAATTAATATTTGATTTAGTATAATATGATAAGGTATTTATGTATGTTGGTATAGATCTATTTTAATTTTGGTTCTATCAAGCGTTGAGAGGGATCAAATATTTTAAGGTGTAAACTTTTTTTAGAGTCCTAAAGTTGATGAAATGTTTGCACCTCAAAGGATTTGATCCCTCTTGGCGCTTGCTAAAGCCATAGTTAAGATGGATCTATGATGGTTCCAAACATAGTGACCACATCAAAACAATGTTACTTAAGAGTTATAATTACCACATTGAAATCATTTCATACAAAATTAAAAAGAAAATATTTACATGATCAAAATGGTGAATTGTAATAAAGTAATAATCATGTTCAATGATAGTACATATAAAAAAATGCAATGAAATTTAATGATGAATTATATATATATATATATATATATATATAATCAATCTTAATATGTCTTATTTTGCTTTTCTAAAAGCCACTCCTACCCACCCTTGCCATCTTCTCATATCGATGATATGTGAAAGGAGGTTGAAATTGAACACCATTCAACCCTTAACTCGAGATATTGTTGTAAATGTAAGACATTGTATCTCTTTATTTCCAATATTTATAATTGTTTTCTCCAATGTTAATCCTTGTGACTTATGGATTGTCAAACCCCAAGCAAGTTTCAATGAAAATTTTCCTCATTTGCATCAGTGTAACATTTTCTTCTATGAAATTTAATGACGAATTACATATATATTTAACTTAATAATATCATACGAAATGTTCTATCACCAAAATCAATGCATCTAAACAATACTATAAGATCATATTATATTTCCCATTACACAAAATGTCAAATTAGAGGGATATTACACCATACCAAAAATATCCATCCAAAGACATGGATCAATAGATGATAAACATCCCTCTATGTAAACAATGCAACAAATTCAATTACTAAATTCCCACATTATAATATTAGATGTTAATAGTGTTAATTGAATCAAATTAGGGTTCCAACTATTTAACTAAATGATATCATACAAAATGGCCAAAACAAATGGATGGAGATCATAGATTCTATTCTTCTTGACTAACTTTGGTGATTCTATCTACTCACACGGTACAATTTGAACTGAAAATCTGATGGCATATTTGTATGAATTTTGACAACACTCCGTCTAAGATCCGACAAAGTAGTTTTTTTTAAAACGTTGGTAAAACTTCATCGGATATTCGATAGACACAACCAATGGTCGGATATCCGAAAACAACTTGTTGAATAGCCTATGCTTTTCTTTTAAACAATAAGTCGAATAACCAACAACAACTTGTCGAATAACCTATGCTTTTCTTTTAAACAATAAGTTGAATAACCGACAATGATGTGGTCAAATATCCGACAAGGTTTACATACCAACATGTTGAATAACTGACAAAATTGAGGTCGAATATCCAACACCGGGGTGGTCTATTAACCGAAAAAGGTGACGTCTAATATCCGACAACCTATCCCTACCCGATTATCGAACAACCGACAAGTTTGGACCACAACGATGACGTTTGCCGTCGAAGGTATAGAAAACTCGTCAGATTATTGTTGCATGGTCGTCGAATAGGGGACGGATCGCAAGACAAATATCCGACGACTTTGTTGTCAGTTGTATAGAAAAACCATTGCAGTTGAGTTGTGTTGTCATCAAATATTCGATGGTATTGAGGAATTAAAAACAATATTATAGATTGGAAACTAGTCAAGCTCCTTATCATTGCAGATTTGGTTGGAAATTGTGGCAACCTTTTGCAGTTTGTAGCAATCCAAAAACTAGAGCCTTGATCATTTCATGCTTAATCTAGTCACAAATCATGATTTGAAAATGTGTGACTCCCATGATCATGAACTCAAATGAAGCATCCCAAAATTACTTGATAAACATAACAAATGCAACTAGGAGTCTATTCTATCAGGAATCGTGTCATTATTTTATGAGTTGTCTCTTTCATCTAAATATTGGAACGTCCACAAAAATTGATATACCACCACTATTTATATGTGTATAATTGTATTTCAGTTGTTAACGTTTGAAGCATTCAATTGTCAACATGCATTGCATTGTTGTTTTTCTTGTAAATATCCTATGTCTTTGGATATTACCGTGCAAGTCCGTATGACATCAAATTGGTAAAATCATGTTAACACTAATAATCTAACAACTCTTCCAATTGACATTGAAAATTTGAAAGGAATAAACACCCAGTAACCTCTCATGAAAACATACAAAATACCTACAAGAACAACTAGTATAAATATATTTAACAATAGATTATGTTTTGTGCATATTCATACCCATAATATTGGAAGGATTGTGTTAAAGGTGAAATATCATTATCATGTTGTTGCTTAGAAAGCATGATATCATTTCCAACATCAGGCATCTTAGCCTTCTCATCTAAAGAATCCTTGTTCCATCCTTCAATTGGAGCTTCATTGTCTTCTATGTCATCTAATCCTCCTAACAAAGTAATAACAATGGAAATTAACATCATACATAGTCAAACAATATTTTAGGTATTCAACTGTAAATAAATTTGTTGCTTACCTTCTTCCTCTCCATACACATTTTTTCATCCTCCACATATGCAACCATTTGAGCAACCAACACCAGCCTAAAATATGCATCAAAATGTAGTAAGAACAATGTGAAAAATTCCTCCCAATTTCACATTTACATTACCTTTTTTTTGTAAATAAAAAAACATTATATTGCAACTTGAAATTCAAATAAATTTCAAGCTAACAGCAGAGCTGAGCATGGAGTTCAGAGACTTATAAGCCAAAACACTGTCTGAAACAAGACCTTACAGAAAAAAGGTGTATGGGCACCCACCGACTCAAAACCTTTAGAAACTCTAACAGCTAAACTGTAATCTCTATCCATATGTAATTCTATTACAAAAATTACGACAGAAGACAGAAAATACTAAAGACTGACCTGATTCTTGGACAGGTCCCCAGGGCTAGCAGTGGCCTTGTCTGGAGCATTGAGGTTCTTATCCTTTTTCTGCACCTTTTCCTCTTGCTGCTTAGTGGTAGAGGCATGCTGAGGGCTCCCATGATGGAGCTTCGAGGGATTAGAGACTGGGTGACCTTGAGCATCCAAACCTGGGTAACTGAAAGAGAGACCCAGTTTCTTTGCAATAGCATCAATATTGCAGTGCATCAATCTAGTATCAGCATTGTGCACCTTCCACGCCTTCACTGGCTCTTCGTCACCTTGGAATTTCTCCTTACCTCCCATAGCAACATGGGAAAGCATGTTCTTGGTAACCCAATATACCAGAATCATCCGTTCATACACCGAAGCACGACCAGCAGTAGTTCCAGGATCAACTACCCAATCTTCCACTTCACTCTTAGTTTCATCAAAAGGGAGGGTATGGGCCTCATTCCACAGGTTACTCGCAATTTGCCAATTTCTTCCTTGATAATATTAGGAATTCGCTCACAGAAGAAAAGAGCAGCGGACTGAGCCCTGGCTTGAGCTCGAGTCATCTGACCAGGACCTCGGCCTTTCTCCACCATCTTTCCCTTTCCTTTCAGGCTACCAGAAGCAGAGCCTTTCCCAGAGCGGCTTCCAAGATCACGTTTGGGAGCCATCTGAAATCTCCCTCAGAAGGAAAGCCAACAATTAGGGGGATGGACACTGGAAAACCATACCCAAGGTGGTGCTTCGTGGAGACTAACAACCAAAATCCTAGAGGTAACAGGGGAACAATCACGGTGGTGATGAATGAAATGCAGAGCACCACACAGATAAAAAGGTCGAGAGGTCATAAAAACCATAGCAAGGTAGTTACTATCCAAGTGTGGGAAGGTCCTGTCCGCCTCCACTATCGTACCTCCCCAAATCCATTGCAATAAGAGGGTCATGACGATCACATAATGGAACTAGTGCGAGTCCATCCACCATAACAGGAAATGAATAAGCCCATAAATATTTTCAATTTTAATAATGATCCTGCTCGGGGAATTCTCCTATGTCCTCATTAAGATGCAAACTATTCTGACGTAAGCAACATGAATTCCTGTCCACGTCTATCCTCCTCCTGGAGCACGTGTCCCATACCATCCATCTGTTGAGGTCTACCAAAGTTTGAGGCTGCAAGATGGAGGCAATTGGGGGCTCAGTCCTCATGCATGAGATCAGCCATATCGCCCGAAAAATTACCTCCCGCCATGTCAGCACCGAGATTTGATAGGAAATCCGCCACCTTGTTGGCTTCACACCTTACATGGCTAAAGGTTATGGAGCTATGGGATATGACGAGGCCTCTCAATGTTTCAAGCCGACTAGACAACCTCTAGTTGGCTGTGACCTGATCCGAGGTTTTTCCATGAGCCAATCCCTTTTCCATGTGTAAAATAATTTTTGAATCACCCTCAATAATGGCTGGGAACCAACGAGCCTCAATGATCAAATGAAATCCCTAGATCAAACCATCGAGCTTAGCCGAATTATTGGTGTCGTAGCCTATATAGCCATAGAAAACCTTTAGAATATCCCCTGCAACGTTTCTACACACTCCTCCATAACCGGCGATGCCCGAGTTGCCACGGGAAGCTCTATCAAAATTGACTTTGTAGACATTCCTCCCTGGTGGAGACCATAAATTCGGAGTGATAGGCCTGCAAATATTTTCACGTCTTCGAATACCATTCATGTCATTGCGACCCAGGCCCCAGCCAGTAGAAATTATGGACTCCTGTTTTGAGAGGTCTTTGTTTGCATCAGCCCATTGTCTGATTTTGATGGTTTTGTGGATGTTTCGTGCCAATTTTTTCCACACTTCCTCTCGACGATGACTCTTGTCCCTGAAAATCCTTTCATTTCTTTCTTTCCAAATGCTCCAATAGACCATCCCAGGGAACATCTGCCAGATCAAAGCAAGGATTGGATTGTTAAAATCCTAGTCATTCCAAGCTCATAAAGTTTGATCAGGATGGCCTCGCATGTGGTCACTTTTCTGGAAGAGCATGGCCCCTTTATCCTAGATATAGGAAGAGAAAACACATGCATCCAGAAGATGAGCAAGCGTTTCCTCACTATTTTTGCATAAGGGGCAAAAGGAGGGTCCATGAATGCCTCTTTTCTTAAGGTTTTTGCCAGTTAGGATTCTTTTCCATATAACCAACCAACAGAAAATCCCTGTTTTTGGCCAAGGGTTCATTTTCCATAGTTTCCTCCACATTGTTTCATCCCCTTCCTTGTGGTTGATTTTGAGATCATAATCTTCCTTAATGCTGAAGACTCCCTTCTTCCTATAACTCCATCTTAGCTTACTTGCGCCAGTACTCCGGCGAATGTACCTTTCTTGGAGCATGTCACCAAAGGATCTAAGGTCTTCCTCATTGGCCAAACCATTCCACCCAGGATGATCTAACCATTATTGTGATTCCCCATGGTCAGGTCGGCCCAATAGTGGCAAACTTTGACTCTTCCTTCAGTCAAACCCCGAGCATTAAAGTTCTGCCATCTTTGCTTTAGAGCCAATTTGGGAAATTGGTTCCACGAGTCATCCCAAAAATTGGCCAGCTCACCATTACCAATTTCCTAGAAGATGTGATCTTGAACCATCTTCCAACCTTTCTGGGCCTTCATCCATATGTGAGATACCAATTTCTCTTCGTTGTACCTGATCAATTGTTCAACTTGATGATCCCTTGCATATTTAACTTGCCAGAGTAGAGCCCAAGGTTCCTGGATGTGATTACACCAATGCCACCAAAATTTGGATCCATGAATTTCACTCACCACCTCCGGATCACAAAGGCCAAGACCACCATGCTCCTTTGGGATACATAGGGTGCCCCATTTGATCAAGGAGAACTTCGATTTTGCTTCCTTGCCTCCCCACGGGAAGTTGCGTTGGATTCCCCTTATCTCCTTGAGGATAGGCTTGGGAGATGAAAGCAAAGAAAAGAGATAAATCGGCATAGCCTGTAGGAAATATTTTACCAAGGTTAGCCGACTGGGGAGGTTGAGGGGTCTAGTCGTCCAATTGTTGAGTCTGCCACGCAGGCAATCTAAGAGATCCTGCCAGGAAGATATGCGAAGGGAACCTTCAAAGAGAGGTGCCCCTAGATATTTAGCAAGAAGAGAGCCTTTGGAAAAGTGAAGAATCCTAAGAATGTTGCGCTGAGTGACAGAAGGAGTATTGAAAAAGAAAACCTGAGGTTTGTCGGGATTGACTTCGAGCCCAGATGCCTTTGCAAAAAGTTTTAAGCTTTTCCTAAAGGTGCGAGCTTCTTGGACTGAAGGGTGCCCCATGAGAATAGTATCATCAATGAATTGTTGGTGATTTTGTTTACTCATACGAACGTGGAGATTCAGACCTCTGATATCACCAACCACAACTTGACTATGGAGAAATATTCCTATCCCTTCCGCCATAAGGATGAAGAGAAAAGGGGATAGAGGATCCCCTTGTCTGGTGCCATGGGATGACTGAAGAAGCCTGGTAGGAGAACCATTTAGCAGGGTAGATAAGAAAGGGGTGGCTACCAAGTTCAAAATGCAGTCAACCCAATCCAGACCAAAACCATAGGCCTCCAACATGCTTTGCATATATTTCTAGCTTAGTTTATCATAGGCTTTAGCAATGTCCAATTTGATCATCATACCTAGTTTCTTGGTGATATTCAGGGAGTGAATAGTCTCTTGGGATAAGATGATTCCGTCGAGGATCTGTCTACCTTCCACAAAGACTGATTGTTCAGGGATAATCAGAACTGGGAGCAATAACTTTAACCTGTTAGCTATGACCTTGGTGATGATTTTATAGATGACATTGCATAACGCAAACAAGCAAAATTTGCTTGGAACCTCCGCCCCCTCTTCCTTTGGGATTAGAGAAAGGAAGGTGGAATTGAAGGCCTTTAGCACTCTACAACACCTACGGAATTCCTCTACAATAGCATGAACCTCCTGTTTAATCATGTCCCAAAATAAGTGAAAAAAGTTTGTAGTAAAACCATCCGGGACTGGAGATTTTCCAAGGGCCATCTGGTGCATAGCATCTTCAACCTCTTGCATACTGATATATTTGTCCAGGATCTCATTATGCTCTTGCATGATAAGTCTAGTGATAATAGATGAAGTGGTTTTCTAGTAGGGAGTTGGATCTCCAATCATCAATCTATTTTACTAAGAAGTGGTGAGTTTATATGTCAACAAATGAAAATGATTATGACAAGTTATAAGATCTACATTCATTCATCAAACAAGATAAGCAAAGAGAAGATCTAATTCCATTTGAACATCTAAAGCATACAAGATAAGCAATATTCAAACATTCAAATGAAACAAACTTGAATCATTTCATATTAAAATAATGAAGAGGTACATCCTTACCATGGATCTTGGTGTGAATCCCTTCTCCACCCCTGCTTTTTAAAAAATGAGCTTTTCCTCCTCCTTCAGAATCTCTCCAGCATGCCTTTGCTCTTCCTTTCTCCATCTACAATGACCCAAATGCCTTTCTTATATAGCATTGGTAACTGTGCTCTCAAGTTTTTGTTTTCAATATGGGATTGCTCCTTTTGATTATTTTTTCTCAAAAACCCACTTTTCAATAGTTTTTAGATTTTTTTGCACAACTTAGCATACTTTAAGCACAATTAATGCACTTTAATGCATTTCTCTTCACTTTTTGATTGTGTAGCTTAGTTTTGGACCTTTTGTGAGCGGTTCAATCACTGAACTTGGTCTCTTTAGGTTCTTATTTTCTTCACCTAATCCTTCCATTTATGGGAGAAGTGATTAGATCAGAGAGGATTTGTCTCTGAATGTACTTGTGTCCTGTCTTCATGTTGCGGGTGCATAGTAAAAATATGCTTCTTCTGTCACATGAATAAGGGTGTTAATTTGATTGTTAACAGATGCACCCTAATGTGTGAGGTCCAAAGTAGAGATAAGGCCTGAAATACATTACTGAAATTTATACTCTGTATACGGATACTCTTTATACCGATACTCTTTATCGTTCAAAGCAAGGATGAGAAAGGAAAAACTCACAGGCGCAGGATTGAGGATCACACCTGCAAAACATAGCAATTTCTCAAATATATAATATCTTCCTGAGGTGGGCATACCCATGCTCAGTAGTAAACAAGCATGGCCACGAACAATACACAGTGGTTCCATGTCAAAAGTAAGTTTTTCAGAAGTGTAAACATGCACTTTGATGAGTGCGAGAACAAAGTCTTCATCGAAATTCTGACATGGAAGTCTAATCTTGCGCAGCTTGGGCAGTGCATCGATGAGTGATACAACTGTTTTTCCCAAGGTCTTCAATAATAACCGACGATAGTATGAGTTTATATCATGCAAATAGATGATCTGATGCCGAGCATAATAAAACACCATCTAGTTACTGGTCATTGATGTATACCGTTAACAGATGCGAAGAGATCCACCGATAATGATGATGGACTCTAAGGTACCGAGTACAAACTAACAAGTGTGAATAGATGTTCTGAAGTCGAACACTTGTAGAATCAAACAATCAGGGGTCATTGATGTATACCCACTGTCACTTGCAAGGAAACCTGCCACTAATGAATGCAAGATCCAAGGTACTCTTGGGTTCTAGATCCATGTCCTAGATGATGATTTGATGTTGATAGGAATAGATCCATCAGAAGGAGAGCATTAATGCATCCCACATCAACTGATATGAAACAACGATCAATAGTCTGATATAATTTGGTAGAACTGCAAGATCCAACACTGTATACTGACACAAGGAAGGCCGACATGATTGGTCAGGAATATTTGAGGAATGGCCGACTCCGTTTTGAACTTCCCTTGAACACACAACAAGACGCAGAATGGACACTTAGAAACATAGGACTTTGCATTAGAGAAATTTTGAGGTCAAAAAAGGGCCTCAAAACAAAGAAAATGTACTATAAAATACAACCAATCACATTCTAGTAGATGACATCATCCCCCTTGGTGAGGTGGCATTGCATGAGTTAAGAATGCTTATTTGTCAAATTTTCTATGGTGGATGAAAACACATAGTTAACCAAGGTAGTGGTGTAAGTACTTTTAAGTCATAAAGTGAAGTACTCTTAATTCATAAAGAAACTCCTTTCACATTTTTAAAAAAAATAATATATTATCATTTTTATGTTTTTAATTTTAAATTATATATTCACTCCATTCTATTTAATAACATAATGTCAAACTAATAAAGAATAATAATAGATTTAATAAATAATAATAATAATAATAATAATAATGCAATATGGATTATAATAATATTATTGACATTTTACATGTAAATAAATTCTCAATTAAATTACATTATTAAATTCATGAGAAAAGTACTAAATATAAAAAGTCAACATAAAATTAAAAAAAAAGCTCTTAAAAATGTTTTTTATTATTTAATTTCATTTGCAAGTTCAAGACAAATAAATGTTAAAGGACAATACATTTTTGGGAATTTACAATGAATCTTAGTCACATCAATGTAGACTTATTTTATTAATTTTATTTCTAGTGAATTTTGAAAAGTAATTCAACCATGGTTATTTATATTGTGCATAGAAAATAGTGTGGGAGGTGACTTGTCATATATACCTACCACATAAAACCCCCAATTCATAATATTTTAATATATCTCATATTTTTGTAGTACATCTCTTAGGAGGCCCTTTTTTGACCTCAAAATCTCTTTAATGGAGTAACCAACCTTAATGAAATCTTCTAATTCCATATGCATTAACGGAAGCTCCATTGGTGACGGGAAGGATAACCCATCGGTGGAGATCTGTTCAAAATACTGGTACAGTTTCCTAAGGCAAATGTAGATGGTGTACTGACAGCGGATACAATATTATGTGCCGTGTTTAAGGTCGACAAGAACTGACTGTTGCCATTTTCTTCGAAGTTTATAATAGGAAGTGATTCAAGTCTCTCCCTTTTTGGATTTTTGTGTTTTTCAATTTTTTTTTAACCTTTTTCATTTATTAGCTTGAAAAAAGAATAAAGCATGCTATGATACACTAGAGGAAATGAGTGTCTCAAGGGCATGCACCTCAATGTCAAGGGCATGGGTCAAGCCAAGGAAAAGATCCATATTGCAAACAAGGGCTAAGCTAGTTATGTACACTCTTACAGATGTTTCCTCTATAGGTATGGGTCAAATATACAAAAGCAATAGTTGATAGGCATCTTGAAACAAAAAGTGACTGCAAAGGAAAATACGCAACATAAGAAATAAGCAACAAAGCAGTTTGCACAGATGTTCAAGTGGATATTTTAACACATGCTTATGTGAAATGACAAAAAATTGGGAGCCCATCAGGATATGGTCAGAAATGTATGAAAGAGAAATATGTGGTCTCAAACTCCAAGTCATGATGGGACTAATAGGGCTCCCGAGCCTATGAGAATAACTCAGCATGGGCACCAAAATGGCAATGGGGAGCTGACTAGGGTGTCCCATGTTCGGTAGGCTCTTTTGTCGGAATGGTGGAAAATACAAATATGAAGGGTTGACCCACCAATTTCCAACAGGTTTGACCCTATGGAAATTTTGGGTTGCAAAAGGTTCAAATGCATCTTCACAAGGGGATGGCCTAAACCTATATGCAAGCTTCCAAATATACCAGATCAGATCAAGGAACATGCAGATCATGCTCCTATACTTGGGTAGATTTAATCCAATTATGCTCCCAGTGGCCCCACAAAAGATGTCCTTAGGTGGGTGCAACCAAATGTTTACAACTTCAGGGGTATCTTCATTTGATGATAAAATGTAATCCAAGAAGTCATGTGAGATGGGATATCTGACAGCCCAAATGGGCGAGGTAACTGAATCATATTCCTCCATCAAGGGAAGATTTTGATCTGAATTTGCCAAAGCTATTTGAGTAGCTTGGTTTGAAACTTCTACGACAGATAGGGGTGATCCAAATGCTTTCCAACATTTAAATGACATTACACAAGCTGAGGTCCCTTCATCCACTATGGTTAGACAAATGTTCTTAACATGAGTCCTTACTTTAAACTGAAAAGAAACTTCATAAAGGATCCTACATATTGAATGGTCTATGTTTGATGTGATTAAAGTCTCATCGGATGGATCAACAACACCAATGGTAGACAATAGTTCCTTTCTTTGCGTAGAATGATATTGCAATACCTCCAAGGCCGACATCGAACATGGTACTTGAGCTAGGTCCTCAAGAACATTACTGTTCGAAGCAACTCACGTGTTAGGATTATGCATTGTTATACGTAGAACACCTTTGGGGGGGTATGGTACTAAGTCTATGGCCGGTTTCTCAATGTAGAGATAACCACTTGGGTGTGATTCCCATTGATCCGATGTACTAGGAGAGACATCATTAGAATCAAGTCTTGTTTGAATGTTCATCTCATGATCACACATGAAGACATTGGCATTAGGATCATTGCCCCCTTGCGGAGGATTTGGATGGCTTCCCCCTGGCAGGGGTACCGGTGTCAAAATAGTGGGTTGTTGTTTCCCACCGCATTGAAACATAGTTTGTGCATCCTTTTTCCCAGAGTTGGTATTTTTCTTACTCTTGTATTTTTTCTTCTTTTCCCTAAGGTCTTTGGACTCGACTATAAGGATTTCAGAATTCTGGGAAGGAT
Source organism: Larix kaempferi (assembly GCA_027924585.1). NCBI lineage: Eukaryota > Viridiplantae > Streptophyta > Pinopsida > Pinales > Pinaceae > Larix > Larix kaempferi. The sequence continues at coordinate 6,859,468 of BSBM01000401.1, read as the reverse complement.
TAACACTTTGCTTACCCTTATACTTCTTCTTCTTTCCTCTAAGGTCTATTGATGAGACTATGAAGATTTCAGAAGTGTTGGAAGGATTAGCAAGTTCCTACATTGCCTGGCCAGCTGTGGGTTGCAAATTCTGAATAGAAATTTGTCCCAAATGTGGGGTAATCTGTTCAAGATGGTTGACGGAATCCATCATACCATTGACATGATGTCCATGTGGTAGCCTAGATGGATTAAATGCAAGTCTTGCAGGTTGGTTCCAAAAGGATTGGTTACTTTCTAGAACCTGACCACTCCATGGCGGAATGGGGTTGATGGTTAAATTGTCCCCTTGTGGAGTTAGGCCCAAAAAGGATTGGTTACTTTCTAGAACCTAGCCACTCCATTGATGTGGTCCTTGGGCTTGGAAAGCATTCCAAGAGGGGTTAACTCCTTGCGGAGGTTGCATCCAAAAGGATTGGCTATTGCTTGGATGTTGCCCAGTCCATTGTGAACTAGGTTGCATGTATGGATTTCCCCCTTGCGGAGGTATGTTCCAATAAGGTTGGTTATTTGGTGGAACATTACCACTCCCTGGTTGGTTGGGATTCATGGGTGGATTTCCCCCTTGTGGGGGTATGTTCCATTGAGATTGGTTACTTGGTGGAACATTACCACTCCATTATTGGTTGGGATTTATGCATGGGTTTCCCCTTTACGGGGGTGGGCCCTAATTAGATTGGTTACTAGTTGGAACTGGACCACTCCATTGATTGTTTCCTTGGTTTGGATTTGCTTTCCAAGGTTGATTGCCTCCTTGCAGAGATGGAATCCAAAAACATTGGCTACTTCCTGAATGTTGTCCATTCCATGGTGGAATAGGATGGATGGATGGATTTCCCCCTTGCGGAGGTAGGCCCCAAAAAGATTGGTTACTTTCCGAAATCTGACCAAACGATTGATTATTTCCTTGGATTAGATAAGCGTTCCAAGGTTGATTTCCTCCTTGCGAAGGTGGTGTCCAAAAATATTGGTTTCTTCCTAGAATCTCCCCACTCCATTGTGGGATGGGGTTGATAGGTGAATTTTCGCTAGGCATTGTGCTAGGATAAGTCAGAGGATAACCCCCGGGGGCATTTCCACTAATCTGAGGAGCATAACCCCAATTGGTATAAACATTCCATGGTTCATTGCTTCTGCCAGGAATATTACTATTCCATGGTGAAGGGTTGCCCCTATAAGTAGAATTTGGACAAGTGTTAGGTATACCAAGAGGATTTTGGTTTACTTCTTGTGTGTGTTGACCTTGATTAGTCAAACCATATGGAAAAAAAATGTTTGGTAAGGCACACCCTTCAGTAGCTATTCATGCAGACGAAGTGGATGTACTTTCGGGATTTGTTGTTGCTGCAACATTCCCCCAAAATTTTTTGTAAATATTGGGGCCCCTCCTTTTTTGTTTTGAAAAGTTTTCTTAGAAGCCAAGTCCTTCTTGGAAAGTCTTTTGTACTTAGTTTTTCTAGAAAAGGCAAAGTCCTCGAGTTTGTTTTGGTTTCTTTTCTGCTAAGTAAAACTCAAGTTTTGTAGCTGAAACGACGGCTCAACTCACTCAGTTGAGCCGCAATGTGTGGACCGGTTTGTTAAGTCTTTGAAGTTTCCTCGTTTCCCCAAAACTCACTGAGTTAAGCCACAACAAGCGTTCGTTCTGGTTAAGTTTTAAAGTCTTCTTGTTTTAAGCGAACTCGCCCAGTCTTGCTGAAATTGTCATCCCGACTCATCCAAGTCATCCACAGTGCGGGTTTGTTTTCCTTGTCTTTTGTTTTAAGTTTTTGTTGAGGTGAAACAAGCCAGGTTGCACCGATGTAACTCACAGGTGCTATCCGAAATTATTGGTAGTTCGACAAACTTAAGCATTTTTTAATCCTTTTCGGCAGATCTCAACCAGTCCTGCAGAAACTGTCGCCTATAAGTGCTAAGTCTCGCCGATAAGAAGTGACATGAAAGAAGCCGACAGAACTCAACGAGAATAAACAATCCATTGCGGAACCACTGAACCATCGCCCCCAAAACCATCACACCGACTCGCCGAAAACTTTCGGTTGACGGATCTCTTTTAATGTCAAAGTGGCACCGAAAGTGATACTGGTCACATCGCCGTAACGACGTTTTAATGCCCCATTAACCCATTTTTTAATGCCCACACGTGCCTTTCTCTTTATATAGTAAGTGGGGTTTTAAAAGGGTTATCATTGTTTTTCTATTATTGTTAGAGTTTCTGGAGTAAACGACGTTCGAGGTCAAAGTAGCCATTCCGGGGCAGCCAAGTCTATAGCTCGTCAGCTTCACCCAAGCCAATCGCTTATTGCCAGGTAAGTAACTTCACTAGGCCTTTGTACTTTGTTTTCAGTAGCCTAAGCTGGTAAGTTTTCACCCAAGACATTTTGTTTCCCATATAAATCAGCAGTTTGTAAGTTTTCTACCCCTAAGGAGAGTTTTTTCAAAGATCTGTGTTCACCAGGGAATCGCCAATTGTTGTTGCTGCAACATCCCCCCCAAAAAATTTGTAAATATTGGGGCCCCTCCTTTTTGTTTTGAAAAGTTTGCTTAGAATCCAAGTCCTTCTTGGAAAGTCTTTTGTACTTAGTTTTTCTAGAAAAGGCAAAGTCCTCGAGTTTGTTTTGGTTTCATTTCTGCTAAGTAAAACTCATGTTTTGTAGATGAAACGATGGCTCAAATCACTCAGTTGAGCCACAATGTGCGGACCGGTTTGTTAAGTCTTTGAAGTTTCATCGTTTCTCCGAAACTCACTGAGTTAAGCCGCAACAAGCGTTCGTTCTGGTTAAATTTTAAAGTCTTATTGTTTCGGGTGAACTCGCCCAGTCCTGCCGAAATTGTCGCCCCAACTCATCCAAGTCGTCCGAAGCATGGGTTTTTTTGCCTTGTATTTTGTTTTAAGTTTTTGTTGTGGCAAAACACGCAAGGTTGCGCTGACGTAACTCGTAGGCGCTATCCGAAACGATTGGCACTTTGACAAACTTAAGCGTTTTTTAAGCCTTTTCGGCAGAACTCAACCAGTCTTGTAGAAACTGTCGCCTATAAGTGCTGATTCTCGCCGATAAGAAGCGACACGAAAGAAGCCGACAGAACTCGATGAGAATAGCCACTCCATTGTGGAACCACTCAACTAGCACCCCCGAAACCGTCGCTCCGACTCGTCAAAAACTTTTAGTTGATGGCTCACTTTTAATGTCAAAGCGACGTCGAAAGTGATCCCGGTCACATCGCGGTAACGGCGTTTTAATGCCCTATTAACCCATTTTTTAATGCCCACACATGCCTTTCTCTTTATATAGTAAGTGGGGTTTTAGGAGGGTTATCACTGTTTTTCTATTATTGTTAGAGTTTCTAGAGTAAACGTCATTCTAGGTCGAAGTAGCCATGATGGGGTAGCCAAGTTTGCAGCTCGTCAGCTTCACCCAAGCCAATCGCCTATTTCCAGGTAAGTAACTTGACTAGGTCTTTGTACTTTGTTTTCAGTAGCCTAAGATGGTTGTTTCTTTTCGTCGTCACCTTTTTAGCAACCCATTTCCCCGACCAGCCTCATCCATGCTGGAGCTTTTGCGCTTCTCTGATTATTCTTAAAGCCATTGGAAAAGCCTGACTAAACCCTGTTCCCTACCCGTCCATCTACCTAGTTTGAGTTTTAATAACCCAAACTTGCGCAGTTGCTAGCACCAGGTCGCGAGCTACCAATTGCTCTTTCCCAAGTCGTGTTAGCAACATCTCAAAACGCTTAGTTCGTCAAGCCTAGCATCATAAATTTCTTTTAATACTAACCAGGAAAGCTAATTTTGACAAGTTTTTTTTCACTTTTATGGCTGCCCAACATGAACTCTGTTAATTTTCTATCTACGTATTGTTTGAAGCATAATACCATGTTTTGGAGTTGCTTTCTAATACTTTATTATTTAGGCTATGTCTAATATAGTAATGGATTTTGGTTCAATGCTTAGTCTACATTCTGGTTTTTATCGTTTATCTACTTATGTATGGTTTTGGGCAAGTTAACACACAATGCTGAAAGGTAGCAAGAGGAAAGCAAAGATGGATGAACTAGAGTCAGGTGGCATTGAAACAAGAATCAAGACATAATATGAAGACACCAAACCAGTTATGGGTGCTACACCCAAGTTTAAGTGGGGATATTTGAACCACATGATTAGAGACCAAGAAATTCCCGGGTCAGTCATGAAAGAGATGTACCTATACCAGAACATTAGAAGCTCTGGCATTACCAAAGCAGCAACGTGCCTCGATCTCTTTCCCTGCTCAGAAGTTATCGGGTGGATTCTAGCGCATTCAAACGCTGAATCGAGGGTCTTATCTGACAACAACGGAGAGGCGTTTGCCTCATTTCACCCAACCCATATCGCGAAAACCTGAAAATTGCCCCGCACTCAGCAGTTGTTGAACGACGCATGGCTAGAAAGTCTCAACATGGATTTCGTGGAAATGGCTAGAAAATTGTTAGATCAAGGTAGGAAACTGAGGATGAAGGAGAGTGATGATTATGAAGTTCAGGCACTTAGGCCTCCCTTCATATTTATTGCTCTCATGCTAAGCATAAGTTTTGGCAGAGCTGATGGAACCACTTATCAGCTGCACTGAGTACCTCTCATCCACTATGTTGCATTCAAAGGCATGGTATTCAATTAGGCAGACATCCTCTCAAATCATCTATCCAAAGCCATAGTTGTTGCTAAGGAAGGACTATCCAGGGGAAAATATGAGTTCTACATGTCGTCATACCTCATGGATTGCATTTTGGCAAGGCATCCATTCCCAAGGTTAGGATGCATTTGGAACAAATCCGACACCCCTGTTTATATTGGTTACAAGATCTTATGGGCCCAAAATTACAAAAGGCATTACAAGATCATATGTGAATAATTGATCATGCCACTATATGAGCTAATGTTCAATGAGGAACCCAATTGTGTATCTGAGAATGCCATGGCCGTCTTAGAAAATTATGGTGATTTTTATCTGTCGGAAGAAGGCACCTACATAAGAATGTATGGAGGTTCCAAACCGCCATACCTCTTGCCTAAGTATGCTACTGATTTTGTCGTCCATAAAGAGGAAGTCAGACAAGTGTTTGTAGATGGAGTTGGTCACATCTTAAAGAAAGCAAAGAAGGCCTCCTTCCCAGCACTACCCTTCTGTGTCGGAGCATATAAGTTTTCTAAAGTCACTTCAATTGAAGATTTTGTTCAGGAACTAAGGGAGTTTCACTTCGGAGAAAGAATATTCGCAAAGAATGACAGGCTTAATAAGGCCGCAAATCACTGCAGAAGTTTTAATGCACACTTTGAGTATGCTCACTATTTTGACAAGGACGAAGAAGGTTTCAGAGGAGTCAACAATCTGATCGAACTGCAAAGGTGCCTTCGCCTCAAGAGTGGAACTGGCACTAGTTCCAAAGCAGCCCAAGCTGTTAAGGAAGCTGAATTGCGAAGAGAAAGGGAAGAAGGCAAGGATCTGACAAAGGAGGAACTAAGGTTGAAAAGCTCCAAAGGGAAGCAACATCAAAGCAGCAGAAGGAGCAAGAAGATAAGATTCAAGGAGAAGCAGCTCATAGGATTAAGTAGGAAGAAGCTTAGAGGCTTTAGGATGAAGAGATAGAGAAGATAAGAAAGGAAGAAGCTGCCAAAGAGCAAGAAGAAAGAGAAATAGTTGAGAAGCAACTGAAGGCCAAAGAAGAAGAAAGACAGCTTAAGGTCGAAGAGTAAAATAAGGCCAAGGAGGATGCACAAGCTGAGGGCTCCAACACACAAGACATGGACATGGGCCTATCCCAAATGGTTCAGACCCCGCATACGGGAGATGACATCCATATAGAAGATCTTCCACTCGTCCCTTTCACTCCATTAAAGGATCATACTGTAACCCATTGGAAAAAGTTTGTTTATGACAAGAAAAGGAAGTCCATATTCCAAAGGACAGAGACAAGGTTGAAGAAGCCTTTCCACCTGGACATAATCACCACGCGGGAGACCACTGTCATGCAGGGCACACAAAATTCTCTAGTGGCTATGGAATCCGCTATTGTAGCTGCCGCCAAGGCAAGTGAAGACAATGTGCTCAAGATAGTAAGTGAGTTGGATGCAACCAAGAAAAGGGCTCGCATGTTACAACTCATTGTGGTTAATGAACAGGCTTAATGCGACTTAGTGGTGAATAAGTATAATCACCTTTTGTTAGATAAAAAAGAATTGTCGGATAAGTATCAACACCTGGAAGAAGAAACAGAACACTTGGCAGTCTAGATGATGATAGTGGAAGGAGAGAAGAATTATTTTGAAGCCAGGATCATTCAATTAGAAGAATAGAAGAGTTGATGACCGAACAGTTGGAACGAGCAAGCAACAAAGCAATGGACCTGAGCCCCTCTCATGAGAAATCCTGTGACATATTGAAGCAGATGCATGAGTCACAGGAACTGCTTACTAAAAAAACTAGGAAGGTGAAGGCAATGGTGGACAGGATGAAGGAGATTAAATCTGAGGCCATTAGGCTCAAGAAGAAATATACCTGGGCAAAAGAATATATTGGAAAGCAGATGGAATGGAGAGAGGGGAACTCAGAATTTCCCAAACACCTCCCTCTCAAATTCGTAGCTGATTTTAAAGAAGATATAAGCTTCATGGAGTTCTGTAAGAACTGCGACATGATATTAAGCTCTGGAATCCAAGTAACTATCGGAAGATGCAACAGTCTTTATCAGAAGATCCGGGAAGTTCATGGAAGGTGCAAAATGGTGATACCTTAGACTCTTGAAGACTTTCCGAGCAAAGAGCAACACCTGTCTAATTTGAAAGGTGAACTGAGCACCGAGGTGGAGTACTTAAGGAACATAGATGTGTTGACAACGGATGATCTTCATCAATGCCTCGTGCAACCCTCCATCCATGCTCACCTGCTTCAAGAGATTCTCCAGACCACAGTAGCATAGGTGTAGGAAATTGAAGCAGAGTTGGCCAAGCATGTATTTTCCCGAAAAATATTACTCCCTGACCCTGCTAACATAGTTGTGCAAGACACTGGTATTTGGCTCAGCTATATAGCAGAAGCTGATAAACAAGCTACAGAAGAAACGCCAGCAGAGGCAGCAGCACCAGCAGGGACAGAAGCGCCATCTAGCAGTTGACTTAGCATTCGTAGATGTCTAATTCTGGACCAGGGTTTTATATCTTTTCTCTTATTCGGTTGTAAAGTTAAAGGGACAACTGGTTTTTTGTCTTTTTGTGTAAAAAGCATTCAAGAATTATTCTAATTTTGTAAAGGGAATTTAAAAGACAAATTAAAATATTTAAGGAAAAAGGGGACATGTGGCTGCTCTGGGAGCATTTTGTAAGGTTATATATAGAAGATTAGAAAATGATGGAAGGAATTTTGGCAGGTGAAAAGACATTTTCTATTTTGTACGTGAACTAATTTGCTGCATAATTAAGGAATTCGATTTTTTCCTAAAGAAAGCCTGGGAGACTGTGTTTTTTCCTGAAAGATGTGTTAAATGTCTGCTAGATTATTCATGTGTCATATATACATTACTATGAGATCAATCCTCGGTGTTATGAATTGCTTCTATGTGATGAATGTTCTCATAATTTTCTATGCAAAGATGTTTATCTCAGATGAGTAATGGAATGTGTTAATTAAATCAAAGCTATCTTTGATATTTTTTATCTTCTGCTGGAAATGCATCTTTATGATTAAATAGCTATCTATGCAATCTTTAGATGTTTATTTCAGTTTATTACTCATATTTACAGTTTGCTCCTTGCAAGGATAGATTAGATTTGCTTATACAGTTTTAGATTAATTCTGCTTAATTACCTACATTTAGCTTAGAGCACTTGCATATCATGTTTAAAATAAAATACATAAATGGTGGATCGGGCCACAACCGGTGCAAAGAATACAAATCTTTAAATATTACATGGTTGCTGGAACCATTAACCAGATAGATTCCCCACACCAAACGGTGAGCGATCTAATTGGGCTTGCTTACTGGGGAGAATCGCTTGCTGATTGATGCTACGATTTTCGAGGCATCAACAGTTTTTGGCACTAGAAGGAGGGCCACCAGTGCATGGATGGAAGAGGAGATCCTTCCATTAGAAGATATCTTACTGAAAACCCGCTTGAAACAGCTATACCAGACAATTTAGATCTAGAATTAATAAATCAAGAAGATCCTAATTCTGAGATTGAACAACAAGAAACTCTCTACGATGTTCCTTTTGCTGAAGTTGCAAATCTAAGAAGACATACCCATGCTTATGTTAGGAAACTTGGTGGTTTGAATGCAATTCCTTTGCTTCCCAGAAGAAAATCCCCTAGAAGGAAGACGCAGTATACCAGGGATTCGGTTCTTGTTCAGAACTTTGAAGAATTGGTATAGTTATCCTTGGAAGAAATCATAGAGCCCCTTGGAGAAATTAAATTTGAAAATCCTCCATATTTAGAGGAACCTCATACCCCATGCAATTCTCCACATAACACTCCACCACATTCTCCACACAGAGCCATGGCTATACCTGCATGGAGGGCAAGAGGAGCGCTAAACTTAGTTGGTCCATTTCATGATCGACCTAAGAATCCTGAGAAAGTTTTGCCCAAGTATGATCCTGGGAAAGGTATCTCTGCTGAAGATCACCTTAAGAGTTTTTATTTGGCTCTAATCCTTCTGAATGTACAACACAAAGATGTAGTCTGCAGACTCTTTCCTTATACATTTGAACCCAAGGTATCTCCCTGGTACTTTAGTTCAAAAGCTAGCTCGATATCAAATTGGGAATATTTTGAGAAATGTTTTCTAAAGAAGTATGGAAATCAGAAAACAGTTGCTACACTTATGAAAGAATTACTATCCATGATGATGGAGAAGAAAGAGAAAGTGCAAGTGCAAGAATTTAACCAAAGATTCACTACACTGCTAAATAATTTTAGTGAGGCGGATAGTCCCACAGAGGAATCTTTATTCGAATATTACACAACAACACTTGATCCTCCCATAGCAATGTTTGTCAAAAGAACCAAGAAAATTGCCTTAATAGAAAACTTTGAAGAAGCCAAGAAGGTGGAGGAAGAAGCAGACATCATTTCTAAACATGCTCTTGATGCGGAAACAAAACCAACAACTACTAAGAAAATGCTACTGCTAACCAAGAACAAAGAAGAACCATCAGTAGATATGGAGAACGTGGTCAAAATGATGCAAAAATTGTCTAACAAAATTGTAGATTTAGAGAAGGATAAGGTAGCTAGTACATCTAGAAATCCATTTAAACCATTCTACAAGAAAAAGGAAGAAAATGGTCAACCACTCCCACCTATAAAAAACTCTGTTGTTCTGAATTTAAATGAAGTAGGAATGGATCATTTCTGCACTTTTCATCAGGAACCACACTCTGAGAAAAGCTTTCCGCAATGGATAAATTCAATGAGTTTAGTAATGAACCAAATGTTGGATGCGCAAATAACAGATCAGGGAGACCATCAAGAAGAGCAGACCCTGGAAGAAGAAGAACCCACTCCAGACACCACGATGGTGCTGTGGGATTGGGTACCTTTACCAGAGTTAGTTGAAGATGACCTTGAAGAAAATCAAGTTCCAGCAGTGAATGTTACTACTCATATTAAGGGTCCAATTGCTGATTCGAGCTTAACCACGCCCAAGAATAAAGTCTCCAAAGAGATACCCAAAAGGCACATCACTGTTATTCCACCATAGCCTAAGGCAAATCCAGTGCCTACCAAAGACCCAATCGCAGAAATAACTAGGCAGCCAAAAGTTACTTTAAACAAAACAAACAATCAACCAAAAGTTGCAAAAGAATGTGACATGGGATACGATATAATCGAAGATATAAAGAAAGCAAAAGCAAATATTTCCATATTCGATATGTGTAGTTTACCTCAGCAATGAAAGAAGCTGTTACAGGCTCTCGATCCCCAATCTAGCACTCCGTTAGATAGCACTCAGGAAGATCCTGAAATAAGTGAAGCTAGTATTGGTGGGAAATCTAAATCCCAAACGTTTCCTTTTCTCTTAACTTTCAAAATTTTCAATCATAATGTGCATAACTGTTTGGTAGACTCTGGGGCTTCCTCGAATGTCATGCCTCTGTCAATTTCCAAAAGGATTAATGGGAAGCCAATTCCATCCCCAGCTCAGATCATACAGTTAGATAGAACTGATGTTAGGGTTATCAGAGAAATGAAAGATGTGATGATTAGGTTGTCAGCAGACCCCAGGGTTTGTCAATTTATTGATATAATGGTAGTTGATGTTCTTGAGGCTTATGGTTTGAATTTAAGCAGGGACTGGTCTACAAAACTAAATGGTTACTTCGCAACCGACTGGTCTCACTTATGGTTACCATATCAGAATAGGAAAAATAAGATTAAAATACTGAGAGAACCTCACATGAAGCAAAACGTAACTCAGTTAGAAGAAAAAAACTAAGCTGTAGCTTTCTCATCTTCAGTTTTGGGAAATTACTTCTTAGAAATTGAACCAGGTAATTATCAATCAGAAAATGTTAGATATGAATCAGATGAACAGTCTGATCTCCTTTAATTATCTCGGACTGATGATATTGATTGTAACATAGTTAGATTAGTTACTGACTTAGATGATAGACATACTAACTTAGTTAAATCGAAGAATTTTTTTTGGGTTCTATACTTTGACGGTTCCAAAATCCAAGAGGGATCTGGAGCCGGTTGTGTTTTAATTGATCCTGGAAACAACAAACACTTCTTATCTTGTAGATTGGAGTTTGAATGTACTAATAATACTGCTGAATATGAAGCTTTGGTCCACGGATTGAAGAAAGCTATTGGTTTGAATGTCAAATACTTGAAAGTGTTTGGTGACTCATAAATAGTTGTCAGACAGGTGAGATATACAATTCAATGTCTTTCACCACATTTAAAGGGTTACCAATCTGAGGTATGGGATTTAATTTCACACTTTGAAGCTTTTAATATAAATTCTATTCCTAGATTACAGAATGCCGCAGCTGATTTATTAGCCACTTCTGGTTCTAGGTTAGTTCTCACTAATAATAAGTGCTCTATTGAATTGATTTTCAGGTCATCTGTTCTGGATAACATTACAAATCTTAGAGTGTTCGATGATGACGATCAGACCATTAATTTCCTCACAAATGAAGACATTTTCAAGGAAGCCATTATAGATGAAGAAAAACATGATTCCGACTTGCAGAGCAAGGATGCAGTCAAGGGAAATTTCAAGCCCAAAGGAGTGAGATCTCTTGAATGTTTGTTCGATTTACAAAACAAGTTCAAGAAGCTAGTGAATGTTAAAACTCATAGCTCCTCTATGAAGCATGAATTGGTAAATCTGGGCATAGAAGCTGAACCAAAGTATGCCAATCTCGGTAAATGTTGCTCACCCGACGAAAGAGATAAGTTCATTAAACTCTTTTAGCAATATAAATATGTTTTTGCATGGACTTATGAGGATCTGAAAACATATGATACTCGCATCATTCAGCATGTAATACCTATGAAAGCAGGCATTAAGCCATTTCAACAGCAATTAAGAAGAATACATCCAACTCTTGAACCTTTGATCCAAATGGAGTTGAAGAAATTATTAGATGCTAAGATCATATTTAAAGTCAGGCACTCGGAATGGGTCGCTAATCTAGTTCTCGTGCAAAAAACGTGAGGAGAAATAAGACTATGTGTGGACTTTCAGAACGTGAACAAAGCTTCTAATAAAGATAACTACCCCGTGCCTTCATTGGAACAAATTTTGCAGATGGTATCAGGATCAGAACTTTTCTCTCTTCTAGATGATTTTTCTAGCTATAATCAAGAATTAGTAGCAGAAGAAAACCGTCTTAAGACTACTTTCTGCACTAAGTGGGGAACATTTGCATACCGAAGAATGTCGTTCGGCTTGATAAATGCAGGAGCTACTTTCCAGCGAGCAATGGATATTTCCTTTCGAGGATTGGGCGGTTATTGTGTTGTAGTCTATGTAGATGATGTGACAGTTTTCTCAAAGAAGAGGGAGGATCATCTTTTCCATTTGAAGCAGATTTTTGATTGTTATAGGAAATATGGTATTTCTCTAAATCCCAAGAAAAGTGTTTTTGTTGTTCTTGAGGGAAAGCTTTTGGGTCACATAATTTCAAAAATGGAATTTCAATAGATCAAGAGAGAGTGCAAGCTATCAACAAGATTCCCATGCCCCACAACAAAAAATCTATGCAATCATTTATGGCACCATTAATTTTGTTCGAAGGTTCGTTCCCGACTTTTCTCAAACCGTTAAACCTTTGCAACAAATGGTGAAGCAGAATGTACAATTCAAATGGACGGATTTGGAGAAAGTTGCATTTAAGGAAATCAAAGCATCCATAGCTAATGCTCCTTCTTTGAGAAGTCCAGACTTCGATAAGGATTTCATCATGTATACTTATGCTTCAGATGACTCTCTCGCAGTTGTTCTCACGCAAAAGGTAGAATTAGGAGATGAATACCCAATTTATTTTATGAGCACTGGTCTGCAAGGCGCTGAACTGAACTATCCTGTTGTAGACAAACAAGCATACACCGTATTCAAAGTAGTAAAACAGTTCATGCCATATATTCTTAAGAATAGAACTAAAGTTGTAGTTCCTCACCCCGCTGTCAGATCTCTTTTCGTTCAAAACGAATTGGGAGAAAGAAGAGGAAACTGGGTCACCGCTATTCAGGAATATGATTTAGAGTTTAAACATGCCATTATCGTTAAAGGTTAAGGTTTTTGTAAATTAATCACTGAACATCCAGTTGATGAAGAGCTGAATTGGGAAAATGTAGATGACCTGAACATGGTTGAGGTATGTCCCAGTTTCACAACTCCTGAATCTTGGTATAGGGACTTAGTGCATTATTTGCAGCAAGGGTACTTACTAGAGCGCTGGATTTCTAAGCAAAGAAGAGCACTCCGTTTGAAATCAACAGCTTATCAAATCATTGATGAGGTACTTTTCAGAAAAAAAAAATTATGATGGCATTTTTCTTAGATGTCTGGAAAAGGAAGATGCAAGTAAAGTAGTCAAATAATTGCACGATGGCCCTGCTGGTGGACACTATTCTGTAGATACAATAGCTCACAAAATACTGAGGGATAGGTATTATTGGCCCACCTTATTCAGAGATGCTCATGCCTATGCTAGGAACTATGATGTGTGCCAAAGGAGCACTGGGAAATTGCCAAAGGCATCAGGACCCTTGCAGCCAGTTATTATCTCAGAACCTTTTGAGCAGTGGGGCATAGATGTCATTGGAGAAATAAAACCGAATTCTTCTTTGCAGCACCGGTACATCCCGACGGCCACAGATTGTTTTACAAGATGGATAGAAGTTTCTCCATTGCGCAAAATCAATGAAGATGTGGTCATTAATTTCTTAAAAGAAAATATCATAACCAGGTTTGGGGTTCCAATTTACCTAGTCTTTGATAATGCAACTTATTTTTCGTCTTTTAAGATAAATGAATTTGTTTATGAAATATGAATTAAGTTACATTATTCAACCAATTACTATCCCCAAGGAAACGAATTAGATGAATCTACGAACAAAAACCTTATCCGGATCCTTAAGAAGACTGTGATTGAAAATCAGAGAAGCTGGAACACAACTCTCCCAGATGCTTTATGGGCGGATAGAGTTACTCCAAAGAATGTTTTAGGAGTTTACCCATATACCCTTGTCTATGGTAGAGAATTCATCCTTCCTCCCAACATATTACTCCCATCTTTGCAATTGGACCAAGCCTCTCGAGGTTCCAGCAGTCGAGTTTTACAATCTAGAATTGACACCATGCTAAAACTTGAAGAGTCCCGACAGAAAGCCAAGGACCGATTCTACCAACACCAAGATATAGTCAAGAGGTGGTTTGATAAAAGAAAGTCTGTAAAAAGAAGTTTTGAATTAGGCGACTTAGTTCTGAAGTGGGATCATCACCATGAGGGTAAGGGAATGCACACAAATTTTCAACATTTATGGATTGGCCCTTACCAAATTTCTGAAAAGCTCGGCCTGATGGCATACAAGTTGAAAGACTTACAAGGAGAGGAATTAGCTCTACCTCTCAACGGACACGCTTTAAAGAAGTACTTTGCTTAGTCCTATGAGGACTCTTTGTACATAAATAAACGCTCTTGTTTCTTTCTTGTTTGTTTATTTTGTTTTTGTTTTCTATTATTTTCTTCAGTTAGCTTAGTTTGCTTTCACCTTGCTCTTTGCTCAAAGTTTTCTTTATTCTTTTAAATAAATCATAGCCTAGCTTTTGGTGTAGAGGTGAGATAGAGCTTCAAACCAGGCTCAAAATCCTGTAAGGAAGAAACCTACTTACAAAGAAATGCTTTGTGACTTTGTTTTCACTGTTGATTTTCTAGGAATGAAGAGATCTTTTTTCTATTGGTCAAAATAACCCTGCTTTAATAACTAAGATTCAACATTTCCTTCTTACTATCTTGGGGCTCCATTCACTCTAACATTAATATCCGTCTCGAGAAGTCCACTATATTAGACCCATTGAAAGGAAGCATGTCTCACAGATATATAGTATTTAAAATGATCCCATGTTGCAAATGAGATCCAAAATAGATTATATTAAAGAGTATGATTTCTAGAAATTCTCGCCTCAATCAAAGCATAACAGATAAAAGCAAAGTACATTCAATCAAGGAAGTTGTTCAAATAAATTATCCCAGCAAGGTTCTTCTCCATCTGTGAAGCATGATAATCAAACAAATTTCTCGCTCACACAAAAGGACATCATGGATTGAAGAACCCAAATCAAATACGGAAGTTGAATAAATTCATTTCTGGAAGGCTCAAATGGTAAAAGTTGTCGAGAAACATCGAAAAGGATGTAAATAGCATGGGAATGAGGAACAGACAAATATGTCTACGAGATAATGTTACGATCTTATGGATTCTTTTTGGTTGACATCTAGAAGGCAGAGTTTCAAAATGAACTCCATACTCATTCCTTAAGAGAGTTGTAAGGAAGTATGATTCTAAGTTGCCTTCTCCCAAAACGACCATGATGATGAGAGTGATCATTGCATTCACATAAGCTGAACTATGAAGACATTTTGTTGCCCATATAAATCAGCAGTTTGTAAGTTTTCTACCCCTAAGGATAATTTTTTCAGAGATCTGTGTTCACTACGGAATCGCCAATTGTTGTTGCTGCAACATCCTCCCCAAAAATTTTGTAAATATTGGGGCCCCTCCCTTTTGTTTTGAAAATTTTGCTTAGAAGCCAAGCCCTTCCTGGAAAGTCTTTTGTACTTAGTTTTTCTAGAAAAGGAAAAGTCGTCGAGTTTGTTTTGGTTTCTTTTCTGCTAAGTAAAACTCATGTTTTGTAGCCAAAATGGCGGCTCAAATCACTTAGTTGAGCCGCAACGTGCAGACCGGTTTGTTAAGTCCTTGAAGTTTCCTTGTTTCGCCGAAACTCATTGAGTTAAGTTGCAACAAGCGTTCATTTTGGTTAAGTTTTAAAGTCTTCTTGTTTCAAGTGAAGTCGCCTAGTCCTGCCAAAATTGTCACCCCGTCTCATCCAAGTTGTCTGAAGAACGGGTTTTTTTTCCTTGTATTTTGTTTTATGTTTTTGTTGCGGCGAAAAATGCCAGGTTGCACCGACGTAAATCACAGGCGCTATCCGAAACGATTGGCACTTTGACAAACTTAAGCGTTTTTTAAGCCTTTTCGACAGAATTCAACCAGTCATGCAGAAACTATCACCTATAAGCGTTGAGTCTCGCTGATAAGAAGCGACACGAAAGCAACTGACAAAACTCAGCAAGAATAGCCACTCCATTGTGGAACCACTCAACCAGTGCCCCCGAAACTGTCGCTCCGACTCGCTGAAAACTTTTGATTGACGACTCACTTTTAATGTTAAAGTGGCACCGAAAGTGATCTCAGTCACATCGCTGTAACAATGTTTTAATGCCCCATTAACCCATTTTTTAATGCCCACACGTGCCTTTATCTTTATATAGTAAGTGGGGTTTTACGAGGGTTATCACTGTTTTTCTATTATTGTTAGAGTTTCCGGAGTAAACGCCATTCGAGGTCGAAGTAGCCATTCTAGGGCAACCAAGTCTGCAGCTAGTCAGCTTCACCCAAGCCAATCCCCTGTTGCTAGGTAAGTAACTTCACTAGGCCTTTGTACTTTCTTTTAAGTAGCCTAAGCTGGTTGTTTCTTTTCGTTGTCACCTTTTTAGCATCCCATTTCCCCGGCCAGCCTCATCCATGCTGGAGCTTTTGCACCCGTCTGATTATTCTTAAAGCCATTGGAAAAGCTTGACTAGACCTTGTTCCGTACCCGTCAATTTGCCTAGTCAGTGTTTTAGTAACCCAAACTTGCGCAGTTGGCAGCACTAGGTCACTACCTCCCAGTTTCTCTTGCCCAAGTCCTGTTAGCAGCATCTCAAAACGCTTAGTTCATCAAGCCTAGCATCATAAGTTTCTTTTAATACTAACAAGGAAAGCTAATTTTGACAAGTGTTTTTTACTTTTATGGCTGCCTAGCATGAACTCTGTTATTTTTCTATCTGCGTATTGTTTGAAGCATAATACCATGTTTTGGAGTTGCTTGATAATACTTTCTTATTGAGGCTATGTCTGATATAGTAATGGATTTTGGTTCAATGCTTAGTCTACATTCTGGTTTTATCATTTATATACTTATGTATGGTTTTGGGTAGGTTAACACACAATGCCGAAAGGTAGCAAGAGGAAAGCAACGATGGCTGAACTAGAGTCAAGTGGCATTGAAACAAAAATCGAGACATTATATGAAGAAACCAAGCTAGTTATGGGTGCTACAACTGAGTTTAAGTGGGGAGATTTGAACCACATGATCAGAGACCAGGAAATTACTGGGTCAGTCTTGGAAGAGATGTACCTATACCAGAACATTAGAAGCTCTGGCATTACCAAAGCAGCAACGCACCTCGATCTCTTTCCCTGCTCGGAAATTATCGGGTGGATTCTAGCGCATGCAAATGCTGAATCGAGGGTCTTATCTGACAGCATGGAGAGGCATTTTCCTCGTTTCACCCAGCCCATATCGCGGAAACCTACAAATTTCCCCGCACTCAGTAGCTGTTGAATGACGCATGGATAGAAAGTCTCAACATGGACTTCATGGAAATGGCCAAAGAAATGATAATTCAAGGTAGGAAGCTAAGGGTGAAGGAGAGTGATGATTATGAAGTTCAGTGACTCAGGCCTCCCTTCAGAGTTATTTCCCTCATGCTAAGCATAATTTTTGGCAGAGCTGATGGAACCACTTATCAGCTGCACTGGGTACCTCTCATCCACTATGTTGCATTCAAAGGCATGGTTTTCAATTGGGTAGACATCCTCTCAAACAATATATCCAAATCCATAGCTGCTTCTAAGGAAGGACTGTCCTGGGGAAAATATGAATTCTACATGTCGTCATACCTCATGGATTGCATTTTGGCAAGGCATCCGTTCCCAAGGTTATGATGCATTTGGAACAAAGGGGACACCCCTGTTTATATTGGTTACAAGATCTTATGGGCCTAAAATTACAAAAGGCATTACAAGATCATATATGAAGAATTGATCATGCCACTGTATGAGCTAGTGTTTAATGAGGAACTCAGTTGCATATCTGAGAATGCCATGGCCATCTTAGAGAAGTATGGTGATTTTTATCTTTCAGAATAAGGCACCTACATAAGAATGTATTGAGGTTCCAAACCACCATACCTCCTGCCTAAGTATGCTACTGATTTTGTCATCCATAAAGAGGAAGCCAGACAAGTGTTTGTAGATGGTGTTGGTCATGTCTTAAATAAAGCAAAGAAGGCCTCCTTCCCAGCACTCCCCTTCTATGTCGGAGCATACAAGTTTTCTAAAGTCAGCTTGGTTGAAGAGTTTGTTCAGGAACTAAGGGATTTTCACTTCGGAGAAAGAATCTTCGCAAAGAATGACCGGCTTAATAAGGCCACAGATCACTACAGAATTGTTAATGCACACTTTGAGTATTCTCACTATTTTGACAAGGACAACCAAGTTTTCAGAGGAGTCAACAATCTTACCGAACTGCAAAGGCGACTTTGCCTCAAGAGTGGAACTGGCACTAGTTCCATAGTATCCCAAGCTGTTAAGGAAGCTAAATTGTGAAGAGAAAGGGAAGAAGTCGAGGCTATGACAAAGGACGAACTAAGGTTGAAAGCTAAGGTTGAAAAGATCCAAAAGGAAGTAGCAACAAAGCAGCAAAAGGAGCAAGAAGATAAGCTTCGAGAAGAAGAAGCTCACAAGATTAAGGAGGAAGAAGCTTAGAGGCTTCGGGATGAAGAGCTAGAGAAGATAAGAAAGGAAGAAGCTGCCAAAGAGAAAGAAGAAAGAGAATCAGTTGAGGGCCGAAGAAGAGGAAAGACAGCTTAAGGCCAAAGAGGAAAATAAGGCCAAGGAGGATGCACAAGCTAAGGGATCCAACACACAAGACATGGACATGGGCTTGTCCCAAATGGTTTAGACCCCACCCGTGGAAGATGACATCCCTATAGAAGATCTTCCACTCGTCCCCTTCACTCCATCGAAGGATCATACTATAACCCATTGGGAAAAGTTTGTTTATGCCAAGAAAAGGAAGTCCATATTCCAAAGGACAGAGGCAAGGTTGAAGAAGCCTTTCCACCCAGACATCATCACCACGCGGGAGACCACTATCATGCAGGGCACACAGAATGCTCCGGTGGCTATGGCATCCACTACTGTAGCTGCTGCCAAGGCAAGCGAAGACAATGTGCTCAAGATAGTAAGTGAGTTGGATGCAACCAAGAAAATGGCTCGCATGTTACAGCTCACTGTGGTTAATGAGAAAGCTTATAGGGACTTAGTGGTGAATAAGTATAATCGCCTTTTATCAGATCATAAAGAATTGTCGGATAAGTGTCGGCGCCTGGAAGAAGAAAAGGAACACTTGGCAGTCTAGATGATGATAGTGGAAGGAGAGAAGAATTATTTTGAAGCCAGGATCATTCAATTAGAAGAAGAGAAAGAGTTAATGACCGAACAGCTGGAACAAGCAAGCAACAACGCAATGGACCTAAGCACCTTTCATGAGCAATCCTGTGACATACTGAAGCAGATGCACGAGTCACATGAACTGCTTACTGAATAAATTAGTATGGTGAAGGAAATGGTGGACAGGATGAAGGAGATTAACTCCGAGGCCATTAGGCTCAAGAAGAAATATACCCGGTTAAAAGAAGATATTGGAAAGTAGATGGAATGGAGATAGGGGAAGTCAAAATTTCCCAAACACCTCCCTCTCAAATCCGTAGCCAATTTTAAAGAAGATATAAGCTTCATGGAGTTTTGTAAGAACTCCGACGTGAAATTAAGCTCTCTGATTCAAGTAACTATCGGAACATGCAGCAGTCTTTATCAGAAGATCCAGGAAGTTCATGGACGATGCAAAATGGTGATACCCCAAACTCTTAAATACTTTGCGAGCAAAGAGCATCGCCTGTCTGATTTGAAAGGTGAACTGAGCACTGAGGTGGAGTACGTAAGGAAGATAGATGTGTTGACAACATATGATCTTCATCAATGCATCGTGACCACAACAACAGAGGTGCAGGAAATTGAAGCAGAGCTGGCCAAGCATGTCATTTCCCAAAAAATCTTGCTCCCTGCCGCTGCTAACACAGTTATGCGAGACACAGGTATTTGGCTCAGCTATATAGCAGAAGCTTATAAACAGGCTACAGAAGAAACGC
This sequence comes from Larix kaempferi, assembly GCA_027924585.1. Taxonomy (NCBI): domain Eukaryota; kingdom Viridiplantae; phylum Streptophyta; class Pinopsida; order Pinales; family Pinaceae; genus Larix; species Larix kaempferi. The sequence continues at coordinate 6,839,618 of BSBM01000401.1, read as the reverse complement.
TAGCAGAGGTAGCAACGCCAATAGGGATAGAGGTTGTAATGTCCCCATCTTCACCCTATTGCATTAATATTGTAGATGGTGTAAATATTGTTATTTAGTCATGGTGAGGAGCTCAAGGCCAAGGCCCCGCCATTGATTTATCGTTCTATGTATCGGCAATTAGAATAGATGCATATGGTTCTTGTGCTAGCCGTGCACAATGTAAATTCGGACATCATGTAAATATGCAATTTTAATGAAAAACCCTCAACTTGCTATGCAATGCAACAAAGAGATGGGGCATGATCTTACAAGGAATAGGGAGGAAAAATAACCAAACCCTTGAGCCAATGGAGTCAGTCCATGTGTAAATGAGAAAACCCATGAAATCCCAACTACCCATTTTGGCTTATGCCCCAATCATTAAATTCTTCCAAGAGTTGGTTGAGGCAGTTAATGCCTTGGGAATGATGAGGTATGGTAGCCAATTTTGGGTATGGGAAAGCCATCAATCTGGGAATTCAATTTTTTGCTTGCAAGGCAAGAAATCACCCACGTTTTTCCTTCCTAAGCCATTCTGAACCATGGTCTTTCCTCTCTCATGCAGCCTAGGGAGAACTAGGGTTTTTCCTTCACGTTCTCACCATTTTTCTGCATTCTTCCATGCCTGGGAACTCGTTTTTGGTTAGCACAGTGGCTGGGAGAAGAGAACCACGATTTTCTAGGGTTATAGAGGTCGTTTCTTCCCATGAAATGCCCATGGACGTTTTTCTGAAAAGGATTATGCTCCTGGGATTGTTTTCCCATTTTCCAATTTTCGTTTTGGGCTTTCCCACATTTTTCTGAACGGGTTGAAATCCCATCGTTGGGCATCCTACTGCAAAAAATTACTAGCACTTGCATTTCTGGCTGTCATGTCCCTCCCTGTTTAGTTTGAACCTGTGAGTAGGATATTTAGGAGTGGAAGAGGACATATTTGGCTTGATGATCCCAACGAAGTATCCTTATCTCAATGGTTGAGCCACTAGCCTAGTAATTCACCTCTGTCCATCTCTTAGTAGCCTGAGAAACCCAACTGTTGATTGGATTGGCTGATTCTGGTGTATCTTTGGCTATGTGAGAGCCTACTTTCCCCTTTTCCTTGTGGAGATCATGCCTAGCTCGGGGGTGGCAGTGGTGCTGAGAGATTGAGGAGCACATTGGCCTATGGTTGGGTGGAACGTTGCAAAAGTGTAGCTGGTTGCTCAGGGACTACTGGGTTTGAGATAAGTATTCTCATTTGCTAATTTGATATTGCTTAATTGATTAATGACATGAAAATCTGGAATGTATGATGGATGTGTAATGGAATCCAATTCTGCTGTGTTTTCAAATGTTTATGCATTTGCATATCTCCATCTACAATTTATATGAATGCTTATTTGATTAAGTATGGGACTATATGTCCAGTATTATTGTTAGTGTCCTCTCCATAGCCTTGTAGGATAGGAGGGACACTACAGAGGCACCATCTGGCAGTTGACTTAGCATTCGTAGATGTCTAATTCTGGGCCAGGGTTTTATATTTTTTCTCTTATTCGGTTGCAAAGTTAAAGGGATAGTTGGTTTTTTGTCTTTTGTGTAAAAAGCATTTAGGAATTATTCTAGTTTTGTAAAGGGAATTTAAAAGACATATTAAAAGATTTAAGGAAAAAGGGGACATGTGGAAGCTCTAGGAGCATTTTGTAAGGTTATATATAGAAGATTAGAAAATGATGGAAGGACTTTTGGCAGGTGAAAAGACATTTTTTGTCTTGTACATGAACTGATTTGCTGCATAATTAAGGAATTCGATTTTTTCCTAAAGAAATCCCAGGAGACTGCGTTTTTGCCTGAAAGATGTGTTAAATGTCTACTGAATTATTCCTGTGTTATCTATACATTACTGTAAGATCATTCCTTACTGTTATGAATTGCTTCTATGTGATGAATGTTCTCATAATTTTATGTGCAAAGATGTTTATATCAGATAAGTAATGGAATGTGTTAATTAAATCAAAGCTATCTTTGATATTTTTTTATCTTCTGCTGGAAATGCATATTTATGATTAAATATCTATCTATGCAATCAATAGATGTTTCTTTTAGTTTATTACTCATATTTACAGTTTTCTCCTTGCAAGGATAGATTATATTTTCTTATACAGTTTTAGATTAATTATGCTTAATTACCTGCATTTAGCTTAGAGCACTTGCATATCATCTTTAAAATAAATACATAAATGGTGGATTGGGCTGCAACCAGTGCAAAGAATACAAATCTTTAAATCTTACACGGTAATCGGAACCATTAACCAGACGGATTCCCCACACCAAATAGTGAGCGATCTAATTGGGCTTGCTTACCGGGGAGAATCCGTTGCTGATTGATGCTACGATTTTCGAGGCATCAACAGGATTGTAACCCGAAACTATACCAACTAGCACTAAAGTGTTGGTTGAACTTGTGCTATTGACATGTATACTAACTATTGGGATTGAGGTAGAGGCCAAATTGGAAGTATTGCTACCTCTAGAAACTGTTTGATGTTGCGACGATGTATTCCCTTATTCTCCTGATGAAGCCATAGGGTCACTTGTTGAATTTTGTATGTCATTCAAACTTTCAAAAAGAGGTTTGATATCAACCAGTGACTCACGGATAGTAAGTACAACTGGTTCTGAAAAACTCATTAAAGATGGAATTACATGAGAATTTTTGTGATTTTTCAATGTTTCAATTTCAACTAGAGTAAGATCATCAACTATGTCTGTATTTAGTTCGTGATGTGATAATGAATGTTCAGGGTTTTTTTATGTTGTTCTTCTCGAGTAATATTAATTGTATTTAAAATCAGTTCTGTTTCCAAGTCATTAGGATGTGGTTTTTGTATCTGTCTCTGCAATGTAGTAGGGCCTTCAATTTCTGGTGAATCACCTCGCTGCCACTGTGACTAGTGGATCAGGAGAGTAGCCACTTCTAAGAAGTTGATAAAATGATATTCTTAATCAAACAATCCTAAGGAATTCTAGAATCAATAAAAATAAAAAGTTTTCACACAGTAAAAAGTCCTATAGATCCACGCAAGCAAACTACTTTTCCAAAGAGACAAAGCTAAGTGAAAAGCTGGATTAGAGGGCCTTCCGAAACTAGTAGTTGTTGAGGGATGCTAGGCCTCAGACAATTTCTAGCAGCGAAGGTATGAGAAACAGTTACAACAAAATTTAATCGCCAAGGGTGCAAGCGTTAGTTCCTGAACAATCACCCTCCCAAGGAGTAAAAGTTCCAAAGTCTGTCTCAGGTATTGTAAGTCTGTCCCACTCACAATAGCCCATGTGATATCCTAGGAATAGCCACTAAAGTTACCGCTTCACAATCGATGGTTGGGTGGAGCAGTTGTAAGTCGAGGACAACTCTCATAACCGGGAACTCTAGAAATAGTCATGTCACCCTGAGGACTTGTCACTGAACATAGAATCCCCTCGATAAGCTCATGTACCACTAAATATGAAAAAGGGGGGAACCACCCTTACTTATCCAGATTGACCACGTGCTTGACGCATGTTCAAAAGTGCTTTCCGGACAAGCGTTTTTTGCTACTAATGGATTTACTCTCTTTAATCAATGCTAGTTTCAAAGTTTTGCATCCCAGGAGTGTTAACTCTCCAAACCTAATCCAGGGAATTAACCTAAACTTGTCGGTGATATGAAAATCAAAAGTTTGTCAATTTTAGATTAAGTGCCAATTTTAAGGGTAGTTTGCTTAGTTTTAGGGGTGGAAGTGAAACTGGTGGTGTTTTGACTCAAAAAAAGGATGATAAACCAAATAATGCAAAATGCTCACTACTCTACCTTTCAATTCGATGAATATTCTAAATTAAGGAAGAGTTAGAGGTTCATGAGTTTCTTTCAAACATGTAAAATTTCTGGTAGATTTCATATGTTCATGAACAATTTTTCTGAAATATGGATAATAATTGATGTTAAAGACCAATGTAACCCAAACAAATATCTCAAGTGAAAATGAATCTAATTTTATTACACGGGGGATCTATGTTTTTCATTCACAACATCGCACGAAGGCCCAAGTGGAGAGGATACGCAGAGCCCTTTGGAATGCTTATGCATTAAATTCTAAACTGTTACAAGTGAGATCCACTTTCTCATCACAAGATCACCATAAGGTGCGAGTGAAAAGGATACTGTGGCTCGATATAAGATGCTTTGAAAAAATAAACTCCTAAACTATTACAAGTGAGATACACTTTCTCATTCACAAGATCGCCATACGGTGCGAGTGAAGAGGATACGGTGCCTCATACACAATATATCTCAATAAAACTGAACTCTAAAGGTGCAACTCTCTCTAATTGTGCATGAAAATCATGAAAATATTCTAACTCCAAAACAAAATGTAACTCATTAAAGTTTATTTCTGTTTTTTGGAAAGAAATTACTCTCAAACTATCTCAACATGTGATGTTCCAATTGTTTTTCAAATGCAAATGTGTGTGGAAGGTTCTTCAAATGTGTATGGTCCTTCTAAATGTGTATGGTTATTCTTTGGTTTAAATTTTCCAATCAGCATGTGCTTAAGGTCTGAAATATTAAATGTCCTTTAAGATGTTTTTAATGAACAATTATTTAATGTGTTTGGAAGACTTGCAACCATGTAAAAGAGACACTAATGTGAGTTTAAGATCAGTCCCTAAATATAAGTAGATTTACTATCAATTGAAAGAAAGATTGAAAATTAATGACAATTTGGAGCAATTTTAAAGGTGTTTGGAAGTGAATTCCAATTGTAAAGATCTTGATCCAAATGGTGAAAAACTTGCTTATCTTTTCAAGAGGAGTAGAACACTGATCTCAAGCTGCAAATAAGGCTGTTAACACCCAAAAAGTACTCACTAACTCATTCCCTTATTCACATGACCCATTTGTCCACTTTTCCACCATTTGAGCCTCTAAAGCCATCAAAAGGTCACCAAAAAGACCATAATACACCTTTTCCCCCTCAATATATATATATTTTCCTCAAAAAACACAAAAAACCCTAAAAAAGGGTCCAGAATTCCCAAAAAATATTAAAAGGGAATAAAAATATTCAAAATATTCAAAAAAGGAAAAAGAGGGAAAAAAAGACCTAAACCATGTTGGCCAATACCATTAGTTTCCTTAAAACCATAATGGCATTCCCCATCACCAAAAACTATAAAAAGGTGATAGGGGCTCCTTACTTTCCATCCACATTTCATCCTATCCTTATGCTGCCAAATTCCCTTTGAGAGCCATTGCCTCCCATTTTTGAGTTTGAAGAATCCCATTGAAGCATTGGAGAAGAAGAGACCATTGGAACTGGAGCTTCTCAACCTTGAAGCTACTCAACAATCATCATCCTCACCATTTGAGGTAATACAAAAACAAATTCTTTCAAATTTATTGTCTTATTTGCTTATTGTTTCTCACACATGTTAATGTTAGATTAGATTCAATTTATTGTTATTTGCTTTTTATTCGAGACTACTATTACAAGTTAATAGGTGTATCCTTGCACATGCTTGGTTGAAAAACCAAGCAATAGTTTTTTGGTGACTCCACTGGGTTTCGAGCTTTTAATTTTTTCTTTAGATCTTTGTTTTTTACTTGTTTTTACCATTTCAATTAGTAGATCTGCCATACTAGACATCACATTTATTGCTGCCCTAGCTCTTGGCCCTTTCTGTAGCCCTTAATAGAACGAAATTTCACTTTTCGGTTTCGTTTCCGGCGGCCTTTTTTCTAATTTTGCATCGCGACTTTTCACCCGATAGTCGCGCGCATCATCGTGACCTTGCGACCTTTTTCCGTGTGGCTCATCGCGACTTCACGACCTTTTTCCACGCTGGACATCGCGGCTTCGTGGCTTTTTTTTTGCACTGCACGTTGCGGCTTTGCGGCTATTTTCCGCGTTGCACATCGTGGCTTAGCGGCTCAAACCCACGATGCACATCGCGGCTTTTGCCCCAAAACGCACGATGTCAATTTTTTTTTTGCTCGACCCAATTTTTAGAAAATTGTTTGTTGCATTTTTTTCCCATTTAGCCTATTTCGTTCAACATTATTTTTTTTGCATTATTGCAACAATAGTGAATCTTTTTTCTATTACATATGCTCAATTAAAATCTTTTTAAAAATTTTCAACAAGTGAAAGAAAGGTTTTTAGCACTTTGTTTAGATCATAGATATCATTTCTTTGCAAATTTCGAACCATTTTTCTAATTTGCTCAATAGTTTTTCCCAAGCAAATACTTAGAAATCCATTTCTTTCTTACAATTTTTACAATATTTGCTTTCCTTTAAAAATTATTTCAAAAATCCATAGTTTTTGAAGTATTTTTGTTAAAACATTTACATTTCAGAAAAAGCCTTTTATTTTTTGCAAATTGGAATCATCTTGTTTTTAATTTGTAATCAATCGCTCAAGCGAGGCAAATTCTTTTTCAGTTAAATAATCACACTTGCACCCAATCTGCCACATTTTTAATTAACTGAGTCTTAAAATCTACCTAAACTCAGCCAACACTTTAACCCCACTTGGGAAACACTTAAAGAATCTTGTATCTAGGTAGGATTGGGGGGATAGGTGTTCCAATAATACCCCTCAATTATTTACATCTGAGACATAGTGGTTGACTTTTAGGGTCCCAAAAATCTCTTATTATTTGTTGACATGGTTATACACCAATTTATCGAGAAGGCCTCTCCCTTAGGAGGGTTGAAGTAGCCAGACTGGTTCCAGAAGCCTGAGTGGAATACCGCTATCCATTCAGTCACTGAAGGATACCTTTCACAGTTCTCGGTGTACCACCTGTATGGGAGTACAACAGCGATAGAACCAAACTACAGATTCACCCAACCAAACGTGTCATGAACGAGGTATCTTAGTGGCCATTTTTTAGGATTGTCTACCCAGTGTCCCTCCCGGTAAGGGGATGTCTAGCCTTTGATTCCACTACCCATATTGTCTGACTTGGATTTCATCACGTTGCAGAGGATATGTTTAGTTGATTCATAATACCACTTTTAGTTAGCCGTTTGCATGCTCTGCTACCCCCCTTGGTCTAGTAAGCACCACTTTTTTCTAGGAACCATTTGATTTTTGGTATTCTGACCACTTTTCTTGATTCCTCCACTTATTATATCACAGCTATTATAATAAGTGCTTTTGAGGTTGGTTGTTGGCCTGAGAGCCATTATTTTTTCATATCCCCCTCCTGCACACATTGTGGCATTAGGGTCTTGAGTTTTTTATCTCACCACCATCCATTGGCATTTCTATACATCTCTCACCATTAAGAACTTAAGACGATCCCTCCATTTTCAGGGTGAACCCCCTCAGTTCGGTACACTTGACTCTACATGTCATAGACGTAGAGCGTTATCCCTTGAATCCACATTTCATCGGCATAGAACCCAGTCATCCGATTCTGATGCGCCTCATTTTACATCTGATTCTGAGGCTAAATCTGAACACCCTACTGAGACATCACCAACTAACCCCATGGCCGGATCACAATATGACCCCCTTTTGACTAGTGCTATTGGAGCTACATCAACAAACCCCACTACTACCGTGACAACCACGATAGCCACAACCCCCTTAGGAATGCCTAACATGGGGGCCACACCCCCTCTAGGCATGCCCAACACAGGACCACCACCTATTTTAGGTATTCCAAGCATGGGGGTCACCCCCCCTCTCATTACCACTACCCAGATCCCAAGGATTACCAGAACCATTCCTAACCCATCTGCAACCCATGTTGCACTTGGGAGCGCAAGCCCCTCCCACACTACATCCGTTGGAGGAAACATCCCTTTCACACCTAGCATAGCCTTAGGGGGCACTGGACCACTCCATAATGCTACCATTAACAGTTATGCCCCAGTGACCATGCCACACCCATCTTCCAGTCTGCCATACATGGCTAGTCTAAAATTACCAGACCTGGCAAGGTTAACCAAAGACCCTATTAGACACAACCCTACGTGTCCACCCATGCCCACAAAGCTTCCCTCATATATCCCAAAATTTGAAGGCAAAGTTGGGGAAGATCCCCAAAACCATATCATGTCGTTTCACTTATGGTGTTCTTCAAACTCCATAGTAGATGATTCCATTAGACTGATACTTTTACAAAGAACTTTCACCGGCTTAGCAACCAAATGGTACATTGAGCAGCCGCATGGGACTCACAACACATTTACATCCCTCACCTCAACTTTCCTCTAGTTCTTTACCTCTACACTATGATGCAAGAGTGGAAATACTTTTGTCTTGTAGATAGAATACCACTACACACATCACCGATCATATCCATGAGTGGTGTAAGTGACGTAGCCTCTGCAAGATAAAACTTGACGACCGTATCTTTTTGGATTGGTTTCTCAAATCACTCCTACCCCTCATAGCTAAAGATGTAGCTTCTGAACGACCCCAATCAAAAGAAGAAGCTATCTTAAAAGCTCAACAATTCGACCTCATATATGCCTAGTTTGGATATCTGTACACTATTTTACCTGACGCCCCGTGCGGCGAACCATCCCGCCATGATGCACCGGGGGCATCCCACGCCGCCGACGGTATTATCGGTCAAGTTATGGTGCAAAAAAAACCTTTTACCATGACGAGTACGAACAACACCCCATACCTTTCTAAGGCTTCATCTAATTATGGAGCTACAACTTCGTATGCTCCAGTAACGCACACCCACCACACTCATGGACCCTCATGTCCACCACAGTGTTATGGGAAAGCACCATCAGCTTATGCACCACCTTCATACTATAACCAACAGGACCACCAGACTCCGGTCCAACCACAATCCCAAGTTGCTTATTATCCCCAACATACAGCACCTCTTGCTCCAACACTTCCAGCAACTCAAGGTTGCCCACAACCGCAACAAACACCAGGGCCAACTCAGAACCCTCATGTTTACTACCCACCGCAACTTGCTCCAGAGCCTTCATGACCTCAAAACCCACCTACTTCCCAAGGGCATGCTTACGCACAACAAAACCAACCTCCAAACCAGAACAACTAGCGTAACCAAGGAGGTCAACAAAACCGTGGAAGATGATGTAACCGTGGAAACAACCAGCAACATAACCAAGGTGCACCACCACCTAATCCTCCAAACAACAATAACGCTGCTCCCCCCAACCAAAATCCTGATCGCCTACCAAAACAGGCTAAAAAAAATAACTTGAGAACAAACCACCCATGTTCCATATGTGGATTCTACGACCACTACACACATAATTGTCTCCATTTAGATCGAGCGCATCAACTCTGGACCAACGACGCCCAACGGCAAGGACATGCTACACAGCCAGCACCCCCTCCTTAGGCACAACCCATGATATTGCAAAATCCTTTACCAAACCAAGGCACGGTAAACACTCATCCAAATGATCCTCCTCAAGGATCCGTTGAACTACAGCAGCAAATTACCTATGCAGCCGTCAATTACCAGCATGTAGAGTTCAACACTCACCATTTGCTTATGATTTCATCAAATGATGTCAATCTTCAAACCCATCGAAATCAATACGGATCCGCCTTTGATGCCACACCTACCGACCCATCGTAAAATACTCTCCCAACCGATCAACCACTTTGCATACCCACTATGCCCATGTACGAGGGCACAAAGCACCTCGTTTCCCTTTGAGACGGATTAACAATAACCCGAATGCTCGTACAACTTCCAACTATAACATTGTAGAGGATTTAGCTCAGTCCCCCGCTGCTATGTCCGCTCTCGAAATCTTAAAAAACTGTCTGGCACAGAGAAAATTGTTGTTATCTGCCATTGGTGCCATAGATCCTAACGACTCTAACATGATGGCTTTCGACTTAGAGCAAGTTGAACCTTGCATGCCTTCATCTCTAGCTTTTCAAGTTTCTGTCTCCATTTTCAACCTCGTCATTCATCGATGCATAATCGATGAAGGGGCCTCTACCTGCGTCATGTCGACTTTCGTGTGGTAGAAACTTGAATCCCCAACGCTACAACCGTCAACTACCGCATTAAAAGCTTATGGTGGCCGTGCAGCTCAACCTCAAGGTTTGTTAGTGAACATACCCATACAACTTGGGGGAAAACTGGTTCTCATTGATATAGAGGTCATTAATGCCCAACTTGATTACAATCTCCTTTTGGGACAAAGCTACATGTATAAAATGAAAGCTGTCGCTTCTTCAGTTTTCTGCATCATGATGTTCCCCCATGAAGGACGTGTAGTCAAAATAGACCAGATTACATACTATGATCCCAATGCCCTCGCAGTGCTAGAAAATTTTCTTCCCATGATCGAACAACCTGTTCTTAGTGCACCAAAATCCTTCGTCTCATCAATCGGACCCGGGATATATTCGGATACTCCCATGACCAACTCGTTCCTGTCAATCCCACCCCCTCTTCAGGTAACTGCCGTATCCGATTTGTGCACCCTATCACACAACGAACAACAACATTCTCAACAACCTCAACCACCACCACAAGCACCCATCGTGCCTAGTCATATCGGAATAACACCGATTCACACAATCCCATTCTTGTTTCCATTTTCAGGAGTTGTCAGCACGCCAGTAATGGCTACACTCAACCTTCCAAGTTTAACATTAGGATTACCGGTATGGTACTTACCTGCAACTCCCCCACCAACTCCGACCGTTGTCCTACAACCTGTACAACCTATGAATATTTCAAACCATCCACCACCCGGCATACCAAACCACCAAAATCTCCCACCACTTGGTGGTACGAACCCCCAAAACCGATCAATTCCAGCAGGGGGCACTACATTGACATCTACTTATGTCCCCCCTCAATCCTGCCACACTGGGGGTAGAGGTCCACCAACCTACAACACTGCACCCACAACTCGCACCCCCCTAGTCACTCCCAAATTATCTAAGATTCCCCCAACCCATGTGCTCCCTAAGTGCTCCTTGTGCGATGATATTGGCCACGCCACCCATCTATGTCCACAACTACCAGCACTTCAATAACACATGAATATGTTGGATGAGGACACCAATGTTCCAGTTGTCAAATTAGAATTACCACCTCAACCTCGTGATAAATCATTGCACACAAACCACCCTTGTGCAATATGCGGAATCTATGGCCATTATTCACATCACTGCCTCGATCTCCCAGATTATAGAGTAGCACTATACGAGATGAATAATGCCAACCTAGAGATATCCCCCCCACTTATTGAGGAAATATTCCCTCCAGAATTGTCCCATTCAAAATAAATCAATACCATTTATATGATTTCAACTAATTATAAACCAGAACCAATTCATTTAATGGAACACTATTTCCGTACCGATGAAGAAATCCTAGAAACACTCTCTGCATCGGACTACCCTTAGGATGATATGCACCATCGATCATACTTCCTCCCTGAACCGTCTACGTCCACCGCGGAAAACCAACTATCTGTTGAATCTAAGGACTTCTTACCAACCAAGGTCGATTGGTTCAAAGATCCAATACCAGCTCCAAAAGCCTTCGAGGAAGGTAACATGGCTAACATTTTGCCCATTACAAAAATCGACATCTCCACCATCCCCGAAAAACCCGAGCTTATCTCTTTAGGTGGATCTTGCACTGAAAAAGAAACCCAAGCTTATAAGAAACTCTTCCAAGAATTTTGAGATGTCTTCACCTGGTCTTATACCGAGATGCCTGGTCTTGATTCTACCATCGTAGAACATCACATAGACACTTGGACCAACATATCACCGGTCCGCCAGAAACAATGTCTCATTCACCCATCCAAGCTTCCAGTCGTCAAAGCAGAAATCGAGAAGCTTCGAGCAGCAGGTTTCATATACCCGATTGTATATACCACCTAGGTTTCAAATCCAGTACCAGTTAATAAGAAAGTAGGCACCATCCGCGTCTGTACTAATTTCCGCGACCTCAACTTAGCTTGTCCCAAAGACAACTTCCCCACACCATTTATTGACCAACTAATCGATGAGTGTGCGGGGCATGAGGTACTCTCTTTTATGGACGGTTTCTCTGGATATAACCAAATCAAAATCCGTAAAGAAGATCAATACAAGACCGCTTTTACTACTCCATGGGGCACCTTCGCCTATCGCGTCATGCCTTTTGGTCTCAAGAATGTGGGAGCCACTTTCCAACGAGCCATGACTTATTGCTTTCATGATCTGCATAAAATCATTAAATTTTATCTAGACGACCTCACCGCCTGATCTAAGAAACGATCTGACCACTTAGAAGATCTTCGACAAGTTTTCTTACATTGCCACAAATACAAAATCCGCTTGAACCCGCTTAAATGTGTATTTTGCATTATAGAAGGCCACCTACTGGGGTTTGTCATTTCAGAAAAAGGGATCACTGTTGACCCTCTAAACATTCAAGCCATAGTGGACCTCCCCTCACCACGTACATTAAGACAGCTGCAAAGCCTCCAGGGGAAATCCAACTTCCTTCATCGTTTTGTCCCAGACTATGCCACAACAGTACATGGTTTCCTCTATTTTCTACATCTTCATACCCGCTTTGTATGGGACGACCAAGCAGAAGGAGCCTTCACAGACCTAAAGAAAGCACTTACAAGTGCCCCATTGATTTCTCCACCAGATTTCACAAAAGACTTTACCCTTTACATTTCAGCATCAGATTACGCTGTTTCCGGAGTACTCGTCCAAGAAGACTCCACTCGCCAAGAGCATGTCATTTACTATGTGAGCCAGACCTTGTCAGGCCCACCAATCCGCTACCCACATGAAGAGAAAATGGCCCTCGTCATCGTCTTTTCAGTACAAAAGATGCGATATTACATTCTCCTCAGCCACACCATGGTTATGGCCAATTCCAATCCAATGGTCTATCTCTTGAATCGTCACCTTCTACAAGGCCGTCTTGCCAAATGGGTGATTATATTACAAGAATATGACCTAACTTTTAAAACCCCGAAGAGCACCAAAGCATTATCACTCGTTCAACTCATTACGAACTTACCATCATTGTCATCATCACCAATTATCCATACCGATCTAATCGATGAACATTTGTTCATCATCTCGTCAGACGACCCTTGGTATGGCGACATTTTGGTATACCTCCACACACAGAAGTTTCAACCCAACATTGACCGTGACGGACGCTGTCTCATCCGTCACCATGCCCCCCATTATCTCCTCTTGGGTGATGTCCTCTATCGATGTGGCGTCGACACAATATTACGATGATGCCTTTCCCAAGACGATGCAGAACAAGTCCTTAACGACTGTCATAGCGGTGCCTGCGGCAGCCATTTTTCAGGAATGGCCACCGCCCAAAAGGTAATCCGTGCAGGTTATTTTTGGCCATCATTATTCACTGATTGTATCACAACAGTCAAACACTGCCAAAACTACCATCTCTTTGCCCCAAAGGAAAGAACCCCCCCCCCACCCCCCTTCATCCAGTCATCACCGCTGGACCATTTTGCAAATGGGCCATCGACTTCATGGATTGCAATCCCACATTAGTCGACGGTCACAAACACATTATTGTGGCTATTGATTACTTTACCAAATGGGTGGAAGCCATGCCTACTTACAATTGCAAAGCTGACACTGCAACCCGTTTTTTCCTCAACCATGTTATTGCTCGTTTCGGAGTACCAAAACAACTCGTCTCAGACCACAACTCTCACTTCGAAGACTCCGTTTGGAGAGAATTGTCCACACTCCTTAAGTTTGAACACCATTTCTCCTCCACCTACTACCTCTAAGGGAATGGCCAAGTCGAAGTTGTTAACAAAATTTTGAAGAGTATCCTCCAACGCACCGTTGACAAGCATAAATCCAATTGGCATCACATGATTTTTCCCGCATTATGGGCTTATTGCACGTCGACCAAGACCGCCACCGGATTTACCCCATTCCATTTAGTTCATGGTGTGGAATCTATCCTCCCCATTGAATGCCATATAGTAACATTACAAATTTATGTAGAACTTCTCCTCGATACATCACTGATTGAAGAACGCTTACTTCTTTTAGAGCAGGCCGACGAAGATCGCCCCGCAGCTCTCCAAACAATCGAAGCCGCAAAGAACAGATGTAAACTTCATTACGATAAACATGTTCACCCACGAGCATTTAGTGAAGGTGACCTCGTACTTGCCTATGATCAAGCTCATGACAAAACGGGAAAAGGAAAGTTTGTGTCCATGTGGCAAGGCCCATATATTATACACACCTGCCTCGGACAGGGGGCATATATTCTGACTGACTCAGAAGGAAAACCCCTACGCAACCCATGTAATGGGTTGTACCTCAAGCGATTTTACCCATAGAAAATCTGATGGACACCACAGTCCACAATTGTACAGTCTTATTTTACTTTTTACAAAAAATACAAAAACCTAAAAAATTGTTTTTCCTGCATGACCATAGATGGATCCTATTCCACTTTTCTACATTGGCTTCACTGATGGTGCAAGCCGTTGGTATCCCAATATCACCTCCGCAACTTGGGTAATATATTCCCCTTCACATGAGTTGATCCACATCGATAGAGTGTGCATAGGTGTCGCCACAAACAACCAAGCTGAGTACGACGTCGTGACCGGTCTCCTAGCCACTGCTCTCCAAATGCGCATAAGTCACCTTAGCGTTTTCTTGGACTTGCAGATCCTTGTTTCCCAACTCAACAATATTTACCAGGTACACAATTCCTATCTATTTAGAAAATTAATGTGCACTAAACAAATGATTTGACAGTTTGAGTCCATTTCATTCACACATGTCCCAAGGAATCTCAACAGTATAGCAGACCATATGGCAAACAACATTCTATATTGGCACACTAATCAAACCATGTAGAAAAAATAGAATTTGCATCCATGTGCATAACATGTGCCTCCACGAGCATACAAACACAAACATACACCAGATATATATGACATGCTTCCATGGGCTACACAAAATATATATGACAAGCCTCCATGGGAAAAACAAATATGTGCCTCCACATGCATATACAAAAATTAAAATGTTGCATCCACGTGCATAACATGTGCCTCCACGGGCATACAAAAATCAAACATGCCTCCACAGGAAAACAAATAGACAAGATGTGCATCCACATGCATACACGACTATATACCAATAATTTTATATATATTATCATAAAAGTCATAATGTTAGGAGTGCCCTCAGCACCCAAAATATACAAAAAATACACTAGCCGTACAAAATGTGTATCAAAAAAATCATCCCCATATGCTCATAAGCATTTGGGGGCAAATATGTGATCTCCTAGTCATCATGATCCCTAAGATCCTTTGGATACTCCTCCGCTGGCTCCTCTGGATCCTCCTGATCCCGATCCCTCCTCTCGGCCATCACAACTGCTACTCTGAGCAGGATAGACCGCCACTCACGAGGAGCATCGAAACAATGCTCAATAATGTGCCGGTCCAAATCACTCTAGCCCTCCTCTAGGGCTCCCTCTAGAAGCCCCTCCAAAGTCTCCCGTATTCCCTCCAGGGCATCGTCTCGAGGACGCACAACTCCTCGAACACGAGGAGGTGGCGCCGCTACAGGTGGAGGTACCACCACCATCGCCCATCCCCGATGACCCACATGATCAGCTGGTGGCCTCGGACCAATATCTGCACAATCACACAATTGAACCAAGTCAATATCATATAAAAATATCTAGCTATACTCATAACAAAATATATCTAAAACATGATATAATAGATAACCAAACACAAAGACATACCGTCTAGACCTTAGGTCTGTCCCTGAGCTCGAGGCATCTCTGGATCTCCTCGGAAGTCCATGCCAGCATATGGATAATCATCAATAAGCAGGGGTATCTGCTCCCACGGCTCATACATATCCGTTGAAAAGAAACACTGGATACCACCACCACCCTGGGGCATCAAATCCCCACACCGCACCATCCACAGCACACACAACTGCAAGTTCGGTACTCGCTCAAAGAAAAAACAACAGATGAAGGAGGCATATCAAAACTCCCCCCCCTCCCGATTGACCTTGTCCAGATCTCGCCAAACATAGGCCAAAAACATCTGACCCCAGGTAGATTAGGTCCCTCTCAAGACACGATCTACCATCACCTTTTTCCCCCCAGACAAACGATGTGGCGCTTGGGCACCCAAAACACGTACAACAAAATCCCCTACCGCCCGCATCTCCCTCTACCGTAAAGATGTCAGACTCAGTGCGCTATTCTGTGCAATAGCTCCTGGAACACAAAATCTCTCCAAGAGATCCTCAATGTCCACCCCCATAGGAATCCTCGGCTTGAGCTCCCCTATCTCCCCAAAACGAGGTAGGCCAGTAAGGAAATAAACATCAGTGAGGGTGATCTCTAGACGCTCACCCCCCACCACAAATGCACCATCTGCTGGAACCCACAAATCCACCAATTTGTTTAGCAGCTCTCTGATTGAACGCATAAGTGGAATCTGGGCAAAATTTAGGAGCCCACCATCAACTAAGGCCTCTTGGACACCCAAATCATCTCGAATCCAACCCATCAAATCCTCATCTATTTCTCTCTCCCGCCACGCTACTAGCGGCCTCCTCAACATCCTGCCAAAAAAACAAAGAAATTTTTTTTAGAAACAAACTTTTTTCCAAAAAATCCCATCGCGACTTTTGGGCTCTTAGCCACGATGATCATTGCGACTTTTTAATCAAAAGCCGCGATGATCATCGCGGGTATCAGCCCCACAGTTGTGATGAACATCGTGACTGTCTGCCCCAAACTTGCGATGCACATTGTGGGTAAAAAGCTCATACCCGCGATGCTCATTGCGGAAAAAGAGACGAAACCCGCGATATTCCACGTTGGAATGCCAAAGTGGAATTTCGCGGCCTTTGGGGGCCCGTCGCTAACCAGAAAGGAAATAATTGAAAAGGCTAAGGCACATAGGCTTACCTGAAACTCACAGAATGAAAATCCAATGGTCGAATCCCCACAAATCGAGAAAATGCTCTGACCACTCAATTGCTCTGTGAAACTTGCATGTAACAATGATACATGTCACATTGGGCCCACACACTATTTATAGAGATTTGACCATTTTTCAATCAACAATTTCGGTATCATACGACGTCCATTTTTCAAACCGTTGGCACCATTGGAATCAGCACAGCGAGAATTTCATGATACTCCACTCCTTTTCCTAATTCCACCAGGTTGATTTTTTAGGCATTTTTTACATGCCTCCTCATTGCCTCGGTTTGCGTGCCACATCGACCGTTGTCCATTTTTGATGAGTTTTATATCACCAGATTTAGGTTTCCGCACTTGTGACAATGCTTGAGATCATTTCTTGCTCTCATGCCCATATTTTTTGGGCATTTTTTACATGCCCCCTCATCGCCTCGGTTTGCATGCCACATCAGTCGTCGTTTGTTTTTGATGAGTTTTATATCGCCGGATTTAGTTTTCCACGCTCGTGACGATGCTTGAGATCATTTCTCGTTCTCACGCCCATATTTTTTTGGCATATTTTCCATGACCCTCATCGCCTCGATTTGCATGCCACATCGATTGTCACCCGTTTTTGACAAGTTTTATATCATCGGATTCAGTTTTCCGCGCTCATGATGATGCTTGAGACCATTTCTCGCTCCCACCCCGATAATTTTTGGGCATTTTTTCAAAATGCCACTCATCTCCTCGATTTGCGTGCCACATTGATCATTGCCCATTTTTCACGATCTTTATCATTCCTCGCTCTCACCAATACCTTTTTGTTCGGTATAATTTTACCCATTTTTCGGGCCGAGCAATTCTTTTACGAAAAAGACACTTAGGGAGTTTCTGTTAAGCTCTTTTCTGACTCCTAAAACAATGAAAAGATCACCGAGTAACCTTGCTTCCTTTCATGCTCGCTAAAAGTATTTGAAAGGGTATCTACCTGGTATAAGTTTACCCCTTTTCCAGAACTTGTAGACTAATTATGAAAAAGGAATACTCTAGTCACATCAGCTAGAATAGTTCTCCATTTGCATCATTTTATGCTTTTTCAGGCCTTGGAGACTAACTTACGAAAAACAACACCAATGGAGTCTACTTACCGCTTTCAGACTCTCAAAAAATGAAAGCAACCAGGAGCAATCACCATCTTGGGCTCGTATAAATCCACAGGACGGTACTCCACCACCACTGTAGAGTCTTCTTATCGTTTTCAGACTGCCTAAAAATGACAACACTTACGAACATGAACATTCTTGGGCTCACATAAATCCACAGGATAGTACCATTTCAGAGCACACTTTTATCCCTTCTTGGAGCTCATTAAAACTACGAAGAAGGACCTAATGGTGCTTCTTGGTGCCACAACAGATCATGTCTACCCATGCGGCAGCTTCCCATTTTGGTTTCTTTTGTTCAGAGTATTCTGCAATGTGTCACCCCGACACTCCCCCTACAACACCCATTAGCTCAACCCCCCAGATCACTCAAATCTACAATACATACCCCTAAGCTATGATTCCCACACCTAAAAATCAGTTCCCTATGCTGCTAGGCCAACCATGTTATCATGCTCTGAACAAAGGAAGTTTGAGTCCACCCATTCTATGACCCAAGTCATTCCCCATCCCCACAGTATGTTAGTCCTACAATCAGTACTACCACATAATAGTTGTGCACCTCGCGCTCCTAACAAGGAAACATCATTGGCTTGATAGTTGTTGGTCTCCCTCTGTCGACACCAACCAAATATATTCTAGAGGATAGACCTAGAGGTCCCTGTGCCTTGGACTCATTACCATTTGTGATGAGTGCCTACGGATCATTTCGAAAGGAGTCCTCAGTGCCTCTCCAAATGATTGTTTCTCACATGCTCGACTTCAACACCTTGATCGCATCGTTGAGACTCATACAGGGTATCGATCCTTTCAGTTATTTGTTGAAGACCTCGGATATCATCTGACTCTACCACATATGAGTGTCTAATTAAGGATACAACTAGTTACATTTTCCTATGGATATCTGGGTTGCGTTTACCGACAGTTTTCAGATGTACCCCACTTTTGTACTCCCTCGAGTATACAGTTAGATATAACTGCTCAGAGTTGGCTCACAGTTATTGAGTCCCTACAGATGTTGGACACCTTCAGTTTCAACAATTCATCAACCCTTCTGATACCTTTTTCAGAATGGTTGTTGCCTTTTTCCAGTGTATCGGTTTCTCAGATCAGTCATGGTATGACCATGAGTATGTCCCAGCATTGTGTCCCCTCTGGACCATTATGATGTACCAACATATTTTTATATATTTCTTCAGGCCCCCCTTTGTGGGCCTAATTGTTATGTATATGTCTTGATACGAACATGGGTTTGCCTGACTCGTCCATAGTCAGAAATTATTCCTCATTCATTTTGAGGCCATGTAATATTTTTTTCTTTTTGCAGCTTCCAAGGGGTCGTGGTTCCAGTCTCCAATCGGTCTCCTCTTCTCCAAACCCCAGGAAAAACACAAAAGAACTATGATGTCTATCGGCCATATGATGAGCTCCTGCCCTCACACATCAGGGGGCAATCTGTTAACACCCAAAAAGTGCTCACTAGCTCATTCCCTTATTGACATGACCCATTTTTCCACTTTTCCACCATTTGAGCCTCTAAATCCATCAAAAGGTCACCAAAAAGACCATAATACACCTTTTTCCCCTCAAAATATATATTTTTCATCAAAAAACACAAAAAAACCCTAAAAAAGGGTCTAGAATTCCCAAAAAATATTAAAAGGGAATAAAAATATTAAAAATATTAAAAATAGGAAAAAGAGGGAAAAAGAGACCTAAACCATGTTGGCCAATACCATTGGTTTCTTTAAAACCATAATGGTATTCCCCATCACCAAAAACTATAAAAAGGTGATAGGGGCTCCTCACTTTCCATCCACATTTCATCCTATCTTTATGCTGCCAAATTCTCTTTGAGAGCCATTGCTTCCCATTTTTGAGTTTGAATAATCCCATTGAAGCATTGGAGAAGAAGGGACCATTGGACCTGGAGCTTCTCAACCTTGGAGCTACTCAACAATCATCATCCTCACCATTTGAGGTAATACAAAAACAAATTCTTTCAAATTTATTGTCTTATTTGCTTATTGTTTCTCACACATGTTAATGTTAGATTAGATTCAGTTTATTGTTATTTTCTTTTTATTCGAGACTGTTATTACAAGTTAATAGGTGTATCCTTGCACATGCTTGGTTGAAAAAACAAGCAACAAATGCCTTAAACAAGTGTGCCAATGTGATAAAAATTAGGTCTCCAAACAGATCCAAAAGCTAAAAGAGATCTCCACAAACTAGTGTATGATTGCAAGATTGAATTAATATGTTTGGAAGGTAGTTTGGTTGCAAACATGTAAAGGAGACACTAATGAAATTAATGATCAGTCCTAAATGTATCAAGACAGGGATCTAACTTCAAATATATCTTGAATTAAGTAGATCCATTACAACTTTGAAGGAGATTTGAAAAGAGATAGCAATTTGCAGAATTTTAAAACTGATTTGGAAGTGGATTCCAATTGAAAAGATGTGATACAAATTGTGTAAATATTTTCTACACTCTTCAAACAATTAACCTATTGATATTTAGGAATCCATAGAAGCTTTAATGAAGTCTGCAAATGCATAAAACAAGCCTCCAAAATAGATCCAAAACAGGGATCTCACAAACTAGTTAATGAGCTGCAAATTGAAAAGTAAAGATGTACATCTTTAAACCAAAAAAATCAGCAAAGGAGGGATAAAAAAGGAGTAAAGGATGTTGGATATTCACCCTAAGAGGTCCCTAATCCAAGCCATACATCCATACCACATCAAATCAGCAAAGGTAAGGAAGTTTGATGCCTCCAAAATAGATCCCAAAACAAAATTGAAATTTGGAGCAGATTTAAAGGTGAATGGAAGAGGATTCCAAAACTAAAGATCTAGATCCAAATGATGAAAATCATTTCAACACTTTTCAAAGGGGTGACAGGATGATCATACGTAGCAAAATAAGCTTCTAAATAGGTCTTCAAACATACATGTCAAGCCTTCTAATAGGTTCAAACTTCAAGAGATCACATCACACATTTCAGCATATGCACATTTATGAAGCAAAACAAAATTGAAACTTTGACCAAATAGATGAGCAAAGGAGGGATCTGATCTGATCAAAGGAGGATGGAAATTCAAGTTAATCAGCTCCTAAACCAAATAATACAACAAAACCACTCAAAAGGAAGCAAAAACGAGCATTAAAGGCTGCAAAATCCACAAAAACGAGCTCTAGAATGCACAAAAAAAACCGAGATCTAAAATGATTTTTTGAAGTATTTGCTGAATGGAGAGTGTGGGGAGGCCGGTTTGGAGCTTCCCTTGCCAGATCTAAGTTTCTTGTAGTGATATTTAGGGTGAAACATAGTAGATCTGAAGGATGGAAATCACCAAAATGTGAAGAAAAATTCTGAAATATCAAGAAATTTCAAGCCACGGAGTTGCCAATCTGATAATAGATGAAGTGGTTTGCTAGTAGGGAGTTGGATCTGCAATCATCAATCTATTTTACTAAGAAGTGGTGAGCTTCTATGCCAACAAATGAAAATTATTATCACAAGTTATACATAAGATCTACATTCATTCATCAAACAAGATAAGCAAAGCTAAGATCTAATGCCATTTGAACATCTAAAGCATACAAGATAAGCAATATTCAAACATTCAAATGGAACAAACTTGAATCATTTCATATTAAAACAATGAAGAGGTACATCCTTACCATGGATCTTGGTGTGAATCCCTCCTCCATTGCCATGAGCTTTCCCTTCTCCACCCTTGCTTTTGAAGAAATTGAGCTTTTCCTCCTCCTTCAGAATCTCTCCAGTATGCCTTTTCTCTTCCTTTCTCCCTCTACAATGCCCCAAATTCCTTTCTTATATAGCAATGGGAAGTGTGCTCTAAAGTTTCTATTTTCAATATGGGATTGCTCCTTTTGATTTTTTTTCTCAAAAATCCACTTTTCCATAGTTTTTAGGCTTTTTTGCATAACTTAGCATACTTTAAGCACTTTAATACATTTCTCTTCACTTTTTGATTGGTGTAGCTTAGTTTTGGATCTTTTGTGAGCAATTCAATCAATGAACTTGGTCTCTTTAGGTTCTTATTTTTTTCACCTAATCCTTCCATTTATGGGAGAAGTAATTAGATCAGAGAGGATTTGTCTCTGAATGTACTTGTGTTTTGTCATCATGTTGCGGGTGCATAGTAAAAATATGCTTCTTCTGTCACATTACTAAGGGTGTTAATTTGATTGTTAACATCTAGGGATATGATGGGTAATATGAGAGATTGCAGTACTCATGTCCCTGCGATCTTCTTTGAGGATGTCCTCAAAGTGGAGGATTAGCTTATCTTCAATATCTTTTTTGGATTCTACATGATTTCCATTTGTTTTGCAAAGTTTGTAAATCTTCGATTTATGTCTGTTATGGATAAGAGTATTATGGAAGAATTTAGTGTTCTTATCCCCATCCTGCAGCCACTGATTTCTGGATTTTTTCCACCAGTAAATCTCTTCCCGTTTCTCCCTGGCCTCCAGTTGATTTAATAGATTGTGTTCTTTCTCTTTGAGATCATCAGTCCACCCTTCTTGCATGCCCTTCCTATGTAAAAGCTCGATCTCTTCCACCAGTCTCTTCTTATCATGAAATATGTGCCCAAAATCTTCTTTATTCCATGTTCTGATCTTAGCTTTGAGATCCTTCAGCTTTTGTTGGAACTGATACATTCTTGTTCCTGAAGGGGGAACCATCTCCTGCCAGCACTGATCAACCATTTCTTTTAAGTATTTTTGTTCAAGCCAAAATTGCTCGAATATGAAGGGTTTATATAAGCAAGAGTCAGACCACTCCAGATGAAGACAAATGGGCCAATGGTCAGAACTGACAGAGGGGAGTACGCTGGCATGTGCCTCGCCCCTATTTTTGATAAGATATTCTATAGCCAGCAATTTGTCAATTCTGGAAGCGACAAGGTGGGTTCCCCCATGCTTGTTGTTCCAAGTATACAAGCCATTACCTGTTTCAATGTCAATGAGAAGGCTTTGGGATATAAGATCTCTGAAGGCTTCCTGATATTTATCCAAATCTCTCCTACCTCCTTTTTTCTCTTCAAGGGAAGATATCAGGTTAAAGTCTCCCTAATAATCCAAGATCCAGCAGAGGCTTGGTCTCTCAACTAGGATAAGTACTGGAAGAAAGCATGCTTCTGAGGGTAGGAACTCGGGCCATAGATATTCACAATTTGACCAGAGGTTCCAGACACTTGGTCAGTAAAGCTAGCACTTAGAGAGAAACAGTTGGCCCACCAGTTAGACATACACAGGGAATCCGAATGCCATAAGACTACCAGGCCTCCAACCATCCCTATAGCGTCAATGGCCATGAGTTCACAACCTATCCATATTTTCTTCCTGATTTTCACCATCAATTCTAAACTAGACTTAGTCTCCTGAAGGAAGAGGATATCAGTTTTTTCCTGCTTAATCTTTCTAACTAGAGTCTTTATTTTCCAGGGATGGTTACATCCCCTTATGTTCCAGGAAATGAGCTTCATTGAGTAACCTTATTGAATTCTAAGAAGGCTTACACTATCGTAGGATACTGGCCAGACTCTATTTGTTTAACTCCTATCTCTGCTATTCTCTGTTTATTTGTCTTCCTCCCTTTTTTCAAGTCTTCTTCCGGGGATTTCCTTTTGCTTCCTTTCCGAGGATCAGTTGCTATCCCCAACTGTTTGGAATCTTTTGTTTTTATTATCGCCTCTTGAAGAAGTTATACTTTCCTTCGAGGGACATATCCTTTTCCTTTATTTTCACATTCTTTCTTGATTTCATCCAGGTTGAGCTCTCCCAGCTCCATTTACTCCTCCCCATATTCCTCCATTACCTCTATTGGAGTTCCAATCTCCTGGTTCTGATCTACTTCCTCTACAATACCTTCCATCTGCTAGGATTTAGCACCACTCTTATGCCTTCCTTCTTCCTCCACTTCCTGTTGTTCTTCCAAGATCTGGATGGGGTTATTTGTTGTCACCCCTATGCTTCTAGTTTCCTTAACAGTCTTCTATTAGCTAGCCGGTCTATTTCTCTGCTTGTGCCAAACCTGGGTAAACCCTTCCTTGTCCGCTTCCCCTTCCTGGCCTTTCTTGGAGAGAGCAGGTGACGATCTATTCATGGGGCAGTTCGAGCTCAGATGCCCATAATCATGGCACCGTCGACACCTAAATGGGAGCTGCTCGTACTCCAGCGTTGGACCCACTCCTCATCATCCCAATTCAGACTGATTGCTGCCAGTAATTCTCTTGACAAGTCCATGTAGACACAAATATGGGCGTAAGCCATATACCTTTGATGTTTAGTTTGCTTCGCAACTTTCACAAATTCCCCGATTGTGTTACCAATATCTTGCAGTTTTTTCCATATCCTAGTATTCACAGGGAAAGGAAAATAACCGGATCCATAACAGGGCCATAGTCACATCCTTGTTATCGGACAATCTACCAAGAGAGGACTCAAGGTATGATCTCCCTAGATTAATGCAAGACTAGAACAAATGAGACAGAATATGAAATAACTTTCCTAGATCTAATTAAAGATCAAGTGACTAGATGCCTTACCTTTCATATCACGGATCATTTTCTCCTTGATGTTGCTCCAAGCTTTATGGTCTTCAGATTTCAGCTACAAAACCTATTGTTGGCTCGGTTTTGCAACCAAGCTTAGTGCTATGGGCACCTACTAACTAGTAGTAGCAGTTTCAATAGAAATAAAAACAATAAACTAAATAAACAATACTTTTCATGGATCTAAACAAGAATCTAAGCAAATAATGTAAACATTTCAAAATCAAGAACAAGAAACATAATAAATAATTTTTTGTATTGAAAAGTGGGGGGCAAGCAAGTGCTTGCGATATTACCTTCAATGGTGAAGGTTGATGTTGAGCAACTCCCAAGATGAGTAGCTCCAAACTCCAATAGGTCTCTTTCTCCAAGGTTGCTTCAATGGCTAAAAGCGCTCAGGGGAGATTTCAGCAGCATAAGGATGAGATAATGGAAGGATGTGAAATGAGGAGCCCCTACCACCTTTTTATAGGTTTGGTGGTGGGAGATACCATTTGTGGTTTTGTGGAAACCAAATGGTATTGACCAACATGGTTTAGGTACTTTTCCCTCCTTTTTCCTTTTTTTGAATAAAAATAATATTTTAATTCCCTTTTTAATATTTTTGGGAATTTGGACCCTTTTTGAGGGTTTTTTATGATTTTCTTGGAAAAATAATATTTTTTAATGGAAAAAGGGGTGTACTAAGGTCTTTTGGTGACCTTTTGTTGGTTTCAGAGGCTCAGATGGTGGAAAAGTGGACAAATGGGTCATGTGAGTAAGGGAATGAGCTAGTGAGCACTTTTTAGGTGTTAACCAGATTGCCCCCTGATGTGTGAGGGCAGGAGCTCATCGTATGGCCGATAGACATCATAGTTCTTTGTCCTTTTTTATGGGGTTTAGGGGAGAGAAGAGACCGGTTGGAGACTGGAGCCACGGCCCTTGGAAGCTGCAAAAAACAAAAAATATTACATGGCCTCAATATGAATGAGGTATAATCTCTGATAAAGGACGAGGCGGGCATTCCCATGCTCGTATCAAGACATATACAAAACAATTAGTCCCAAGAAGGGGGATCTAATACGTAAAGAAATATACTGGTACATCATAATGGTCCAGAGGGGACATGATTGTGGGATATACTCATGATCATGGCTGATCTCAATAACTGATACACTGGAATAACTGTTGAACTGCTGAAACTGAAGGTGTCCAACATCTGTATGGACTCAATGACTGTGAGCCATCTCTAGGGAGTATTATAACTGTATACTCAAGGGAGTATGGAACCTGGGTAAATCTGAATACTGTCGCCATGCGCAGCCCGGATATCTATAGAAAAAGTGTAACTGGTGTTATCCATAGGAAGACTCTCAAATGTGGAGGAGTCAGGAGGTATCCGGGGTCTTCGACTAATAACTGAACGGACCAATACCCTGTGCGAGTCTCAACGATGCGATCAAGGTGTTGAAGTCGAGCATGTGAGAAACAACCATTCGGAGAGGCGCGGAGGATTCCTCTCGAAATGATTCGTAGGCACTCATCATAAATGGTAATGAGTCCAAGACACAGGGACCTCTAGGTCTATCCTCTGGAATCAATGTAGTTGTCGTCGACAGAGGGAGACCAGCAACTAACAAGGCAATGATGTTTCCTTGATAGGAGCACGAGGTGTAGAACTGAAGTGATGTAGTACTGATGGTAGGACTGACATACTTGTGGGGAAGGGAAATAACTGGGTCAAAAAGTGGGTAGACTCAAACTTCCTTTGTTCAGAGCATGATGACATGGTTGACCTGGCAGCGTAGGGAACTGACTTGTAGGTGTGGGGATCATTGCTTTGACTGAATGGTATATATTGACTCTGGGGGGAGGACGAGCTGATAGGTGCTGTCGAGGGATTATCAAGGTGATATACTGCAGAATACTCTGAACAAAGGCGACCAAAATGGGGAAGCTGCCATATGAGTAGATGTGATCTGTCGTGGCGCCAAGAGGCACCATTGATTCCTTCTTCGTAGTTTTAATGAGCTCCAAGAAGGGATAAAAGTGTGCTCTGAAATGGTACGATCCTGTGGATTTTGTGAGCCCAGGACGGCTCATGCTCATGGTTGCTTTCATGTTTAGAGAGTCTGAAAGCGGTAAGTGGACTCTATTGGTGTTTCTTTTTCGTGAGTTTAGTCTCCAAGGCCCGAAAAAGCATAAAATGATGCGGATGGAGAACTCTTCTAGCCGATGTGACTAGAGTATACCTTTTTCGTAATTAGTCTACGAGGTCCGGAAAAGGGGTAAACTTATACCAGGTAGACGCCCTTTCAGATACGTTTAGCGAGCATGAAAGGAAGCAAGATTGCTCGGCGATCTTTTCATTGTTTTAGGAGTCAGAAAAGAGCTTAACAGAAACTCCCTAAGTGCCTTTTTCGTAAAAGGGGTCGCTCGGCCCGAAAAAGGGATAAAATTATACCGAACAAAAATGGATTGATGAGGGCGAGAAAAGGTCTCAAGCATCGTCATCTGTGCGGAAAACTGGATCCGGTGACATAAGGATTGTCGAAAACGGAGAACGACCGATGTGGCACGCAAACCGAGGTGACGAGGGGGCGTGGAAAAAATGCCCAGAAAATCTAAAGGTGAGAGCGAGAAATGATCTCAAGCATCATCACGAGCGCGGAAAACTGAATCCGGCGATATAAGACACATCGAAAACGGAGAACGACCGATGTGGCACGCAAACCGAGGCGACGAGGGGAAAAAATGCCCGGAAAATCTAAAGGTGAGAGCGAGAAATGGTCTCAAGCATCATCGCGAGCGCGGAAAACTGAATCCGGCGATATAAGACACATCGAAAACGGAGAACGGCCGATGTGGCACGCAAACCGAGGCGACGAGGGGGCGTGGAAAAAATGCCCGGAAAATCTAAAGGTGAGAGCGAGAAATGGTCTCAAGCATCATCGCGAGCGCGGAAAACTGAATCCGGCGATATAAGACACATCGAAAACGGAGAACGGCCGATGTGGCACGCAAACCGAGGCGACGAGGGGGCGTGGAAAAAATGCCCAGAAAATCTCAAGGTGAGAGCGAGAAATGGTCTCAAGCATCATCACGAGCGCGGAAAACTGAATCCGGCGATATAAGGCACGTCTAAAACGGAGAACGGCCGATGTAGCACGCAAACCGAGGCCATAAGAGAGGCTAAAAGATGGTCAAAAAATGGACCTCGTGAAAACGGGAAACGGAAGGAACCTCTATGAAGTTCTCGCTGTGCTGATCCCAACGGTACCAACGGTTTGAGAAATGGACTTCGTATGACACCGCAATGGTTGTTTGAAATTTGTGGAATTTCTATAAATAGGACGTCGGGCCCAATATGACATGTCATTGTTACGTGCGAGTTTGATAGAGCTGTCAGAGCTTTTTCTTGATTTTCGGGAGATTTCACCGTTGGTTTTCGATTTAGCGAGTTGCAGGTAACTCTATTCGCCTTAACCTTGTCAATTATGTCTTTTTCGTTTGGCGGTGGGCCCCCGAAGGCCGCGAAACTCCATGTTGACTCTCCAACGTGGAACCGCGCGGGTTTCGGTGCTGAACCCGCGATGAACCGCGCGGGTTTCAGGCTCACAGTCGCGATGTTCATCGCGACTGTGAGTTCAGAACCCGCGATGTTCATCGCGTGTTCATGGGTGACAGTCGCGATGTTCATCGCGACTGTCTGGTGAAAACTCGCGATGTTCATCGCGGGTGTTTTCATGGATCCCGCGATGGTCATCGCGGCTTTTTGTGGAAAAGCCGCGATGGGCATCGCGGCTTTTTGTGTAAAAGCCGCGATGGGATTTTTCTAAATTTTTTTATGCTGGGGCTAAAACATTTCCTGTATTTTCTTGGCAGGATGTTGCGGAGAGCTCAGTCCGTGTGGCGGGAGAGAGAGATTGATGCCGAGATTATGTTGAGGATCGAGAATGATGGAGGGGTGAGAAAGACCCTAGCCATGAGCGGACTCTTGAAGTTCGCTCAGATACCTCCTATCCGTTCAGTGAGGAGACTCCTGAACAAGCTCGTGCAGTGGTGGGTGCCGGCAGAGGGTGCCTTCATTATTGGTGGTGAGAGGTTGGAGATTACTCTCACTGATGTATATTTTTTGACCGGTTTGCCTCGCTTGGGTGAGGTGGGTGATATTTCTCCGAGGTTGCCTCCAGGTGTGGATATGGAGGACCTCTTACAGACCTTCTGTGTGGATGACGCTGTTTTGGTAAACAGCTCTATTAGTCTGAAGTTCCTACGTGAGTGGGATATGCGGGCTGTTGGTGCCTGTGTTCTGAGGGTTTTAGGTGCTGCTGCACCACATCGTATGTCTGGGGGGCAGACGATGATGGTGGACTCCGTTCTATGGGGTACTTACTACGCTTGGGCGCAGATGTTCTTGGCCGGTGTCCGGAGAGATCTGGACAAGGCCGTGAGAGAGGGGGGCGAGTTTTGTTACGCCTCTTTTTTATGCTGTTTTTTCTTTGAGCGGGTGCCGACCTTGCGGCCACATGTACCCGTTCGTGCTGGTCTGCCGAGCGAGCCTCGTATGATGAGGTGGGGGCAGATGATGCCCAGTGATGGCAGTGGTATCCGTGGTTACTTCACAGAGGACTTTTTTCAGCAGTGGGAGCAGATGCCTCTGGTGATCGAGGACTATCCCTACGCCGGTATGGATTACAGAGGTGACGCGGAGATGCCTCGTGCCCCAGGACAGGCCTGGGGCTTGGACGGTATGTTTTGTGTTTTATTTGATGATGTATCATATGTTGTTTGGTTTTTTGATGATTTTGTTATATAGTGTCTAATGGTTTGCTCGCTTTGTGCAGATGTGGGTCCAGTGCCACCACCTGACTATGTGGCTCGGCAGGGGCGGGCGATGGTGGTCGCTCGTCCCCCAGTACCTGTACGTCCTCCGCGTGGTGGAGGATATGCAGATCGTGGGCGAGGGGTTGGCCCTGATGGTGACGCCATAGATGGTGTCCGGCGTACTTTTGCCCGGATCCTAGCTAGGTTCCCTGAGGATGGTTGGAGGGATCTGGATCGGGATGTTTTGCAGGGATGTCTTGGTGCGCCACCTGAGTGGCAGTCGCTCCTGTTGAGGACAGCGGTGCTTGCGGCGAGGCACGGGGGTGGTGGAGGAGATGCTCCGGCAGGGCCGGCTCAGGGGAGGATCCGTTTGAGGGATGATCCAGCAGGGCCAGCAGAGCGGCGAGTTCGGGGTCGTCCTGACCCGGCTGGGCCGGCGGAGGTGGAGTCGGAGGAGGAGCCCGAGGATCCTGAGGATCCAGATGAGTAGACGACATTGTACTTGCCCCCAAATGCTCATGAGCATATGGGGAAGCATTTTTTATATGACAGATGTATTTTTTGTATATTGAGTGCTGGGGGCACTTATGACATGTTTGACTTATTCGATTTGTATATATATGTGGATATATATTTTGGATATATTGTTGTGTATGCACGTGGATGCACATTTGTCTTTTGTATATGCCCATGGAGGCACATGTTATGCACGTGGATGCAGTGTGTTTGTAGATTTATATATGCCCGTGGAGGCACATGTTATGCACGTGGATGCAGTATTTTGGTTTGTTTGTTTTATGCCCGTGGAGGCACATGTTATGCACGTGGATGCAATATTAGTTTTTTGTATATGCCCGTGGAGGCACATGTTTTGCACATGGATGCATTTTTGTTTATGGATATTACATGATGTGATTGGTGTGCCAGTCGAGGACACTGTTGGCCATATGGTCTGCTACACTATTGAGGTGTCTTGGAACATGTGTGAATGTAATGGATTCAAACTGTCTAACCATTTGTTTAGTGCGCAGGAATTTTCTGAAAAGACACGGATCGCGTACCTGGTAATCATTGTTGAGCTGGGAAACTAGGAGCTGTGAGTCCAAGAAAACGTTGAGGTGACGTATGCTCATCTGGAGAGCAGCGGCCAGGAGACCGGTCACGGCATCGTATTCAGCTTGATTATTGGTGGCGGCACCTAAACATACTCCATCAATGTGAATTAACTCATGTGAAGGGGAGTATATTACCCAAGCTGCGGAGGCGAGATTGGGAGACCAACGGCTTGCACCATCAGCGAAACCGACATGGCAGAGTGGAAGAGGCTCCATCTGTGGTCATGCAGAGAAAACAAATATTTTAGGTTTTTTGAAAAATTTTGTGAACGAAAAATGTATGCCTATACTAAAATGGACGATGGTGTCCATGAGATTTTCTATGGGTAAAATCTTTTAAGGTATAACCCGTTGCGTGGGTTGCGCAGGGTGTTGCCTTCTGAATCGGTCAGAATGTATGCCCCCTGCCCGAGGCAGGTGTGTATGATGTAGGGGCCTTGCCACATAGACACGAACTTTCCCTTTCCGGTTTTATCATGAGCTTGATCGTAAGCGAGGACAAGGTCTCCCTCTGAAAAGGTTCTTGGGTGGACGCGTTTGTCGTAACTTAGTTTCGATCGTTGTTTAGCAGCTTCCATGTTTTGAATGGCGGTGCGCCGATCTTCATCGGCCTGCTCTAGGAGCAGTAAACGTTGCTCGATCGGGGAAGTATCCGGTAGGAGCTCAACGGCGATGGTTAGAGCAGGGATCTGGCACTCAATAGGGAGGACAGATTCGACACCGTGAACTAAATGGAAAGGGGTAAAACCGGTGGCGGTTTTGGTTGATGTGCGGTAGGCCCAGAGTGCAGGGAAAAGCATGTGATGCCAATTGGATTTGTGATTGTCTACAGTGCGTTGGAGAATGGTCTTCAAGATTTTATTGATCGCTTCGACTTGGCCATTTCCTTGGGGGTAGTAAGCGGAAGAGAAATGGTGTTCAAATTTCAACATGGTTGATAATTCCTTCCAGACGGCATCTTCGAAGTGAGAGCCGTGGTCAGAGACTAGCTGTTGTGGTACTCCGAAACAAGCGATGACATGGTTGAAGAAAAACCGTGCCGCAGTGTCGGCTTTGCAATTATAGGTTGGCATGGCTTCTGCCCACTTGGTGAAATAATCTACGGCCACAATGATGTGTTTGTGACCGCCGGCTGACGGGGGGTTGCAGTCGAGGAAGTCTATGGCCCATTTGCAGAATGGTCCAACAGTGATGACTGGATGAAGGGGGGCAGGGAGGGTTCTTGCTTTGGGGGCAAATAGCTGGCAGTTCTGGCAATGCTTGACTGCGGTGATGCAATCAGTAAACAATGATGGCCAAAAATAACCGGCGCGAATGATTTTCTGGGCGGTAGCCATGCCGGAGAAATGGCCTCCACAGGCACCGCTATGACAATCATTGAGGACTTGTTCTGCCTCATTATGGGATAGGCAGCGACGTAAGATAGTATCAACGCCTCGTCGATAGAGTACATCCCCAATAAGTAGGTATCGGGGGGCGTGGTGTCGTATGCGACGACGTCCATCACGGTCGATGTGTAGTCGGAATTTTTGCGTACGAAGGTAAGTCAAAATGTCTCCGTACCAAGGGTCGTCAGACGAAATGACGAAGATCTGCTCGTCAATCAGGTCCGTTTGGATGACGGGTGATGTTGAAGAGGATGGGAGATCTGTAATGAGGTGAGCAAGCGCGAGGGCTTTGGTGCTTTTGGGAGTCTTGAAAGTAAGGTCATATTCCTGGAGGATAATGACCCATTTAGCGACACAACCCTGAAGGAGTCGCCGAGTGTGGAGGTAGACCATGGGGTTGGAGTCGGCGACGACCGTGGTATGACTAAGCAAAATATAGTGTCGCAGTTTTTGTACGGAAAAGACTACAGCTAGTGCTAATCTTTCCTCGTATGGGTAACGTAGAGGTGGGCCAGATAAGGTCTGGCTGACGTAATAAATCACATGCTCTTTGTGGGAAGCATCTTCTTATACCAAAACTCCGGACACGGCATGTTCAGATGCCGAGACGTAAAGGGTGAAGTCTTGGGAGAAATCCGGTGGGGATATCAAGGGGGCTTGTGTGAGAGCTTTCTTGAGGGCTTCGAATGCCGTGTCTGCTTGCTCGTCCCAAACAAAGGGTATGTGGGTACGAAGTAAGCGTAAGAATCCATGGACTTTGGTGGCGTAATCAGGAACAAAGCGCCTAAGAAAATTGGACCGCCCTTGCAAGCTCTGAAGCTGCCGAAGCGTGCGAGGAGGGGGAAGTTCTAAGATGGCTTTGACTTTCAGGGGATCGACAGTGATTCCGTCTTGGGAAACAATGAAACCCAACAACCGGCCCGCCGGGATGCAAAAGACACACTTGTGTGGGTTCAAGCGGATTTTATATTTGCGACAACGCAGGAAAACTTGCCGGAGGTCGTTAAGGTGGTCTGATCGTTTTCGGGAACGGGCTGTGAGATCGTCGAGATAGACTCGCAAGATATGGACCAAGTCGTGAAAGCAATAGGTCATGGCTCGCTGGAAAGTGGCATCAGCATTTTTAAGGCCAAATGGCATGACCCGATAGGCAAAGGTGCCCCATGGGGTGGTAAAGGCAGTCTTGTACTGATCCTCCTTGCGGATGTGAATCTGGTTATATCCGGAAAACCCGTCCATGAAGGATAGGACCTCATGGCCCGCACACTCATCAATGAGTTGGTCAATGAATGGCGTGGGGAAATTGTCTTTTGGACAAGCGTGGTTTAGATCGCGGAAGTCAGTGCATACTCTAAGGGTGCCTTGCTTTTTGTTGACAGGAACGGGGTTCGACACCCAGGTGGTGTACGGAATAGGGTAGATGAACCCTGCTTTCGAAGTTTCTCGACCTCAGCCTTAACAGCGGGGAGCTTGGCAGGGTGAATAGGTCGCTGTTTCTGACGAACAGGGGGTACTTCC
This sequence comes from Larix kaempferi, assembly GCA_027924585.1. Lineage (NCBI taxonomy): Eukaryota > Viridiplantae > Streptophyta > Pinopsida > Pinales > Pinaceae > Larix > Larix kaempferi. The sequence goes on along the minus strand of BSBM01000401.1, from coordinate 6,806,027 downwards.
GGCCATGTATCGATGTGGTGTTCAATAATGGCGGGGTCGAGACCAGGCATCTCGGTATAGGACCAGGCAAAGACGTCTCGAAACTCTTGAAAGAGTTTTTTGTATGCCTGAGTTTCTGCTTGAGTGCAAGATGCGCCCAGCGAGATGAGCTCAGGTTTCCCTGGTGTTGTGGAAATGTCTATCTGTATAGTGGGGGAAATGTTGGACATGTTCCCTTCTTCAAAGGCATCCGGTGCTGGGATGGGGTCCTTTAACCAATCGACCTTAGCGGGTATGAAGTCTTTCGACTCGACTGATAGCTGGTTGGATGCGGTGGAGGTAGATGCTTCCGGGAGGAAGTACGAGCGATGATGTATATCATCCCAAGGGTAGTCGGGTGCAGTGAGTGTCTCCAAAATCTGCTCATCAGTATTGAAGTAGTCAGACCATAAATCAAGGGGTTCTGGTTTGAAGGTTGTTGAAATCATATATATCGTATTGACTTCTTCCGACGAGGATGATGGTGGGGGGTGGATTTCCTCGATGAGGGGAGGAGATATCTCTAAGTCGGCATTTTTTAACTCGTACAACGCTGCTCTATAGTCGGGTAGATCAGGGCAATGGTGAGAGTAGTGGCCGTAAACACTGCATATAGCACAAGGATGGTTAGTGCGCAGTGATTTGTCGCGAGGCTGTAGAGGTGGCTCTAATCTGAGTACTGGGATGCCGATGTCGTCGTCCAACATATTCATATGCTCTTGGAGTGCCGGTAAATGTGGGCATTGATGAGTTGGATGGCCAATTTCATCGCATAATGAACATTTGGGGGGAGCTCGAAACACCGGTGGGGGTTTGACTGCCTTAGGAGGTGGTATAGCAGTGTATGGTTGTGGACCTCTGCCCCCAGTGGGTTTAGCAAGAAGAGGGGGATCCTTTGACGTCGAAGCAATCGTGAGACCAGGAGGAGGTTTCATTGACGACGAAGGGATATTCATGTTAGGAGGAGGTGTCGTTGACGACCAAGGGATTGTGACACCAGGAGGAGGCTGATTAGTGGTAACAATAGGTTGTACCGGTTGGAGGATGACTTCTGGTGTCGGTGGTCGAACGGGAGGCGGAATATACCACACGGGTAATCCCAATGTTAGCCCGGGTAGGCTAAGGGTAGCCATAACCGGGGCGCTTACTACACCCGAAGGAGGAAATAGGAAGGGGATGGTGTGGATGGGTGTAACGCCAATGTGACTGGGGATCAATGGTGGTTGACCGCCGGGTGTTTGCGTATTCTGCGAAAGAGTACAGAGGTTCGCGACTTGGGTCTCCGGTGACGGTGGTGGAATGGCCTGGAATGTAGAGGTCATTGGTGTATCCGAATAAAGTCCGGGTGCCACAGAAGACACAAAGGAGGTAACTGCACTAGAAGCGGGTTGTTCAATCATGGGAAGAACATTCTCCGGTGCTGTAGGGGCGTTGGGATCATAGTAGGTGAGTTGGTCAATTTTGACCACGCGTCCCTCGTGGGGGAACATCATGGTGCGGAAGACGGAGGAGGCGACCGCTTTCATGGCGTACATGTAACTGCGGCCAAGTAAAAGGTTATAGTCGAGCTGGGCGTTAATGACCTCTATGTCGATGAGTACAGTTTTCCCACCTAATTGGACGGGTACCTTGGGTAATAAACCCTGAGGTGAAGCTGACCGGCCGTCGTAGGCCCGCAATGCAGTGGTGGATTGCTGGAGAGCAGGGGATCCCAACTTCTGCCAAACAAAAGTGGACATGACGCATGTGGAGGCACCCTCGTCGATGATACATCGATGGATGACAAGATTCCGAATAGAAACGGAAACTTGGACCGCTATGGTAGAAGGCAGCCGTGGTTCAGATTGGTCTAAATCAAAGGTCATCAATTTCGAATCATTTGGGTCAATCGCCCCAATGGCGGAAAGTAAAGTCTTGCGCTGAGTAGGACAGGTTTTTAAGACTTCTAACGCAGACATGGCTGCGGGAGATTGAGCTAGGTCATCTACGATGTTGTAATTGGACGCAGCCCGTGCATTGGGGTTGTTGTTGATTCGGCGAAGGGGGAAGCGAGGTGCTTTAGAAGCGCCATCGAGTGGAAGCTGAGGTATACGCAATGTCTGATCAGTGGGATTAGCATTAGTATCCTTTTCAGCGGGGGGGGGCCTCAGAAGTCGGTCCGTATTGATTCCGACGGGTTTGGATATTGACGTCAGCGGTGGACATCATCAATAAGTGGTGGGTGCCTGAATCAAACATGGGTTGGTCAGGAGCTGCGTAAGTAATTTGTTGTGGTTGCACGTTGCCCTGTTGGGGAGCTAACGGCTGAGTGTTCACCACTCCTTGTGTTGGAAAAGGGTTTTGGAGGACCAAAGGTTGTTGTGGAGGTGGTGGGGGGTTGGGTGGTGGCTGAGGAGCCGCCTGCCCTTGACGATGGGCGTCATTTGTCCATAGTTGTCGAGCTCGCTCGAGATGTGGGCAAGCGTGGGTATAGTGGCCATAGACACCGCAAATGGAACAAGGATGGTTTGTTCGTAAATTAGCATTTTTAGGTTGCTTAGGTGGCCGATCAGGATTCTGATGAGCGGGCGCCGCGTTATTGTTTTGCGGAGGATGGGTAGGCTGTTGAGCTTGGTTACGGTTTTGATTGTTTCCACGGTTTCGTCCTCTACCTCGGTTTGGTTGCCCACCCTGGTTGCGTTGGTTATTTTGGTATTGGGGCTGCTGTTGTTGTGTGTACACATGCCCATGAGCATTGGGGGGATTCTGAGGAGCCGCAGGTGCGGGAGCAGGTTGCGGTGGATAGTATGCAGGCGGAGCTGGAGGTGGTCCAGTTGCCTGTTGGGGTTGTTGGTACCCCTGAGCTGGTGGAGGTGTGAGGTTAGCCGGTGCAACCGGTTGTGGGTAATGCATGGGCTGTTGTGGAAACTGCATGGGGTTTTGTACCGTAGGTTGAGCATAGTATGTAGGAGGTACATATGCTGATGGCGCTTGGCCATAACAATGTTGTGGACAAGAGGGTCCATGAACATGATGGGTCTGGTTTGTTGGAGCATAAGAAGTTGTCGCTCCGGAACTGGATGTAGCCCTAGAAAGGTCTGGGGCGGGCATGGTGCTCACCATACTGAAAGGTTTTGCTTGCGGTGTAATTTGGCCAATAATGCCATCAGCGGCATGTGATGCCCCCGGTGTGTCACCGCGTGCAGAGTCACCTCGTGGGGCGTCAGGTATGATGGTGTATAGGTAACCTGACTGGGCATAGATAAGATCAAACTGTTGGGCCTTAAGGATGGCCTCCTCTTCAGACTGGGGTCTTTCAGACGCTACATCCTTCGCAATGAGAGGAAGGAGGGATTTAAGGAACCAGTCTAAAAAGATTCGGTCGTCTAATTTGATCTTGCATAGGCTCCGGCGCCGACGCCAATCATGAATATGGTCAGTGATATGCGTGGCCGTGTTCTGTCTGCAAGACAGTAGGATCTCGACGCCCGCATCGTAGCAGACAGGTAGCTGGAAGAATTGTAGAAAGGTCGAGGCAAGGGAGGTAAATGTGGAATGCGTCCCATGGGGTTGCTCGATGTACCATTTGGCTGCGGAGCCAGTGAAGGTGCGTTGTAAAAGCCGTAGGCGGATTGAGTCATCCACTATGGAGTTGGAGGAACACCATAAATGGAAGGACATGATGTGATTTTGGGGGTCTTCTCCAGCCTTTCCCTCAAACTTGGGGATATCAGAAGGAAGCTTAGTGGGCATATGGGGCCACGCAGGATCATGTCTGATGGGGTCATTTGTGAGCCTAGCTAAATCTGGCAGGTTGAGACTTGCCATGTATGGTAGACTAGCGGATATGGTGACCGGAACCGGGACCTGCCTAGCCATTGTGGTATGGTATGGGGGTCCAGTAGCGCCTATAGGTATGGAGGGTATGTGCCCTCCAAAAGGTGTGGCCTGATATGGGTTAGCGCTCCCAAGTGCAACTGGGGTTACACTTGGGTTAGGAATCGCACTAGGGATTCCTGGTATAGCACCGCCAAGTGCAACATGGGTTACATTTGGGTTAGGAATCGCACTAGGGATTCCTGGGATAGCACTCCCAAGTGCAACAGGAGTTACATTTGGGTTAGGAATCGCACTAGGGATTCCTGGGATAGGGTTTGTGGAAACCGAAGGGGGTATGACCCCCATGTTGGGCATGCCCATGACAGGTGGTGGTCCTGTGCTAGGCATTCCTGAATGTGGAGTGTTACCCATATTGGGCATACCCAAGGGGGTGGTTGTTACCGTGGATGGTACTACCGTAGAAGGGTTTGCGGATGTCTGACCTATGGTTAATGTAAATTGTGGATCAATTGGTGTTCCAGACATACTTGTGGTTGGTGGTAACTCGGTGGGGTTTTCGGATTCTACCTCCAAATCAAAGGTGAAGTGGGGTATGTCAGAATCGGATGACCGTCTAATTGATCGACGATGTGTCGAATCAAGGGATAATGCTCTGCGTCTGTGACGTGGAGAGCCAAGTGGACTAAACTCTGGGAGTTCGCCCCGTAGACGACGAGAACGTCTAGAATTCTCAATGGTGAGAATATGTTTTTTATGTAAAAAATTGTTGTAAGTATCAGGTGGTGATATATATGTAAAAGACTCAAAACCCTAATGCAACCAAGGGTGCAAGTAGGGGAGTGAAAAAAGAAGGCTCACAGGCCAAAAAATCAATCCTAAAAAAAATGCACTTATTCTAGCAGCTGTGCTACAATAAGTGGAGGAATGCAACAACCGGTCAGAATACCAACATGCAAGCGGCTCCTAGAAAAAATAGGTGTGACTAGACTCAAAAGGTGGTAAAGATCATGCAAACACCTAATCTAAAAGTATTGTGACTCAAACAGACGATATCCCCTGCAAGGTGATGAAATCCAAGTCAGACAATATGAATGTAGAGACAACGGCTAGATATCCCCCTACCGGGAGGGACACCGGGTAATCAATCCTAAAAAGACAGGCTACTAGGATACTCCGTTCATGACGCGTCGAGAAAAGGTAAATCTGCCGTTTGGTCCTTTGATCGCAATATCCCAATACAGGGATATCCCGAGAACTGCGAATGGTAGCCCTTCGGTTACTGAATGGGTTTCGGTATCCCACTCAGGCTTCCGGAACCATCCTCGCGACTTCAACCCTCCTAGGGGAGAGGCCTTCCCACAAACCGGTTGTGACCGCGCCAAAAAGTACTAAGAGATTTTAGCTCCCTAATTGGACAACTTCTATGTCTCAGATGTATGAACTGGGGGGTGTTATTGGAACACCTATCCCCCCAATACTACCTAGCTACAAGAATTCTTTTAGTGTTCCCCAAGTGGGGTTAAGAGTGTGTTCAAATTAGGGTACGTTTTAAGTCTTAGTTCAATTAAGTGATCGTGTGAGTGCACGTGAGGTGTTGTAAACTGAACTTTGAAAAAATTGAATGCTTTAAGGGAAATTTTCAAAAAATAAAGGATTTTTCGAAAAATAAAAAGCAAATATTTAAGACTTTTTTCACTAAAAGGAATTAATATACTTTTCAAAAAAATAACTCAAAAAATAAAGGATTTCTTGGATTTATGAAAGCAAATAATAAACTCCTTTTTAAAAGAAATAAATGGATTTCTTCGTTTCAATAAAAATTGCTAAGGGCAAGATTCTAAAGAAGTAAACAAGAAAAAATTTGAATCTAGATAAAGAATGCAAAATGAATCTTTCTTTCACTTTCTTGAAAATTTTTAAAAAGATTTCTAGGTATGCACTTTTAAATAGTAAAAAAATTTTCAAATCTGTAAACTATGCAGAATTTAGTACTGTAAAAAATGTGCTATGGGCAGAAAGTACAGTAAAAAATATTTTTCAAAATCGGGATGGCCGAATGGAAAAATTCAGCCGCGCGGGTTTTGGACGAACAGCCGCGATGGGCCGCGCGGGTTTTGGCCGCACAGTCGCGATGGACCGCGCGGGTTTTGGTCGCACAGTCGCGATGGACCGCGCGGGTTTTGGCCGCACAATCGCGATGAGCCGTGCAGGTTTTGGCTGCACAGCCGCGATGAGCAGCGCGGAAAAATGCAGAAAAGTCGCGATGGACCGCGCGACTGTCTGTAAAAAATCCGCGATGGACCGCGCGGAAAAAGGCAGAAAAGTCGCGATGGACCGCGCGACTGTCTGTAAAAAATCCGCGAGGCGGAAGCCGTGCACGGAAACCGAGAAACGAACCCGAAAATTGAAAATTTCGGGCTGTTTATGGGGCCAAATCTCAGAACAGCAATGGATCTGCTGTCTAAAAGGGCAGATCTATGGATCTAAAGGTTAAAAACTCAAAATAAACTAAGATTTAAAGGCAAAATTAGAGATCTAAAGTTCAAACCAAAGCGGAGTCGCCAAAAACTGTTGGCTCGGTTTTGCAACCAAGCTTAGTGCTATGGGCACCTACTAACTAGTAGTAGCAGTTTCAATAGAAATAAAAACAATAAACTAAATAAACAATACTTTTCATGGATCTAAACAAGAATCTAAGCAAATAATGTAAACATTTCAAAATCAAGAACAAGAAACATAATAAATAATTTTTTGTATTGAAAAGTGGGGGGCAAGCAAGTGCTTGCGATATTACCTTCAATGGTGAAGGTTGATGTTGAGCAACTCCCAAGATGAGTAGCTCCAAACTCCAATAGGTCTCTTTCTCCAAGGTTGCTTCAATGGCTAAAAGCGCTCAGGGGAGATTTCAGCAGCATAAGGATGAGATAATGGAAGGATGTGAAATGGGGAGCCCCTACCACCTTTTTATAGGTTTTGGTGGTGGGAGATACCATTTGTGGTTTTGTGGAAACCAAATGGTATTGACCAACATGGTTTAGGTACTTTTCCCTCCTTTTTCCTTTTTTGAATAAAAATAATATTTTAATTCCCTTTTTAATATTTTTGGGAATTTGGACCCTTTTTGAGGGTTTTTTATGATTTTCTTGGAAAAATAATATTTTTTAATGGAAAAAGGGGTGTACTAAGGTCTTTTGGTGACCTTTTGTTGGTTTCAGAGGCTCAGATGGTGGAAAAGTGGACAAATGGGTCATGTGAGTAAGGGAATGAGCTAGTGAGCACTTTTTAGGTGTTAACACCTATCAAAACATACAAAACAACACAAGTAGTAAAATGCATCTAAACAATAACAGATCTCAGTAAGCAGTTAAGAAGGAAAACTACACAAACATCATTAATGCAACAACATTTGGTGGAAAGCATTTATATTACTGTATAAAAAGGGAAAGTTCATATAAGGAAGTGATTACAACCAAGGATTAAGGTAGAAATCCTTCTCCAACAAGCCAATGCCAAAGCCTCCAAAGGAAGTATGGATCTCCCAAAAGATGAATAGGGATCTCCTAAGCTAATTTCACCAACATGTAAGTACTATAGACTTCCTCCCTTTGGAGTGAAGAGGAGCCTCATATAAATAGGACTAGGAGGATAGAAATGAGTTGAGGATTAGTGGGAGAGGACTAAGGGATCTTCCCAATGATGGAGGAACCGAAGGATAGCTCAACCTATGAGTCAGGGATAGAGATCCAAGTTATCCTCCTTCTAGAAATCGCTCGAAGAATCCTTTTATCCATATTAACTGACATCGTCTCAGGTTGTAATAGGGAAATACGAAACAGGTGAGGTTGGCACAGGCTGTATAAGGACAACATGCTACATTGCGGCACTCTATCAAGGAGGAAACTACGATGATCCTGGTCGTCGCAAGCTGGAAGAGAGCAAGCTGCGATGATCCAACTAGAGTTTAGGGTAATGGATCAACAACTCTTTCAAATTGACTTCCTGGTCATGGATACTTAAAGGGTATATACACTAAGTCTCATGATGGTAAGATTTAGGTGTAACAGAATGCCCCCCAAAGCATGAAGCTGTTGAAATTGGACAGGTGAAATGATTTGACAGAAGGAATGGCAATGTCTCGTCGGATAGGAAATGTTGCTGCAGTACAACTGACTCTGAGAACACATTCTTGTATGACTCACAACATGGCTGTCGACCAATACAATGCATATCCATGGTAGTAAATAATCGACTGAAAACAATCATGGCTACTAGATACAAGCGTAGATCCATGATGACATGATAACACAGCCACGACCAATACAAATGTGGATATATGTAATATGACTCAAAAACAATCGCCATCGCAACCTGGGTACAACAAGACTTCCCTAGGGTCTTCAAGTCAAAATCACAATGATACGAATCTATCCATGTGATTACAAATGTCTTGACATCGAACATGGTAGAAACCACTTGATTACCGGTCATTAATGTATATCGTTAACAAGTGCGAGGGAAATCATCATTGATGTCAATGATCCCCAAGGTATCATAGTACATATCACCAAGCGTGAATGAATGATTTGAAGTCGAACACCGGATGAAATATTTCAATCAAGAGTCAATGATGTAAACTCATGTCGAAAGCAAGATAACCTGCCATTGAGGCATGCATGCCCAAGGTACTCGATTGGTTTCTAGATTCAATCCTCGGATGATGTGTTGAAGTCGACAAGGATGAATCTATCGAAGGAGGGCCATGATGAATCCCCCATCATAAACACGAAACACGACAAAGGATGTTTTGAGCAGATCGGATGGTACAGTAACATACAAGACTGACTCAGAGTAGAAATGACATGGCGGAAGGTATGTTGACTGCAAATGATGAGTGGTGAAAGTATTCTTGAACATGGGCATGGCATGAATTGGCAATATTGACATGACGAGAATGACGCCAATTCCTAATGCAACTGATGATGGAAGTATTCTTTGGACGACCCAAAGGAGTAACAAGACTTAGGAAGTGGGTAAAATTCGAGGACAAATGGATAACCCAAGTATTCTATGCGAATGCAAATGAGTGCCATGTTCAAGAATGACTAGGTACTGCCACAGGTAAAAAGTGTAACACAAAAGCTTTCCTTTTTCCCCATCATGACTGATGAGTGCCTCATGTGTTTTTTACGAGCTTGATGAGGGTAACTAGATGCTCGGTATAGCTCATCTCATAGATGAGTCCAATCCCAAACATTTTTTGAACCTAGGAGAGTAGGGGTTCGTCCCATTGCGGGCCCTTCAATGTTAAATTTTAATGAGTCCATAGAAGGTAAACTCGGTCATCATTTCATGTTTAGAGAGTCTAAAAAGAACTAAAGAAGACTCCAAAGGTCCTTTTTCGTAAGGTTAGCCTCTTCGACTGAAAAAAGGGTAAAAAAACGCGAGAGAGGACTCTTCCAGTCATGATTGGCTGGAGTATTACTTTTTCATAAGTAGTTCCCCCTGGTCCGAAAAATGGGTAAACTATCACCAGGCAGACGACTGTTCGAATACTTTAGAAAGCGTGAATGTGACAAGTTCGCTTGGCAATCTTTTCGTATTTAGAGAGCTTGAAAAGAGCTTAAAGATAGATTCCGGGGGGGGTTCCTTTTCCATAGGATTTTACTGAGCCCAGAAAAGTGATAAATCATAACTCAGTGACTTATTCTCATGGTTTTATGAGCACGAGAAATAAAAAAGAGTTATCTGGTCATCATTAAATAACCAAATTCTAACGGGTAAAAAAGAATTCTAACGGGAAAAAATAACAACAAAAATATTCAACGGATTGTTTGTACCTGACAACATTTATGAGATGATCGCTATGATGCAAGAATGGCGCAAATGAAACACTTAACGTCTCCTGCATGCTTGAAAACTAGGTCAAAAATTTAACCGGGTATTAAAATAATCCAAACTATAGCAAATAACGCATAAACCATCTAAATTTGAAAAATAATATTCCCTTTTTGTTTATAAAATAGGAAAAAAGACCAAACATAGTTACCATTGTCATTTGCCAAGTTTGGGGAGAAGAAAGTGCCATATGGAGCTAATTTTCATTCGTTGATTGCCGGAGCTATGAGTTCGGTTACGGATCAGTAGTGATCCATTTCTTGTTGGAGCGGGTACCTCTCTTACGCCCGCAGGTGACCTTGGATGATAGGGATCTCAAGGATCCTCATATGATTCGATGGACGGATGTGATGTCCCACCATGGTGGTGGGGGTCCAATCATCGGATTTGGTTCTGGATTCTTCACCTGGCTAGAAGGCCAGCTGCTCATGATCGAGGACTATCCATAAAGTGGTACGGACTTCAGAGAGGATCCAGACCTGGTGTTTCCTAAGGGAACAGAGTGAGGAGATATCGATAAGAACATTGAGTATTGTATTTTCATTTTGTGTATTTATAATTTTTTTTGGGTAGTGATGATGAGTTAATAACATGTTTGTGCAGATGTGGGCCCTTCACGACCAGTCGGAGCTTCACTTCTCGCGAGGAGGGGAGAGGCACCAGCTATAGCCCCAACAATGCATGATGGCATAGTAGATAGGGAAGATTTCTATGAGAACCTAACTAGGTTGACTTTAGACGTTCCATATCCAGCAGTGCATGAGTTACCGCAGCCCATGCAAAGGTACACGGTTGGCGTGACCTTGCGTTTTAGTGTGCTGCTTCGCAAGCTAGCGAGAGTGGTTGATTGTTTCCACGGCCAACAGGAAAGGGTTGCGAGACCTAGGGGTGCACGGGCCAGGCATTAGGACTTATGTTATTATGTATGTACTGAGAGCTTGTGAGCCTCAGATTTTGTATTACTGAAAGATACCAAGCTTCAGATTTTGTATCAACACTACTTTATCTCAATTTATATATATATATATATAGACATTTTGGCGGATTTATACATTTGTGTTCCATATGAGATCTTTTTTATATGTTTGATTATGTGATGAGTTATTTACAATGTTATGTCTACTTTTACAGCTCATGAATATGCTTATGTGTGCAATGTACCAATCTAGAATAAAGTTGGTCATTGAGTTGGTGACTGCATTCCTGTCTCATGGAATGTGTAGGTATTGAGTAGATTCAAGGGACCTTTCCAGAAGATGGACTTGTCTGTAGAGACAGAGTAGGATAGGGTCACAGATAGCATAAATCTGGTTGAGATGAGAGACCACTAGTTGCGAATCCAAATAGATAACAACGTGGTCCATACCCAAGGAAAGAGTGTTGGTTAGGGTTCCAATGGCTGCCTGATATTCCGTAGCCTTGTTGGTTGCGAAACCTAGACACATTCCTCCTGAGCTGATAATCTCGTCGATGGGAGAATAGAGCACCCAGGATGTTGAAAAAAGGTTACGGGTATGCCGGCTAGCGCCGTTCGCGAATCCATAGCAAGTTTCCATCTGCACATGCATACAACACATGGTATAAGTAACAAAACAAGACCTAAGCATGCAAAAATCAAAGCATCACGCCACACAAAACACACGCCAGTGTACAATATATACAAAAGGTCTATGCATGACATATTCAGGCATAGTACTTCTTTAGGTAGAACCTGTTGCGGCGCTCACCCAAAGATATCCTTTCATAGTCTTCAAGCTCGTAGGCTCCCTTCTCCAGGACGTGCTTCACTATGTAGGGTCCATGCCACATGGAATCGAACTTTCCTGCCCCTAGCTTATCATGTCTTTGGTCGTATGTGAGGACCAAATCACCCTCGCTATAGACGTGAGGTTCTAGCGACTTTTCATACTGTGCTTTGATGCATTTCTTATGAGCCTCGTTGGAAAGAGTGGCATCGCGGTGGATCTTGTCGAGCTTTTCGAGGTAGAGGAAGCGTTCTTCCTCAGCAGTAGTGTTAGCGAGAAGTTCAACTACGAGCTTGAGGGACAGAACTTCGCACTCTATCGGTAGGACTACCTCCAATCCATAAACTAGTTGGAAGGGGGTAAATCCAGTGGCGGTCTTGATGGAAGTTCGATAAGCCCATAGTGCAGAGATCAAGAGAATGTTGTGCTAGTTGGACTTGTGCATACCCACCATGCGTTGGATCATGGTTTTCAAGACCTTGTTAATGGCCTCTACTTGTCCATTGGACTGTGGGTAGTACGGTGTCACGTTTTCATGGTGAAAACCCAACCTAGTGCTCAATTCATCAACCATGTGGTTCATAAAGTGAGAACCATGGTTGGTAACTATAGCTTGAGGAACTCCAAACCACGCTATAACATGATTGAACATGAAGAGTGTGACGGTTTTGCCGTCGTCAGTGTATGTAGGCATAACCTCGACCCACTTTGTAAAGTAATCCACAGCTACTATGACGTAACCATGCCCCCCGGCCGAGGTAGGCTTACAGTGCATGAATTCAATGCCCCATTTAGTGAAAGGGCCAATGGCAATAACCAAGTGTAACGGGCCTGGGTGGGTGCGCTTATTAGTTTGAAAGTGCTAGCATGGAGGAAATTTTTGATGGCCTCAATACAATCTTTAAAGATGGAGGGCCAATAATATCCCGTGCGAAGTATTTTCTGCACTGTAGCCATCCCATAGAGATGACCACCACACGCCCCAGCGTGACATTCATTTAAGACGTGTTCATCCTCCTCATGAGTGAGACAACATCGAAGAATAGAATAAATACCATAATGGTAAAAGGTATCACTGATGATCAGGTAATACTTTGCATGGTGGCGTATTCGACGACAATTGTCACGAGATAGTTGGGGGCTGAAACATTGGGTTTGAAGATATAAAGTGATATCTCCATACCATGGATCATATGTGCTGATGAGGAACAATGATTCATTTGGTAGAGAATCATTAGGCTCAAATTCTATATCAGGACGGGGAAGATCACAGATCAGCTCAGCAAACACCAAAGACTTTTTAGACTTAGCCTTTTCGAAAAGGAGATCAAATTCCTGCAGTATCATGATCTAGCATGAATACTTGGCCCCAAGCACCTGACGTGTCAAAACATGGTACATGGGGTTCAAATCGACAATGATGGTGGTGGTGCGAAGCAAGATGTAATGTCAAAACTTTTGGACGACAATAACTGCCGCGAGAGCAAGTTTCTCAACATGTGAGTAATGAGTTTCAGTGTCAATGAGACCCTTACTTAAGTAATAAATCACATGTTCTTGGGCGTTGTTGTCTTCTTGTACCAAGAACATAGCGATCGTGGTGACAAAAGCGGCAAGATAAAGGATACAATCCTTGTAGTAATTGGGCGGGTGGAGCATAGGGGCATGCGTGATAGCATGTCTGAGACTATCGAAGGATTGCTGTGCTTGGTCGTCCCAAATGAACGAGACATCCTTCTTAAGTAGTCTCATGTAACCCTATGTCTTTTTCATGAAATTATAAACAAAGCACCTTAAGTAATTTGCTTTCTCTTGCAAACTTTGAAGTTCCATGATATTAGTGGGAGGTGGGAGAGCGACGATGGTTGCCACCTCCAAGGGATCAATGCAGATCCCATCTTTCGAGATAATGAAACTGAGGAGGCATCGAGACTCGATGCAGAATATACACTTGTGAGGGTTCAGGTGGATGTTATACCACCTACATCTGAGGAATACCGCCATTAGATGGTCAATGTGGTACTCACGTTGCCGTGAATGGGTAGGGAAATCATCCAAGTAGGGTTCCATAAAGTCCTTCATGTAGTGAAAGGCATATGACATGGCCCACTGGAATGTGGCACCAACATTTTTAAGACCAAAAGGGAGCTTGCGATAAGAAAACGTACCCCAAGGACAGATGAAAGTTATCTTGTGTTGATCAACTTGGTGGATGTCGATCTAGTTGTAGCCAGAAAATCCATCCATAAAAGAGAAGAGGACACTTCCAGCACAATTGTCAATGATCTGGTCGATAAAGGGAGTCGACTAATTGTCCTTAGGAAAAGCCTTGTTGAGATCTCAATAATTGATGCAAGCATGAATGGTACCATGCTTTTTACCTATAGGGATGACGTTAGAGATCTATTCAGTCAACGGGACATGGTATATAAAACTAGCTTTCAAGAGCTTTTCAATCTCTGCCTTGATTGCCGCAGTCTTTCGGGGGTGTACCGGTCGCAGTTTTTTCCGGACTGGTTTAGCGTTAGGATAGGTTTGAATCGTGTGCGAAACAATAGCGGGGTATATCTCGGGAATGTCCTCGTAAGTCCAAGCAAACACGTCTCGAAATTGCTTGAACAAGGCCGTGAATGTTGTAACCTCTTCAGGGGAACACTTTTGGCCTAAACAAATGTATTCCACTACACCAGGAGTAACCGATATGTCGACCGAAATGGTAGGTTCAATGTTGGCTAAGTTGCATTCAGATTCCATTTGACACATGAGTATCGAGGATTGAGAGCTAGGGTAGACATCCGGTGTAAAGATGGTGGTGATGCTATTCTCTATAGTATCCAATTAAGGAAGGAAAGATGATCTATGATGGAGGTCTTCCCATGGAGGGTCATCCGCACTCATGATTTCCATAATGGACTCATCAGAATGAAAATTCTGGAGTAGAGGATCGGGTAGGGATGATGTCCGCTGTAGAGAATCGGAAGTGAATGCCACAACTAAGTGGTTCTCTGGTGCTGACTGGGTAGCCTTGTAAGTGAGTTCAGCGGGTGAAAGAGGCATAGTGTCTCCAATCAGGTGTGTGGTGGCTTCATCAGGTACAAGCCATTGATCAGTATATTTGGGGATAGATGAAATCTGGGAGGAGCTCATGTTCACCGTGGAAACATGATTTGGGGGGTCCTGGGTTGGAAAAACTCCCATAAGGGATGAGTCCTTAATGAGGCCAACCCCCATGCTCTCATATGGGTGCGAATATTGTCTAAGTAATGGAACATTATTTCCCGGATGAGTAGTGGTGTCAGGTGTACAGAAATCCAGTTGTTTGACGGTAACAATTTGTCCTTGATGGGGGATTTGTACTATGCAGAAGATAGATGATGTGACCATGGTCATGGCATAAAACCAATTATGACCAAGTAGAATACTATAATCTAATGGGGCAGGGACCACTTCCATGTTAATGGTCGGTCTTGCCCCTCAACTCGATTGTTAAGGCTTGTAACAGCCCATGAGGTTGAAATCCACATCCGTTAAATGATTTCAAGGTGGTAGGAGAATGGTTCAACTCGGGAGACCCAATGGCTCTCCAACACAAAATCGACATGACTGAGGTAGAGGCACCTTCATCCAAGATGGTATGATGGATTGTCTTCCCAACAATGTTTGTGGAA
Source organism: Larix kaempferi (assembly GCA_027924585.1). NCBI lineage: Eukaryota > Viridiplantae > Streptophyta > Pinopsida > Pinales > Pinaceae > Larix > Larix kaempferi. The sequence continues at coordinate 6,790,882 of BSBM01000401.1, read as the reverse complement.
ACCTGAAATTCCAACTGATGGGAAAGCCTCAACTTAAAATACTCAAGATGGAACATGATGGTATTCGAAGAATCTGGATAAACCACACCAATAGCAGTGAGGAGAGTCTTACGTTGGTTAGGACAGTTCTACAAGACCTCGAGCATCGACATAGCACAAGGAGCTTGTGCTAGGTCCTCTATAATATTGTAGTTCTGAGTGGCCCGAGCATTGGGATTAAAAACATCTTTTTGAATCATGCTCTTGGGCGGACACAACACTAACTCTAAAGAGGGCTTCTCAATGGTGAGAGAAGCATGCGGTACAGTGACATCGGGAATTGAAGTGGAAGTTTTTTCAACATTACTTCCAACGGGCTCCTTCTGAGGGATGGAGTCATACGAATGAGAACGTGTGTTCAAGTTGATGGTCTCACTATGCATCATGAGAACACGTGCAGTGGAGGATGCTTCTCCTTGGGAAGAAGGTGTGTGTGATTATTTGCTGGTTCTGGGTGGGGAAGGGATCGTTGAGAACAACAGTAGTAGAGTTTCCTTTGACAAAATTCTGAACTTCATCTCGGTGGGGACATTCTTTTGAGAAATGGTCTCCACCGCACAGCAAACAAGGATACTTCAACTTCCTCTTCTATTTGGTGTCTTCCTGAGTGGGCTTGGGCTCCTGTTGGTTAGAATATTTCTTAGGTTTCCCTTTATTTTTCTTCTTACCACCGGACTTCTGAGATGAAGTTGATTGCACAGAATTCACCTCCTCGGTGGAGGCAAGAGTGGTGGACTTGGTAGCGTTGTTTCTAGCCTGTGGTGGTGATGGGGAAGAATCTTGGGGGTTCGACGAGCCACCAGTTTGAGTAGAAGGATGAGAAGCAAGGGAACCAATGATGCCATCGACCTGTGGTAACTTGGTTGGTTTTGCGGGATCATACGTAGGGCGGGGTGCGTCAGGAACAATTTCATACAATGTGTCAGATTGATCATAGACCAAGTCTAAGTAATGGGAACGGGAAATATCTTGTTCCTCAATGATGGCTCCACCCATAGCTACGATGGGTAAAAGTGACTTTGTGAACTACTCAGCCAAGAGTTGGTCTGGAATATGAGCCTTAATAAGATGTTGTCTTCTCCGCCATTCATGAATATGATCTGAAATATGAGTGGCAATGTTTTAGCGAAGGGAGGTCAATAAGTCCGTACTAGTCTCATAGCGAATGGGCAACTGGAAGTGGGTAAAAAATGACATAGCAAGAGATCATAAATACAGAAAAGAATGGGGTGGTAGTTCAATATACCACTTAGAAGCTGGGCCGGTGAGAGTCTGTTGAAATAACCTAAAATGGATCGAGTCGTCCATCAAGGAGTTGGATGAACACCATAAATGGTATGTCATCACATGGTTTTTAGGATCTTCTATAGGCTTGCCATCAAATTTGGGGATATCTGATGGTAACTTAACCGAAATGGGGGGCTAGTTATGCCCATGGAAAATGGGGTCATTCATCAGATGAGACAAGTCAGGAAGGTCCAATGTAGTAAAAAATGGCAGCTGTTGGTTCAACTGGGGGTACTGATAGTACTGATAAGGAATGTATGGACCGATAGGACCTTTAATCAACTGGTTGTAGGGTGTTCTCGGAGGAAACTGACTGTAAGGGGGTATACCTCCCAGACCATAGGTGGGTCTGCCACCATAATAATGTGGTCCATTACCATAATAAGTTGGTCCATTACTGTAATGTGGGGGCCCGCCTCCACCGCCGAGACGGGGTGTGCCACCTCCAAATGGTGGGGGTCTACTACTACCATTGGGATAGGATGGACCTTCGCCGCCTCCACCGGGAGGAGGTAGTGGTCCGTCACTACCACCGAGACAGGGTGGACCTCCACCGCCGCGCCGGAAGGTAAGGGCCTCCTCCGCCACCTCCACCAGGGTAGGATGGTCCTTCACCACCACCACTAGGATGGGATGGTTCTCCACCACCACCACTAGGATGGGATGGTTCTCCACCACCACCACCAGGATGGGATGGTCCTCCACCAACACCACCACCAAGATGGGATGGGCCTCCAACATAAGGTGGGGGTCCTCCACCATTGGGGAGGGGTGTCCCTACGCCTCCGCTTGAAGGGGGAGGGCCCCCACCTCTGCCTCTAGGGTGGGTGGGCCGTGGTTTCCAGAATTAGGTGGTCCTTTGCCATAAGGTAGAGGTCCTCCTCCCCCGGAATTGTGTGTGGGCTCGCTGCCTCCGAAGGGAGGTGGGGGTGGACCAAACAGGGGTGGTGGAACTTGGGGGACGGTAGGTGGGGGTCCATGTTGTAAAAATATTTGTTTCCCCCATAGAGTGTATGGATTTCCGGGATAAGGTATCCTGTAGAGTGCGTTTCTGAGATTGAGTTGTCCTGACACAAGGTTAAGATAACCTGGATACGCTTGACTCCATGGTGGTTGAATTACATTAGATGGCCCCCCAACATGAGATAAACCCGTGCTGGAAGGTTCGACAGGTAAGTAATTGCCAACAGAAGGATCTATGGGAACTCCTCCTCCAGTATTATGGTTGGGAGGTGTGGGTTTCCCCCCAGCAACAACTTGTTGACCGTTGATCAAAGGTTGAACCAACATGGGCTATTGATTATCTACTACAGGGTTAACATTACTCGCAAGAAAGGTAGGGGGTACAGAGTATCCTCCCCATGAGTTTTGTGGTGGGGGAGGAATGGGTAATGTAACCATGGTAGTAATAGGTGTGTTGCACTACTGTCCTTCAACAGGTTGGGTCGTTGGAGGTATAGAACTGGTCTCCTGTCTAGGGGGAATATGTGCAGGAGTTGAGGGTTGACCAGAAGTAGAAGTGGTCATGTTTTGGGTGGATGATTCCGGTGAGTCAAAATATAAATTATGATTTTGGTAAGGAGGTAACGTCAGGTCTTCAACCCTTCGTAAAATAGTTTGTCTTCGAAACTCCTCACCCATAGAACGTAATCGAGTCAACTATTCATGATAAGGTGCTAGAGGGTCATTGGGAGTAGCCCAACTGGGTGGGGATGCAACGACAAAATGAGCCACTGGGTGTCCTAAAGATGATGTCCAATAAGCTGCAGTTGGACCAACAACTGCTGCAGGGCCGTCCTTGGGTGGATTTAACCATTCCACCGATCCAGGCTCTCCCGGTAAAACAGAAGGTAGGTCTTGTGAAGTGGAAGTTTGCGCCTCTTCACCCTGTGGGGGGTTGGAGGTAGGTGAATTTGGAGGGAACATATGTGATCCAATATTCAAAGTAGGGTTTTCTACTTTAGGTGACACGACCATGGCTTGTGGGTCCATTCTTACCTTCGAAATTACCTCCTAGTTAAGGGGATATTCAGGCAGTAAGTTCTGAATCCTACGGGACCTTCTCCAAGAAAGTCATCCAAAGTGACTCAAACAAAATTTTCTCCTAGGGTAGTCTAAACAAGAGAAAAGCGGTCCAAAAAATCCTACGCAAACTAAGGCCACAACAAACTTATGTGATAGGAGTGGATTCAAAAGTCTGGAACCTCACGGGATTATCAAGGCTTCATAAATCGCTATATACCACAGGTTCCAACAGTAAAACGCGACAAGGAGGATTGGGACTGTACCTTTGCCTGAATACTCGACTACCTGGAGAGTATGTGCGTAGTAATCTCCCTGAGTGTTGTTCTTGGTGTATTACTCTTCCAAGACGGCCAAATGGATAGCTCAGTTGGTTTCAGGAATCCTAATGGTGTCTCTCGATATACTCAAGGTACGTGGGAGCTCAAATTTGTAGTGGTGCTATCTAATGCAAAAATGTACGGCATGAGACCTTCCTATATACTACTGAGTACATGAAACACCTTTCGATATACGCCAAGTACACGTAGTACTTGGTGGGTAAGTGAAAGAACTTCGATATACCTGGTTGGTACATGAAAGAGCTTCGATATACCAGTTGGTATGTGGAATATGACAATACCCCCAGAAATACAGTGTTGGAAAGTAACGATAGCTTCCACGTCTTACGACGCCGGAACACGTCTCTAACTTAACACACAAGTTACTAAAATTTTTACCCTAGTTCTAGCGTTAATTTTATCTGGACAGTTAGGTGAATGCATGAGGTGAGAACATAAATGTAAACATAATGCAAGTCCTAACTACATGCAAAAAATATACTTTTCTTTTGTTGAACTCTATATATGGGAGGGAGAAATTTCTTTCCAAGTGGTTTTACCAAAGCAACACAGTGCAACACAATCCCAAATCTATCAAATTTGATGACAAAAATACTCTATTCTCCTTTTTTTGTTTTTCCAAGCAAAACACAAAAAATCAACAAGCATTACAACCAAATCTAAACATTTTATTTTTGTCTTTTCAAATAAAAAATTGAGAGATGAAAAGAGAGAAATTTCCTATCTAGAGCACTCTAACTTTTCAAATTCACTATAATGGCTTAAAAGCAAAAAAACCAAGAATGCATACAATTCTTTCAAGCATGGAATCACTTTTTGTAAAACTTGATCTCACTCGAATTTTTCAAGAAAATGAATGATTCATAATTCCTGAAAAGTACAAATGACTAACTTTTTCACAAAATTTTCAAAAGACCAATGAATGATACATTCCAATGCATGAACCAATTTCTACAACAATTTTCAAATGCATGCGAAAACGGTAAAAATGATGCATCTTTAATTTTCCAATGATATGCCAAGATTACAACTTGATAACAATGATATTTTTAAGCATGAAAAACTGAAAACAATGTTGATTTGCAGCACTCTAAACACTCAGGAAATTCTCAAGAAAATGACAAGCACTCATGTGAACTGAAAACACTCAAGACACTCAACAAACAACTGAATGCAAACAAAACTAAATGACAAGTGCAAAAAGAATTTTGGGGTTAGATACAATGTAAATATCAGATCGGGTGGGGAGAGGAGGGAAAACAAGGTTAAGTTGATGAAGGTGGGGGAACCCAAAGTGTCCACCACTACCAAACTTAAGCTCGTTAAAAAATGGGGCCCAATACAAATCCACACAAAATCCAAACACTTTCAACACACAAATCAAAAAGGGTCTCTGACTGGATCTTGCACAACAGAGGGGTCTGCACACCAAATCAAAACTCAAATCAAAAAATGGAGGGGGGATGCCCTTGTATCAGTTTTAAAATATCTACGTAGTCTATGTTCAGGCACAGAGCAACCGTCGTAGGTCACTAGTGCGGGGTTTGCGACGATGTCGCAGGAAACTAGTGGGAAAATTGAGACGACGGCTCAGAAGATAGAGAAGTAAAGTGAAAAAATTGACATATCGACGCTCTGGTTCTATTTCCTAGGTGTGACAGGAGAGATCCAAACCCAAGGATCAACAGATCTCCAAGAAATGAACAATAAAAGGGTTTAAAGATTGTGAGTACAGACTCATGGGAAGATAACAAACTCTTCAAAGTGAAGATCTAATGGTGAAAAAGGCTTAGGAGGAGAATGAGATGGCTTGCAAAAGCAATGAAATGAAAATGACATTCAAATTGAAAACTAAAAGCAATGCCCTTCCCGAGTATGGTCTCCAAATTTGTTATCGGACAATCTACCAAGAGAGGACTCAAGGCGTGATCTCCCTAGCTTAATGCAAGACTAGAAAAAATGAAACATAATATGAAATAACTTTCCTAGATCTAATTAGAGATCAAGTGACTAGATGCCTTACCTTTCAGATCGCGGATCCTTTCTCCCTGATGTTGCTCCAAGCTTTATGGTCTTCATATCTCAACTGCAAAACCTGTCAAAAAATACAGAACAACACAAGTAGTAAAATGCATCTAAACAATAATAGATCTAAGTACGCAGTTAAGCAGGCAAACTACACAAACATCATCAATAAAACAACATTTGGTGGAAAGCATTTATATTACTGTATAAAAAGGGAAAGTACATAGAAGGAAGTGATTACAACCAAGGCTTAACATAGAAATCCTTCTCCAACAAGCCAATGCCAAAGCCTCCAAAGGAAGTATGGATCTCCCAAAAGATGAATAGGGATCTCCTAAGCTAATTTCACCAACATGTAAGTACTATAGACTTCCTGCCTTTGGAGTGAAGAGGAGCCTCATATAAATAGGACTAGGAGGATAGAAATGAGTTGAGGATTAGTGGGAGAGGACTAAGGGATCTTCCCAATGATGGAGGAACCGAAGGATATCTCAACCTATGATTTAGGGATAGAGATCCAAGTCATCCTTCTAGAAATTGCGGTGTGGTAGAGTGCAGATGGAATCTTCCTTGGACAAGGGAAGTATGCAGTAGAGATACTGAAGAGGTTTGAGATGATGGACTCCAAGGACATGGCCACATTTATGGCATCGAACCTGAAGCTTTTGTGTGATGCTTCATCTGATCCGGTTGCTGTCACTGTGTATCGTCAGATAATTGGATCCTTGATGTACCTGACAAACATGAGACCAGATATTTTCTTTGCGGTGAACACATTGGGCCAGTTCTTGATGGATCCCATAGGTGTTCACTTGGTTGTTGTAAAGCATATTATGAGGTACCTGAAGGGTACAATTGATTATGGGCTCAAGTATGATGTGAATCAAAAGTTTAACCTGCAGGGTTATGTTGATTTAGATTGGGCAGGCAGTGTTGCAGATAGGAAGAGCACATCTGGGTGTTGCTTCAGTATGGGATGAGGTGTGATCTCTTGGTTTAGCAGGAAGCATTCCTGCGTAGCACTGAGTACAGCTGAGGCAGAGTATGTTGCAGCATGTTCGGCTAGTTGTTAGGCAGTATGGATCTAGAATCTAATGTTTGAGTTATTTGATCTCTCCCTAGAGGCTACTGGTATCTTTTCTGACAACTAGAGTTGTGTGAAGCTGTTTGAGAACCCGGTGTTCCACGACAGGTCGAAGCACATTGAGATCAAATATCACTATATCAGGGATATGGTGTAGAGAGGATCAATGAAGCTCCTGTATGTTGCGACGGATGAACATATTGCAGATGTGTTGATGAAACCACTAGCCAGAGTGAAGTTTGAGTACTTCAAAGAGAGGCTTGGTGTTCTTCAGATTGACGACACTTCAAGGAAGAAGTGATGGACACATTTGTAGGAGCCATTCCAAGCATGGTGAGAGGAGGATCCTTCCCATGGCTGTGGATGTAAGCGTTGGATGATGAGCATCAGGATGATGCTCCAGTTACTACTCTATATATGCATCATGTTGGATGCTTGTTATGATTAGTTCGATCATGTATATGTATATGCATCATGTTGGATGCTTGATATATTTTTTATATGCATCATGTTGGATGCTTGTTATGATCAGTTGGATAATGTATATGTATATGTATATGCATCATGTTGGATGCTAGGACCATGTTTCTGTATATGTATCAGGTGGATACGTTGTATGATCAGGTAGATCATGTATGTTGATATATATCAAATGGATATATTGTATAATCAGGTGGATCATGTATGATGATATGTATCAGGTAGATATTTGGAATGCATCAAATGGATGCATTGTATGATCAGGATGATCATGGATGACGAGCTTCAGGATGTTTCTCCAAATGATCTACATTAGGATGATGCAGTGATGATGATCAGGATGATCATGTGTACATCAGGATGATGTATGGTGAGTATCAGGTTGATACTCTGTGGTCGTGGAATAGGCTGTGCATATAAGCATATAATCTAGCCCTAGGAGGTTTGCAGATAGTGTTTCGAGGTTTTTCCTATGGCATGTAATGTGGCCCCGGGATATCTTGCAAACGCTCTTTAAATATTTTTCTTTGGGAGGACATATAATCTGTCCCTAGGAGATTTGCAGATAGTCTTTCGAGGTCTTGCCTATGGCATGTAATCTGGTCCTGGGATATCTGGCAGATGCTCTTTCGAGGTTTTGTCCTATGGCATATAATCTAGCCCTGGGAGATCTGATAGGTTGAGCTATGTGCTTGTAATCAGTCCCGGGATGCTCTTTCGAGGTTTTGCCATGACCACATGCAATACGCCCTGGAGATCTGGACAGGATGAAAAATGCCTTAGATGCTCGTTAGAGTTCTTTCTAGTCAAGAAACTCTTAGGTTTTGTGGTAGGGGTCACATGTAATAAGTCCTGGAGATCTGGACAGGATGAAAAAAGCCTCAAATGCTCTTTAGATATCTTACTTGTCTAGACACTCTTTTAAGGTTTTGTGACAGTCACATATAATACAGCCTTGGGAGATACGACAGGTAGAGCCATGTGCTCGTAACAGCCTGAATGCTCTATTGAAGTTTTGTGACGTACATAATCAGTCCTGAGGATTCCACAGTATGGCCAGTGATGATGAAGACCTGCAAGTGATGGGCCTACAACCAGTATGAAAAAGGATTGGCTCTGTAGAACTTCCTATGACAAGTAGATTCAGAGATTGATTGAGATAGCAGCAGCGATGATGATGGCGATGATCCAGAGAAGAAGACTTATGCTAGAATATCTGTGTCGAGAAATACCTTCCTAGTTAAGAGGGAGTGTTGATGTATATGTAACTTCATAGTGTATTTCAACTATGTATTTCATCTATGTATATTTTACTCCTATAGAGATGTTATTATTCCTCTATACGGAAGTGTTTGTATTCCTATAGAGATGTTATTATTCCTCTATACGGAGGTGTCGTCATTTATATTGTAAGCGTCGTAACTTATACTTGATGGGTTATTAGACCACCTTGGTGGGGTCGGCCCTGTATAAGTCATGTGGGTCAAAGGGTTATTAGACCACCCTATTGGGGGTCGGCCCAGTTAGCATTATGTTATGTGGTTAAGTTAAGGCCGACCTAGTAAAGGTTATTAGGAAAGTCAAGTCAAGTATAAATAGAGTGCGGGAGGCACTCTATTTGATCATCCACTTTCTCACTCACACACACATTGGAGAGTGGCGCACTAGTGGAGGAGGAGAAGCTACTGCTAGTAGAGGACTATCTCTTATGCTTGGGTTGTATCATTGCTCTATCTATCTCTAAGGAAGTTGCGGGGTTTTTCACCTTCTTGGTTTTCCCCAATGAAACTCGGTGTCTCTTGTGTGCTTGCATTATTGTGTTCATGATTGATATGCTGTAGATATGCTGTACATGTTATTCTCTCAGTTAATATCTTAGATCAGATTGAAAATTCTGAAAAACTAACACTTTTATCCATATTAACTGACATCATCGCAGGTTGTAATAGGGAAACAAGCGATAGGTGAGGTCGATGCAAGTTGTATAAGGACAACATGCTACATCGTCGCACTCTATCAAGGAGGAAATTGTGATGATCCTGATTGTCGCAAGATGGAAGAGAGCAAGCTGCGACGATCCACCTAGATTTTAGGGTAAATGATCAACAACTCTTTCAAATTGACTTCCTGGTCATGGATTCTGTTATCCCTAAAGTTGAACCTAGACTACGGGATACAAGCTTAAGGAAATCTTTGTTTAAATCAAATAAAATCACACTGAAAACACCAATTGGTATGAAATCAAAAATTGTAAAGGCATCACACAATTTACAAGAAACCAAACTAGTATATGTCAATTATCATAAAATCAAATCTGTTCTTCACATATCACACAATCCATACTGTATTATATGGGTATTTACAATCGTTACAAGCAAACGTGATACTTTTAAAAGGATAGGCTGGTGTGAAATCGGAGTTACAGGAAAGTCAAATAAACACTGCATAACACGGAGTATATCACAAAGTTCAATATATAGGTACTATGATCCTAAATCATGAAGTGAAACTGTCAATGTTCATAAAATAAAAAGATAACTGTCTTCTCATGATAAGAATTATGCAATGGAATATATATGACCATATACATAACAAAGTTATCAGAAAGACAATTCATATAACACAGGGGCAAATCATCATCATGTTTATTCAAAAATAGAACCTGTTACTGAAGCTGCAAAATGATCATGTTACACAGATGGGCTCACAATTGATCATGCATCACTCCCAAAACTGCCAACCTCTAGTTCTCTAATCGAGACTTCCTTTTGTACAAAAATCCTCTATCTAGCAATTAACCATAGATCCTAAATTTCTGGATCGAACTTCCTTCAAAAGTGGGAAGTTAATCCTTTACAAAATTTTAGGCTACAAGTGTCATACAGATGTCAAATATAACAACATAAGTTCAAAATCAAATAACTTTAAAACACCTAAAGGCTTCTAGAAGCCTCAGCTAAGGCAGCTAAGTCACTAAACACCTGTGAGCGCTTTTGAAGCCTCGCCAATTCAACATCTTTATCACTTTCCTTGTTCTGGGCTTTGAGCTGCTCCATGTGTCTTTGCATGTCTCGCTTCTCCTTGAGGATATTCTTAGAAATCTTCAGTAATTTTTGGAACTCTGCTTCCTTATTTTCCATGTCTTCTCATAATCTTTTGTTTGCCACCATTAATTTCTCATTAATGTCCTGTAGGTATATTATTTGTTCTTTATAAGTTTGAAGAGATCTTTTACATTGACCCAGTTCTGAGGAAATATCCAAATCCTCCTCTCTTATGAAACCTCTTTCTTTAGTCAGATTTCTTGATACTGAACCTTCTTCAAATTTGTTTTGTTTGTCTATACAAAACATTTCTGGTGTGGAACCTACTACACCTTGCATGTCGATAAACTGTTCCATATCCTCATCATACTTGTCCTCCGCTGTGTGTACTAGTCCTTCACTTGCAACATCTTCAATAACTACAACTTCCTTATCATCTTCCATAACTGTTCTTTCTTCCATCTGCATTTTCTCACTGAGTCTGGTTCTTGGTCTGCCTTCCCTGAATAACTGTTTACAACTCTTCTTTTTTGAAGCAATGCTTTTAATCATGTCACTGAATTTTTCTGGATTTTCTTGTGTGCAGGGTGTTTCAAGGCTCAAACTTCTTTGTACAGCATCATTTTCTTTATTTTTACCCTTTTGAACTATCTCTGTAGGGTTTTCTATCTGCTGGTTAGCGTCCTCAATCATCTTCTTGCCTTTCTCTTTAGGATTATCACTAAACCCTAACTCTGTCAGCAGAGAACCCCATGTTCTTTCTTCTTTTTGCAGCTGAGTTAAAATCAACAACTTAATTAGCCCCTGGTGATAAACCGAGCGAGCTGTATGTGCTGGATGGCCTTGAATCTTAGCAATCATTTTTTGGAGGCTCTTAAACAGGTAAAATGGAAGATTCAATTATGTACTACCATGAATATGCATTAGAAGTTTCAAATGGCACTTTAAAACCCTATCATACCTTCCATCACAAGTGATATAATTCTGAATTACCTCCAATGGCACTCTCCATTCTGGCTTCATTTTGCTAACATGAACTCCATTTTTCCAGTCGAGCTTTTCACTTCCCAGGATCAAGAATTCGTTGAAATCTTCTTTGAAACCCTTTTGTTTAAACCATTTTTCACCTTCTGCAGGAACATTTATAGCTTCAGCAATAGAATCTTCATTGACTCTCACGGTTAAGGTTTGTAACTGAACCCTGTCATCATCATAATTTTCAATAAAAGCCATTGTCAATTGTGAATGGTATCCTTGCAATTTATCACAAAAACTGAACCATCCCGACCTCTGTATCAACTTTGCAGTCCTTGGAAACTGTTTAATCCAATCTATATTACTAGGTTCCAATCTACAAATGAAACCTCCCTGCTTTTTCTTCACGACCATCTCTGGCTCCTCTTCAATTTCAGTTACCCTTGACATTATAAACCCTAAATTGACTTCAACTCAGCTGTATGAACCAATAATGCTTTTATATTTCGGCTAAAAACATTAATATTCTGCTGCACATAACCCTGTTAAACATTCAACTCAGCAAAGTCTTCACGCAGTACTGTTCTGAACAGGGCATTTGTCATGCGGTGGTGTGCTGACGCTGCGTGCTCTGCTATGCAAGGAAGCACAAATGTATTCGATTTCTAAATTTGCAAGCGCTAGGGTTCAGACATAAACCCAAATTTTCCAGAACCTTTACATAACACTGCTCGTGATCAGATGGCGATGAACAATGAACCAAACCATTCTGCAAATACCCTTCTTCAGCAAAATAATGAAAATCATTTTGATGGAACATGTGCATTGGGCTATTCTTGTTATGATGACCACACTTACTCATTATATGAACGGTTTTAATCTTGACATGACAACACCTGTATTCTTCCATTATTGCCACCATACCATATGACTCATTATTTCATGGTCAGGGATGTAAAAACATATAGGATGTCGAACACTTATAATATAAGCTTACATTCCATGAAATAAATCATAAACCATTTGATAAAATGTCATGTGACCATTTTGACATAAAAAGAAATCAATATGCTGCAGGCTCACAAGATGCTGCCAGTTTAGAAAAATGCCACTAGTCTGTAAGATTGCATCCTGTAACACGTACCTTTTTGCACATACATGGGATCATAATTTAATGAATAAAAACTTTGATGATTTTAGGTAACTCAGGAACCCTAATAGTGAAAAAGAAAATGTAAAATATGAAACAAAGTAAAATTAAAAACAACAAAAACAAATCATAATCAAAATTTAAAAATAAGTAGAAGGAACAACCCTAGAGATAACATCTGGTTCCGTCTGGGGACAAAGTTTCATTCAGAGACTTTGAGAACTTGCTGATCAGTGCCATATCTATTGGGCTGGAGTCTTATTTGCAATAAAATGATATATACAATGACTATGTACAATAACACCTTGTCTTTTACTCTGTGTAAAAAGGATTTAAGAAACGTCCATTGACTGAACCTGCAATTTCTTCTCCTTTCAAATTTTGCAAGACAAAAGTATTATTTCCAAGGATCTTTATGATTGAAAAAGGCCCTATCCATAAGTTATCAAACTTCCCATGCTTACCTTTTTCATCTTTTCTTGCATCCCATCTGAGCATAAGATCACCAACTGTAAACAAATCTTTTTTAACCCTTTTATCAAAACTGTCTTTCATCCTTTTTTGATGTTTCTCAGCTGTATCCTTGATGGCTTCTCTCTCCTGCTGCAATTGCACTATCTGGAACATTCGTCTCCTGATATCATCTGGCTCTTCTTCAATTTCCTGCAAAAACTTCATGACTGGAGTGACAAAATGGACAGGGAAAACAGCATCAGTTCCATAAACCAATTGGAAAGGGGATGTCCCAATTGACTTTTTAATCGTTACTCTATCATCCCATAGAGCAAATTTTAATTTGATGTCCCAACTTCGTTTGTTTTCACACAGCATTTTCTTGATACTGTTTACAATGTTTTTGTTACTAGATTCTGCTAATCCATTTCCTTGTGGATAGTATGGTGTAGACTGCTTAAGGCTAATGTTATTCTCCTGACAAAAATTCACCATCTTTTTTGATTTGAAGGCAGGAGCATTGTCAGTGAGTAATTTTCTGGGGCATCCAAACCTACTCAAAATATTTTCTTGAAGGAAAGTAATTATTACATGTTCTGTTGCTCTCCTTGTTGGAATTGCTTCCACCCATTTTGTGAAGAAATCAGTAGCAGTCAAAATCCATTTATGCTGTCCACTAGATCGAGGGTGAATTTCACCAATAAAGTCTAGTCCCCACTGCTGAAATGGACCATTCATAGAAATAGGCTTTAGAGGTAAGGATTGAAGCTTTTGCTTACCCGCAAACTTCTAACACTCCATACATGATCTAACCTGTTGATAAACATCTGAAAACAGGGTAGGCCAGTAATATCCTGCTCTCAAGATTTTGAAGGCAGTTGCCTTCCAATACTTATGTCCTCCACACACTCCACTATGCAATTCTGCAATCACAGCATGAAATTCATATTTTTCCAAACATTTCAACAGTATCCCCCCCGGGTCCTTCCAATACAACATCTGATCCATTAAAACATACTTCATGGCTTTTAGTTTCAAAGATCTGCATTCATTCCTGTTCAATTCAAGAGGGCATTGTAAATACAAAAGAAAATACACCACATCCTTATACCAATCAGATTCAGCATACCTGTTACAAATCTGCTCTTTACTATGCTCTATTGTCATAATCTGCTCTGACTGCTCTGCCATGATGTGAAGATTCAAAACATGACAATTTGACTCTGTGAGTAATTTAGCCAGTCCCTGTCCTTTTACCAATTTTGTTGGCTTAATTTCTATGTCATATTCCATGACCTTAGTTATCCATCTGCCTCTCTTGCCTTCACTGTCAGGCTGTGCCAGAATTTCCTTAACTGCTGCATTTGGTACATATGCCACAACCTTAGAGTGTAAAACATATATTCTAAAAAATTTCAGAGCTTTAACTAAGGCATAGGCCTATTTTTCCATTATATTATACTTCAGCTCAGAATCCCTTAATGTTTTGCTGAAGAATGATATGGGCTATTCCAAATTATCAGAGTTCTTTTGTAACAACACAGCAGCAATAGTATCTTCTGATGCAAATGAAAATATGGCAAAATCCTTTGTTTAATCAGGAGCCATCAAGACTGGGGCTTTTATCAATGCTTGTTTTATATTTTCAAATGCTTGTTTAGCCTGTTTAGACCACTTAACCTCACTGTCCTTTTTAAGTATTTGAGTGATATGCTTTATTATCTCTGCAAAGTTTGGAATAAACCATCTTAAGAAGTTGATTTTTCCCACAAAGGATTGAATTTCTTTTTTGTTTCTGGGAATGCTGATTTTTAGAATAGCCTTGACTCTCTCTGGATCTATCTTTATTCCCTCAGCAGATACAATATGGCCTAACAGTTTGCCTTCTGTCAAGGCAAAGTGAGATTTTTTAGGATTTAATGATAAACCAAACTTCCTGCATTTGACAAAAATTTGTTTTAAGTGTTTAAGATGATCTTCATTGGATTTAGAAAAGATTGTGATGTCATCCTGGTATATCACTACAAACTTTTCATTTTCTCCCAGAAAAGCTATATCCATAGCCCTCTGAAAAGTAGCACCTGCATTCATGAGTCCAAAAGGCATTTTGTCATACATAAAGGTTCCCCAAGGCGTGGTGAATGTTGTTTTCTCTCGGTCTTTTGGCTGAACTGCAATTTGGTTATAACCAGAAAATCCATCAATCATTGAAAGCCTGTGAGCACCTACTACCTTCTACAAAATCTGATCTATCTTTGGCAATGAATAGTTATCTTTGAGGCATGATTTATTCAGATTACGGAAGTCTACACATAATATTATCTCTCCATTTTTCTTCCGTACAGGGACTAAATTAGCAACCTAAGATGAATATCTTAAAGGCACAATGATTTTTGCATCTAACAGTTTTTTCACCTCTTTTTCAATTACTGGCAGCAATGTTGGATTTAGCCTTCTAAGCTTCTGCCCGAAAGGCTTAGTGTTTGGTTTTAAAGGGATCCTGTGCTGAATTATGCTGGTATCATATGTTTTCAAATCCTGATTTGACCAAGCAAAAATTTCTTTATATTCTTTCAGCAAATCTAGATATTTTCTTCTTTCATCGTCTGACAGCAATTTTGACAATTTTATCATTTGAGGCTGCTTTTCAGAACCAATGTTATATTCCATAACATTTTCTTCAGTAGTCTATAGAGTAGGTTTTATCAGTGTATCATCTTTTGAAAACAATCTTTCTAAAGGAACAAGTCCCTTTGGAATGAAATTCCCTTTTAACTCCACAATTTTATGATCAGCAATTGAATTATTTATGCATGGTTCATTTTCCACCCATTCCGAATCCTGTTCATGATCAACAGTATCATCTGAAAATTCACCTACCAATTCCAGAAATTCTTTTATTTCCTGATCATCATTAAAAACCTTCCAATGTTTAATATTATCTGGGACAACAGGTATGTACCTAACATCAATTGGATATTTCAGATGAGTAACCTTTGGCACTTTGAAATAGGCTGCTGCTAAGGCTAAGGAATCAGCTGTTTCATTATATTCTCTTGGGACAAAGGTGATATTAAAGGCTATGAAATAATTTTCAATTAAATCCCAGACTTCATTCCTATAAAATTTCAACAACTGCTGCTGTACCTGGTACACCTTTTTTACTTGCTGGATTATTAATTCGGAGTCACCAAATACAGCAAGCTCCTTAATACCCAAGTCTTTTGCTGCCCTTAATCCAAGGATCAAAGCCTCATATTCAACAGTATTGTTTGTTGTTTTAAATTCCAATTTGAACATAAGGGAAATAGTCTCACCTCCAGCTGAAATCAATAACACTCCTGCTCCTGCCCCTTCTTTACTCGATGCACCATCAAAATACATTTTCCATAAGCCATCATGTTCTTCTCTTCTTACCTGAACTGAGACATCTTTTTCCACCTTTAAAACACCCTCAGATTCATCATTCAATTGCAACATACAAGACCCAAGGTTTTCATCAATTGAATAGATAGGGTGATTATTAGGGTGGTTGCTGTCACTTACCAAGTATGCCATCTGAATTTCTCTGTACAATCTTCTGAATTCACCCCCGAATACTGGAATTGTAGCATATGAGAGATCCATCTGCAAAGTTCCTCCCACCTTTTTCGCCCAGGATCTAGACAGCAACATACCAAACTTGGGAGAAATATCTACCACCACAACATCCATCAATATACTCTTCATGGGTATCTGGGTTAAATTCACCACCAAATCCTTAATCACCCCAATACATTTGACTGCCCTGGAATCAAATGCATATAAATCATGATATGGCCTTGTTACACTTAGTCCTAAAGCTTCCATGACTGCTTTGGGCATAAGGTTGTGTGAAGCTCCTGAATCCAGCAAACAATTATGCAGCAGTTGATCATGTACAGAAAAGGTTATGTAAAATGGCAGAGGATATTCTGAATTACCATCCGTTTGATCAAAAGTTTTCGATCCCACAATGATAGTAGGATTCTCATCCTGCAGATTAATCTCATTAGAAGGCACAAGACTAGAATTCACTGCATTGCTAAAGGTTTTAAAGGTAGCCTCCCTGTAAACTTTATTTTTTATCAACTCAGTCAAAGGCATAGGGATTTTACCTTATTAAGTTCATGTTCAAAACTGAAACCACCAATAGACTTATTAATCTCCTCTGGATTCACATCTTCATTTTTTTTCTGACTTACAGTTTGTTTGTGGTTTGCAGGCAGATTTTGTTTAGCAGAAGAAGCTTTTATCACTTTCTTGGTTTGTGCTGCATGTTTTACCCCTGACCTTAAGCCATATGATTTTTGTGGAATTTGCTGACAGACCTCTGGCATAGACATCTGATAATCATCTTTTTTGTACTGATCTAACTCTGTAGCATATTGATAATCAGATTGAGTTATAAAATGTGAAGGAACATCATCATCAAACTGTCTAATATTATGTTCTTCAACTTCCAATTCATCTAACTCACCTTCATCAAATTCATATGATTCATCCGCTCTGACATTATTGTTTTGAAAAGGAGGCTGAATCTTTTGGTCTTCATTTTCTCGTCTCTCCCTCTGTATATCATTATTTCGCCCTTCTCTTGGGAAGAATCTAGGGGCAAAAGGTCTTCTGAACTGATTCGGATTTCTATCACCTTCAGGCATGGGTTTACTCTGATTTCTATTCCTATTTCCCACTTCCAGTCTATCAATCTTGTCATACAAATTTTTTATGAGTTTACTCATTTCATCTATTCTGCCCTCTGATGCCTTTCCTACATGACTGGATGTACTGACTACTTTCTTTCCTTTTTTTTCCATAGATTGATCTTCTATTTCGTCTTTTAATCTGTTGGAGGCCAAAATGTTTGATTCTACTTCTAATGCTGCATTTTGCATGTTTTGAAGTGAATCTGATTTTCTTTCTCTTAATAGCAAAGAAAACTCAGAATTAAATGAATTTGCATAAGACAACATTGTTGATGTCTCAGTAGGTTTAATTTGAGCTGGGATCTTGCTATACACTTTGTTAAATCTTTTGGAAAACTCACCCACAGTTTCACCCTTTTTTCTTTTTAAAGATTCAAACTCTGTTTGGTAATACAAAAAATCTTTCATGTCCCCCCAGCGTCTCAGAAATACTTCTTGTAATGTATCAATACCATCTATGGAATTTGGTGGTAATTCCCGAAACCATGTTCTAACCTCACCATCTAGACTTTGGACAAATAATCTCATCCAAACATCTGCATGCTCATTATTATGATTGTCTGTAAAAGCTATGAATATATTCCAATGGCCTTCTGCAGTAACATCTCCCTGGCCATCGAACCTTGGCAGATACTTATGATAATCTTCTCCTGGAAGAGCATTAAGGGGCTGAGGCAAAACAAGGGGGGCATATCTTGCTGCTACCATAGCAGCCATCCGGTTTTGAGCCATTTTAGGGTTTGTATTCAACTGAAAACTGCTTGACTGTTGTGATGAGGGATACAAAGTACCAAGATTAGGTTGATTTACTGGGACTGTTTTAACCAGAGGAGTATGAATTGAAGATAAAGAAGAAGCACTTGTTTGTAATGCTTCAAGCTTAACTTGTTCTGATATCAAGGGATTTGTAAAGACCTGAAAATTGTCAACTTTGGAAGGGGTAAATAACAAATCTAACTCCTCTTGACCCCTTTCTGAATGTAGATTTAGAAAAGGAAGTGGGAAAGATGCAGATTCAGGGATCTCTGAAGTAGAGACCAGATTTCTCCTGGCCTCCTTTAATAGCTGCTCAGGATTTGAGACTCCTGGATTTAAAGGGGATGAGGGATTTCCTCGAGTCCCTATCCTCTTTGAAGCCACTGTAACTTTTTAAAAGGTGACTAAATGTAGTCTATATCAGGTTTTGCTGATTCTGTTCACCTTACAAAATCAGTTCCATGAAATTTTCAATTACCCAGGGAAGATATCCTTTCCTTTATCCGTCCCCGGCAACGGCGCCAAAAGATGTTATCCCTAAAGTTGAACCTAGACTACGAGATTCAAGCTTAAGGAAATCTTTGTATAAATCAAATAAAATCACACTGAAAACACCAATTGGTATGAAATCAAAAATTGTAAAGGCATCACACAATTTACATGAAACCAAACTAGTATATGTCAATTATCATAAAATCAAATCTGTTCTGCACATATCCCACAATCCATACTGTATTATATGGGTATTTACAATCGTTACAAGCAAACATGATACTTTTAAAAGGATAGGCTGGTGTGAAATCAGAGTTACAGGAAAGTCAAATAAACACTGCATAACACGGAGTATATCACAAAGTTCAATATATAGGTACTATGATCCTAAATCATGAAGTGAAACTGTCAATGTTCATAAAATAAAAAGATAACTGTCTTCTCATGATAAGAATTATTGCAATGGAATATATATGACCATATACATAACAAAGTTATCAGAAAGACAATTCATATAACACAGGGGCAAATCATCATCATGTTTATTCAAAAATAGAACCTGTTACTGAAGCTGCAAAATGCTCATGTTACACAGATGGGCTCACAATTGATCATGCATTACTCCCAAAACTGCCAACCTCTAGTTCTCTAATCGAGACTTCCTTATGTACAAAAATCCTCTATCTAGCAATTAACCATAGATCCTAAATTTCTGGATCGAACTTCCTTCAAAAGTGGGAAGTTAATCCTTTACAAAATTTTAGGCTACAAGTGTCATACATATGTCAAATATAACAACATAAGTTCAAAATCAAATAACTTTAAAACACCTAAAGGCTTCTAGAAGCCTCAGCTAAGGAAGCTAAGTCACTAAGCACCTGTGAGCGCTTTCGAAGCCTCGCCAATTCAACATCTTTATCACTTTCCTTGTTCTGGGCTTTAAGTTGCTCTAGGTGTCTTTGCATGTCTCGCTTCTCCTTGAGGATATTCTTAGAAATCTTCAGTAATTTTTGGAACTCTGCTTCCTTATTTTCCATGTCTTCTCGTAATCTTTTGTTTGCCACCATTAATTTCTCATTAATGTCCTATAGGTATATTGTTTGTTCTTTATAAGTTTGAAGAGATCTTTTACATTGACGCAGTTCTGAGGAAATATCCAAATCCTCCTCTCTTATGCAACCTCTTTCTTCAGTCAGATTTCTTGATAATGAACCTTCTTCAAAATTGTTTTGTTTGTCTGTACAAAACATTTCTGGTGTGGAACCTGCTACACCTTGCATGTCGATAAACTGTTCCATATCCTCATCATACTTGACCTCTGCTGTGTGTACTAGTCCTTCACTTGCAGCATCTTCAATAACTACAACTTCCTTATCATCTTCCATAACTGTTCTTTCTTCCATCTGCATTTTCTCACTAAGTCTGGTTCTTGGTCTGCCTTCCCTGAATAACTGTTTACAACTCTTCTTTTTTGAAGCAATGCTTTTAATCATGTCACTGAGTTTTTCTGGATTTTCTTGTGTGCAGGGTGTTTCGGGGCTCAAACTACTCTGTACAGCATCATTTTCTTTATTTTTACCCTTTTGAACTATCTTTGTAGGGTTTGCTGTTTGCTGGTTAGCGTCCTCAATCATCTTCTTGCCTTTCTCTTTAGGATTATCACTAAACCCTAACTATGTCAGCAGAGAACCCCATGTTCTTTCTTCTTTTTGCAGTTGAGTTAAAATCAACAACTTAATTAGCCCCTGGTGATAAACCGAGCGAGCTGTATGTGCTGGATGACCTTGAATCTTAGCAATCATTTTTTGGAGGCTCTTAAACAGGTAAAATGGAAGATTCAACTGTGTACTACCATGAATATGCATTAGAAGTTTCAAATGGCACTTTAAAACCCTATCATACCTTCCATCACAAGTGATATAATTCTGAATTACCTCCAATGGCACTCTCCATTCTGGCTTCATTTTGCTAACATGAACTCCATTTTCCAGTCGAGCTTTTCACTTCCCAGGATCAAGAATTCGTTGAAATCTTCTTTGAAATCCTTTTGTTTAAACCATTTTTCACCTTCTGCAAGAACATTTATAGCTTCAGCAATAGAATCTTCATTGACTCTCACGGTTAAGGTTTGTAACTGAACCCTGTCATCATCATAATTTTCAATAAAAGCCATTGTCAGTTGTGAATGGTATCCCTGCAATTTATCACAAAAACTGAACCATCCCGACCTCTGTATCAACTTTGCAGTCCTTGGAAACTGTTTAATCCAATCTGTATTACTAGGTTCCAATCTACAAATGAAACCTCCCTGCTTTTTTTTCACGACCATCTCTGGCTCCTCTTCAATTTCAGTTACCCTTGACATTATAAACCCTAAATTGACTTCAACTCAGCTGTATGAACCAATAATGCTTTTATATTTCGGCTAAAAACATTAATATTCTGCTGCACATAACCCTGTTAAACATTCAACTCAGCAAAGTCTTCACGCAGTACTGTTCTGAACAGGGCATTTGTCATGCGGCGGTGTGCTGACGCTGCGTGCTCTGCTATGCAAGGAAGCACAAATGTATTCGATTTCTAAATTTGCAAGCGCTAGGGTTCAGACATAAACCCAAATTTTTCAGAACCTTTACATAACACTGCTCGTGATCAGATGGCGATGAACAATGAACCAAACCATTCTGCAAATACCCTTCTTCAGCAAAATAATGAAAAACATTTTGATGGAACATGTGCATTGGGCTATTCTTGTTATGATGACCACACTTACTCATTATATGAACGGTTTTAATCTTGACATGACAACACCTGTATTCTTCCATTATTGCCACCATACCATATGACTCATTATTTCATGGTCAGGGATGTAAAAACATATAGGATGTCGAATACTTATAATATAAGCTTACATTCCATGAAATAAATCATAAACCATTTGATAAAATGTCATGTGACCATTTTGACATAAAAAGAAATCAATATGCTGCAGGCTCACAAGATGCTGCCAGTTTAGAAAAATGCCACCAGTCTGTAAGATTGCATCCTGTAACACATACCTTTTTGCACATACATGGGCTCATAATTTAATGAATAAAAACTTTGATGATTTTAGGTAACTCAGGAACCCTAATAGTGAAAAAGCAAATGTAAAATATGAAACAAAGTAAAATTAAAAACAACAAAAACAACAAAAACAAATCATAATCAAAATTTAAAAATAAGTAGAAGGAACAACCCTAGAGATAACAGATTCTTCAAGGGTATATACACTAAGTCTCATGATGGTAATATTTAGGTGTAACAATCCTCCATTTCATGGTTAAACCTTTCTTTCTAGGGTCTAAGGTATAAACCTGCCGAAAAAAAAGGGTCCCCCCTCCAAGATCTTATCTCGATCTTTAATGTTGAAGAAGATAATAGTGAAAAAACCTTTGGCTCCCAGTTGCAATTCATAATTCCCTTTAGTGTTCCATGTAGTTTTGATCCACCTAACCAGATCCTGTTCATGTGGCCAAACCCCCATGAACTTTCCTATCAGGGATTTCTCCCTCCACTGCTAAATTTTGTCACGGTTTTTTTCCGATTTGACTTGTATTGCCTGAATATTCTGATATTTACGGAGGCAGCCACCCGGCCCCATCCTCCGTTTGGTGCCTTTCTCACCATCTCCCACTGCTGCACTGTCCGAGCCTGCCATGTCGCTGTCAGGTGAGGAGGACTCAGGGTTGCTGGTACCCATCACAGACCTTGAGGGGGAGGTCCCCCCACCCAGATCCGCCAAACCAACCAGAGTGCCTTCCTCTGACAACCAGTTGTTACCAGGTCTAACCTGCGTCGAAACCAAAACCCTTCGCCAGTCTGCTTCGACAGCTAGAGTTTCATTCCCAAAACTCATCTCCCAAAAATAGTTTTTGACTAGGATTGTTTTCATCTTCACATTTACATTACCTTAAAAAATGAGATTATTGCACATAATAACATTCATAGTATTTTTTTCGGGAACATTGATTTCTTGCAATTGCATCCTCTTTTCTACCTTGCTGAAGATTGAGTCTCACCACTCATCCTGATTAAATACAATGGTCCATAAGTATTGAAATCCTTCAAATGATAGTAAAGAGAACAAACATGAAAATGAAAAATTTCCAACCATTTTCCCACCCCATTAGTTGGTGGAGAACAAACACCATGAACAATCTTAGGAGCAAACACAAGGGATTACGAGATTCTATCTGCTGGTGGGTACCAAGAACTATGTCCTCGTATTTAGGTTTATTAAAGCATTATTGGAACATACAAGGTTCAAAAAAGTACACTGCAACTGTAAAACACTCACGATATCTGGGAAATGTTCAAGTTAGCATGTCAGTTTAAAACGATATAATGTTAACCAGGGCAAGCATAAATAATAAATAAAAATATTTAACAGCATATTGACTAAACTTGTTTACTATTTGTTGAAGCAATATATTTGGTTCATAAACTGTTCTAGCAACCTATGTCAAAAATGCGATAAGAGATCAACCAAATCAGTCTAGCCATTAAAACCATGAAAAAATACCACACAAACTTGTGGAGTATTGAATACAAAAAGAAGTTTCCAATTTAAATACTAAATATGCCATGAAATGACAATGCAGACAATGAATATATGACAATGAATTTACAAATAATTTCATTGTCTATGTTGGAAATTATTTAAGAATCCATTCATTCTTTGCAAGCTCCTCTTCACACCTCCCTAAAGGAATAGAGAGAATGGTGAAGGGGAGAAGGGATAGAATCACCAAGATTTTATCAAAAAATGGCTTGTTTATGTAATGTACCCACCTGCTGAATCAATGCAAGGAAGGGAACATGGCACTAAAATCTGGGCATTTCATAAAACTCAGCCCACTAATTAGAATCATGAGAAATTAAACATTAGTGTGCAGATACAAATTAGGCAATATGCATAGCGGAATTTAAAACTAATCCACACACACAATTCATGCCCATCCAGCATATCAAAAGAGCCATCAAATTGATGCATTACAGAAGTAAATACATAGACAGAAAAGCACTTATCTTCATTGTGCAATTGTCCCAAGCAACTAGCTATGTCGCTGCAACGTTCCACCCAACCATAGGCTCTTCGACAGCTTATACTGAGTCCGTTCGAAGGCCACCCCCAAGCTGGGCATGATTCTCACAAGGAAAGGGAACATTTCAGCTCACACACAACCCATTAACCATTTCCTCTCAGCCAAGCCAGTCCAACTGGGTTTATCAGGCTACACTTGAACCCTGGAGGCTTACACTCAAGCTCAAGCCAAATCCATGGATACCCATAACCCATACCCAACATACTCTTCTCTCACACAACAAGCACAGACATGAGGCAGAAATACACATTTTAAACAATGGGATTTACAATAATATGGCCATGGGTTTTCCCCAAATCGTGGGCACCCCAAAAACGGATTGGGTGAAGGGAATTCAACCATAGGGGAGAAAAGGATTTCTCCCACAGATATAACAGCATTCAGTGGGCCAAAGAGCCCCTATACACTCCCAAATCAATTTCCTCTTTCTTCCCAACTAGTATATAACACAAAAACGCCCTTCTCTCAGCTGAGAAAGAAGTAAACACAGAAAAACCATGGAGGAAAACGCCCAGGTGGTTCCAAAAAACTCGTGAGGGAGGAAGACTAGTTGATGGATAATGGCTTGGGAAGCAATTCATGTCTCTTTTCTTGCCCAAGAATCCAAATGTGATTTCCCATGTAGGGTGGCTTGCCCATACCCAAATTTGGACAGCCATACCTCCCATTCCCCAAGGCATTAACTACCTCAACCAACTCTTGGGAGAAATCAATGATTGGGTACAAAAGTCAACATGGGTAGTTGAGGGTTTGATGGGTTCTCTCATTGACACTTGGCTTGACTTGAGTGGCTCAAGGGTTTGAGTGTTTTCCCTCCCAATTCCTTGTAAAATCATGCCCCCATCTCTTGTTGCATTGCATAGCTAGTTGTGGGTATTTATTAAAATGCATATTTACAATTTCAATGTGCCTGGCTAGCATGTAAACCTTATGCATCACTAAACCGATGGTGGGGCCTTGACCTTGAGCTCCTCACCATGATTTCATAACAATATTACATCATTTATAATGTTAATGCCATGGGGTCAAACTGGGGACATTACAGTGTATGTCCAATGATAAATCAGATTACAAAATTACACCATACAATAATTTCAAACATTTAAATACAAGAAACCAAATGATTCTCCAGAAAAATCTATTTATCTAATACTGATTGTGGCAAATGACAAAATAATAACCATACCATATCAAGACCTTCTGTACCAATGCCTTCTAGTTTAATTTTGGTGTTGTGAGTATCATTTTGCAGATTATGGCTACAAAAAAGTATAGATAAGAAGTCTCCAGAGACATCAATATATCAACTAAGTTGATAACATGTTTAACTAGCAAACCATTTTAAAGGAAATTGTTTATTGAAAAGTAAAAACAATATTCATTTTCCTATTAAATTAATAAAATTATCTCATCTTATCTTATGAAACATACCTTTTTTTATACAAGATCTTGCAAAACTATCCTTAAAGCATCAAAATTATTAGTGAGTACAGGCTAGCCATAGAGATTCTAGTACTTATATAAAAAATGATAAGAATGAACAAACTTTCTTTGCATTTTACTAAGCCATCAAAGAGTGTCACCTTGTCAACAAGTCAAAAGGGAAATTTAGTGTTTGCATGCAAAATACTAAAATCCCATGAGACAACCTTTAAATTGCCATTTAGAAGGCTAAATTTCCATGTAGACTTGTTTAGTATGGGCAACTTTATCCAGTTTTGGAAAGATTATATATTGTATAGGGTAGGTTATAGTGGTGATAAATGGACCTATTGTCTTCCCAGTCATAGTGGCTAGTCATTTGAGATAAATGATAGATTTTACGATGGCATTTCCATTGACTATCATTTTTGCATTAAATAATCCATGCCAATTGTTATAGATATTCAAAACCCCTCAGGTTGAAAGGTTCACAAGTGAGCATGTTCAACACTCCTTAAACAAACATGATTTTTTTTTTTCAAAAGTGTTCCCATAACAGAATTCTATAATTTTTCAGCCATGGGGATATTCGACGGTATTGAGGAATTTTAAAAAAAAATATTACAAATTGGAAACTAGTCAAGCTCCTTATCATTGCATTGAGACCAAAGAATCGACACATAATTCCAAGAAATCTGAAGAGAATGAAAATATAAGAGGATCTCTTAGAAAGAGATCAAACTTCATGCCCAACATAAAATGAGAAATTTTATGTTGATTGGATCGAGTATGTTGGCATTTAAGACTCGATTCTAGTGTTGGGATTTCTAATTGGGGAAGAATTAGATGCCTTCCCACGTGAATACACAATTGAAAGAGTTTACATATTATGTGGAATAATTTGTGAAGGTTCATTCAACCCCTCTATCCATGTTAGTGTTTTTAGAGTCCATATTGCAAGGTGTTTGTAGATTGTTCATGTAGCTTTATATTGTAGACAGTTCATGGTCCTTGATAGTAATTTTGCAAGGAAAAATTAGATTACCAAGTTTAAAAGAAGGCCATTCTAATTTTAAATACTTTAAAGTTTCTTCACGAGAATGAAAAATTAGCCCAAAAAAAATTAAAAGAGGAAGGGATAGCTTTTCAAATGTTTGTAGGAATTTATAAAACCCATAGGTAAATTTGGATAAGTGATTTCTAGATTTAAATAGAAAGAAATGGAGACCATTGTCAGGCATGTCATGGGTTCAAATGTAGGGAGATCTTAATGATGAGAAAGCAATAAGCTAAAATGTGATTCATGAATGAATATTGTGGGAAACATCCTAACTATTGGTTTCTCGGTTGACTTGCGTAACAACCATAGAAAGTACATGCCATTGATCAAGAGAATTACACAAAATACCACGAACACATTACTAAGGTACAAGGTATGTGGGTACCTTCTCTAAATCTTAGATGTTGAGACAAGAATGATCACATAACATGTGCCTCCTTGGTATGTGTGTCTTCTTGAAATCATTCTTTGCTTGTTATTACCATTTGGTTATGTATGATTCTTACCATTGATTCAATGCATCTATCTAGCTGAAAATGTCATTTTGAGGCAATATTGATGCATAGTATTTACGGATTTTCTTCCTTATTTTTTCTATATAATCCAATTTGATTTCAAGAGACGTTCCATGTGATAATTACAAATGAAAAATACTCTTTATACAAGAATAAAAAAATTTGGAGTCATGACCATTCTTCTCTATACTAATGTACAGCTTGTGGTTGATTGTGGCCTCAAAATATTTTCCAAACTCCTCAATTGTTCAGTAATATTTACTGTTATTATTAGAAGTGTGATCAAAGCCAAGAAGAAGCACCGAGGAGATGCATATATGTATGTTGGTCAAAATTGGTAATTGGAACCAACCTATATGGAAAGTTGTGTAGCATTTGGACATATGGTCGATCAATATTACCTTATTTTCTACAAGATATTGGAATCCTCCATAAGGCTCTTCTCTATGATGAAAATCCACTTTCCTTACACTCATGATATTTGAAAATTTTGCAAACACACCAGGACTAATAATAATGTGAGTGTTTGCTCATACTAATTTGTAGTTATAAAATGATATGAAATCACAAGTGCCTCTTTTCATTTTGCATTTAGGAACATGAAATTAGCATAATTTGGAATGTTTACTAATTTTTATAGAGGTAGAAAATAAAAATATAAGAGCTTAAATTTTAGTATCACTTAGTGTGCATATGTTTTATCAATACGTAACATGATAAATAATATGGATATGCAACTGAGGAGAAGTCTTTGGTGGTGAACATGATCTTCCATTATGGAGCAACATTAAAGGAAATGGTGGCATTAATATTTGGGGATAGAGGGAACTTTTCAATCTTGCACATGATGTCCATGGTGATGTTCAAAATTCCCAAGGAATCAAAGAGGAGTGGAATCACAATCCTTTTAGGAAGTGGTGGACAAAATATGTGGCAAAGGTGGTTACAATGACAATCGCAACATTCACCACTATCAAAACCTTGGGCATGATGTTCTTGATGAGGCAAATAATCCATTAGATCAAGTCTAAGGAAGTGAAAGTACTAGAAGGTAATAATGATAGATCCACTTCATATTTAAATTTAAATTCATTTGATGGTTTCTTCAAGCAATAATAAAGAATCAAGAAGACAATAGGTGGGGATGATAAAATTCAATAAGCAGGTGGATCAAAACATGCAACAAGACATTTTTCAAAACCCAATAGAACAACAAGGGGCATATTTGATGACATGAAAATATGTTAGTTGATCTAAATGGATTTTGGTGCATAATACCCTTGGCTACATAGAGATCCATCTAGTGGATTAAATTACCTATCATGGACAAGTGATGTAAACTTAGGAAACTTATCATGGAAACATTACCTTACCGATAAAGGGGTAAATAAATTTGTTGGTCACTATTTTGCATCTACAAAAGGGATGGTTAGATGTAGATAAATCCAATATAAGATTAAATACAAATAGAGATTCCAATATTTTAAAATGAAAACCATACATACCAATGAAAAAGAAGCCCCCATGCTGAACAATAGTGGAATTTTCTTGCGATTTATATCAACACTTTCCCATGGAATATCCTATAGACCAAATAACTATTATGTAGATTCATGTGTAAAATCTTTCAAATCAAATAATAAAAACATGCCATTCATATACCAAAATATATAAAGAAAAAATATTATGTGAATGATATGGCTTTATTTTTACCAATTAAGTGTGTTGTCAAACAAAAAACAACGAGAATTCCATATAACAGTTGTACTGCTTCCCAATTCTTATTGAAGAAATGATTTGCAGCAACTCTTACCTCAATTACTAACAACACATAGACAAACACAGAGGAATGATAAGTTGAATCTAAATGATAAATACATAGGAACGATAAGCAAGATACAACACTTTATAGGGTAGAATGAGTAGAGAACATAAAACATTCCTACAATACCTAACATCATTCATTTGTTCATTTCTATAAAGGAGATGTACTTAAATATATGTGTGGACTTGTTGATTTCACTGTTAATTTGAATCTAAATGATAAACATATAATTGATTTCACTATTAAGTTGAATCTAGAGGCTATAAGGTTGCTTGAGGATATAATTGACATATCTAAGTTCAGTGAGGACTTACATTGTTGTAATATTGCAGAAACCATTGTAATAACCTAAAAAGTAGGCAAAATTCTACCTTCAAATAATATTGAAATGTGGGAAATCCAAATTCCCCAAAGAAACAGGAATGGTATGATTATGAATTTCTTTAGTTATTGTCTGTCAAACCACTTCCTATACTTGTGATGTTCCATGAAGGTCATGTTTTGAAGACCTAGGGTTTGAGGACATAAACCCTATGATGGAAATGTATACTTAGAGGCTAGTGCTTGTCTTGTATGCCATGTGCTTGTTTGATGCAATATAGCTAAGGTTTGTAAATCTTAAGGAATACAAGAGCACTAACGCGAATACCTTGAGCATGGTGAGATACTTTGTTTGGAGGAATTGGAGTTTGATGTGATTTCATGATTGATGGAGTTTGGAGAGATTCTTTTCTTGGGAATGTTATGTGATGATGTACTTGGATTTTCACTTGTGTGGTACGAATGATGAAGCGACCAACTTTGGTTGGAATTTATTTCTTATAGCTAGGGGGAGTTGATGACTAGGGTTTGGAAAGCTTGAATTGTGCCAAATTTGTGGGAAACCTATGGTATGTACTTCATATTTTTAATATATATGAAGTGTTCCGGGTTTGCAAACTATGCATTATCACAAATTCGAATTTCAACTTATGTTATATTCTTGATTGGGTAGATTCTACTATTGGTTGTGCACACTGATTTGACATAACATAGAGCCTAAATGGTAAAGTGATTTATGATGTCTAGAAGATAAGGGAGAAGATTTACTGGTATTATAATATTATGTGCTAAGACATTTCAGATCTGTTATATGCTTGGAAAGTGTTCATGTCATGTCCCCTTCCCTCAATCGAAACCACAGAGGGAACATGAATGAATTACCAAGATTATTTGGAAATCTCAACCCATACATTACTAATAAATTCATGGATAAGTAAAAACTTCTGTGTGCAAGTTCATACTCATTATAAACACAGCGGAATTAAATAATATTTGCACACACACAATTGTAATGTATCAACATATCTATCACAAGCAAATGATGATTCAATCATGCAGGGAATCAATCCCATTCCAATGCTATGCACGGATCTCATATCAACCATATTAAGATATTCATTTTGATCCATTAACATAAATAATTATCATTCAGAATTAACACATTGCAATACACAAAAGGCATATAATTTAAACACAGAGAACACTTATCTTTGAGATGAAGCTGTCCAAACATCTGGCTATGTGAGAGAAACGTTCCACCCAAATATAGATCTCTGTCCAAACTATATCTTTTCAGCTGAGAGATCACCCCCGAGCTGGGTTGTGCATCCACTAAGGAGGAACTAGATGGGCTCACTCACAACCATGGTTTCACTTAACAACTATGCTAAGCCAACACACAGTTGGGTTTATCAAGCATACAAAAGACAAATGAGGAGGATGCTAAGCCAGTGACCTCAACCATAAAGCTACAAGCATCTCAAATGAACTCAACAGTCATGGAACCCACAATACCTACCACACCCAACACCAGGAAGGTCCCCTTCTCTATTGCACAGTCCCTCAGGAATCCCTTCCCTCCAGTGCTCTTCAGGGTGGGCATAGAAAGGTCTAGCTGCTAATTCATTGAGATTCTAGCCTTCATTGGGTTTATCAAGCAAACCCAACCTCTGCTCAGTCATTCACACTTGGATTTCTCACAATTTTGTCATCAAATAACTCAATCTCGTCACTGGTTTTCTGGGCTATAAAAACTGTGTTTTCCAATGGATTTCGGGGTATCTAACACTCTCAATTTCGCCCCAAATATCATATCTATGGATCCCCCATTGGATTTCACTGTCAATATCAAATTATGGGTGTTTATGGCTCTTCAAAATGTGGGTTCTTGCAAAGTTGCGATTTCTGGTTTTGCTCACTGTTGGGAATTCGTAATGGATGAAAACTGAAGCTGGGATGGTCAACCATGGAATGGTAATGAGGAGGAACCCCTCCCCATGAGGTAGAGTGACTTGTGGTACAAGAAAACAAAGCCCATACTCTGCCATACGAATTTTTGGGCTGCCCATGCTCCATTGAGGCCATGGACTGAATTCTTCAACAACTTCCTTACAACAGAATTAAATGTCAGCAATGAAAGTCAAATGGGTTCCCAAGATGACGTTTGGAAGCATAGGGTTCATCCCCACAACCCCCTCACCACTCCCTAGTGGATACACATGGCCCCTTCTCATCTGTTGCTCCCATAGCCAGTTTTGGTATTTTATTGCAATATCAAATATTTACATCATTTACAATATTCCATGGCTTAATAGCTCATGGGTAATAAAATATCAAATACTTGTCCATTTTAAATAAAATCCAAACATACACTAGCGGGGCCTTGGCCTTGAGCTCCACGCTAGGAAAACATACATCGCATGTATACAATATTTACATTAAAAACCAATATTTCACAAGTGTCAAAATTGGGGTATTACAGTTCCCTAAGGGTTGTAGCTTTGTGGTACTAAAGTACACTTGAATGATATGTATTGTATTGATATACTTTGTGAAATTGGGACAAAGTTAAGTGAAATATTGTTGTTGTAAATTCATATTTCAGATTTGGCCCTAAGGATGAAAGTTCACAGGAAATATATCCAAGAAACCTTAAGGATGTTGAGGTGAAATTTCTGAGATTGCATTAAAATTTAAAAGTTATATTCACGAAATGTTTACATGGTATCGGAGCTTATTGGGATTAAATCTCCTTCTTGTTGTTTTGAAGGACAAATATTTCGGTTGGTGAACCTAGGAGTGGTTGTTTAATGGTGAAACCCTAGTGTTTTTGATATTAGCACTTGTAAGTGTGAAGGATTTGATGGGTTGAAACCTAGTTGATCTTGTGATTACAAGAGTGTGATCTCACTTATGATAGGTATTGAAGCTACCTCATTGATGGTAGGTATAAATACGTCATTGAGATCCTCTTTGTTTCGAGAATAATTTAATAATATCTACTGAAAAGGGCCAACCACGTGAAGGTGGAAGCTCTTATGGCCCCTCCCCACCGCCTCAAATCACTCTCAATTCCCCATACCTAATGCATGTACTTGAAAAAAAATTAAATTTATGTGCAAATATGTGGATTTCATGATAAAGAAACATTTACCATTCATTCATTAAAATATAACATTCATTAATCCAGTCATTCATTCAGCAGGAAAAAAATAATGCATGACCTTATAGTATCAAAAATAAGTATACATAGTGATTTTCATTCACTTCTTTCTAGGTTTTTTTCTTTTCGCAAAATAGCAAGAAACACATCTTCTGCAACTTGTTGTTTAGTTCTTGTGGCATCTACATCTTGTCGTATTATCTTCCTAGTAGAGTACTCACGACGTGTATGCTATTGCAAGGGGTCGGGATTTGCTGCAATAATGTAAAAATGTTACATTGATATCTATTGTTATTATAATGACAAGTATTTCAATAAAAAAACATTACAGAGGTGTTTTTTACCTGATGTGGCCACATCATGTACTTCATATTCCTGTCTATGCTCATCTTGTATAGTATGACCCTCTACATGCTCTGTAGTTGAAACATGAAAAAGTACAATTAATATTTACCATATGCAATGCAATATTTTAAATTGTAGCATATGAATACATTCATTACCCAGATTCGAAGCATGACCTTTGATGGGTTGTTCTCCATCCTCAAGATTAAGTGGATCATTGTTTTCCTGCTCAAAACAGAGTCAATATTTTATTGAAAATATTTATAATGAATATATTGCACAAGTAATCAATATTAAATAAAATTCATTGATTTTATATACCTGCGCACAAGATGGATCACTGGAATATTGTGTTTGCCCAGACAAGATTTTTCAACATTCAACAACATCTCCAAAGCCGTGCTGGAAGCCAAGATTCAAGTCTTCCTCTGTGGGAAATTCATTGAATCAATCGGCCTGAATATTTGCATAACATCATGAATTTTCCTTTTACAATGCAATAAAATGAAAATAATTTTCAATTTATTATTTGGATGCAATATTGGTTTTTTGATACTTACAATTTGCATCGCCAAATTCGAATAACCACTAGGCCCAAGCTTGTGTTGTGCAAATTTTTCTTGTCTTGCCTTTGTGGCCTTTGATGTGTCTGACAGCCTATGAAAAGGTTGAAATACATTAGATGTTTCAAATTTTATCTAAAAATTAATAATAATAAGGTTTATAATTACAATGTGGAAAGTATTGCATACCTTCCTATGCCCGATGTTGTCTCTCCTTCTTTTCTCAAATCCCTCTCATTTCGATCTTCCACTAGGGATTTATACTATCTTCTCAGAATCATTGGAGGGTGCTCATAACTAGGGTTACTTTCTAGATGAACCCTATAGTGGTCCCTCACAATCTTCATATGTTAGCCAACCTTCTTTAGAACCTATGCTCTATTGAAGGTCTCAGTGCCGAACATGCGAATCAAGCGATTAATGAGCTCATATTTTAAATTTTTACTTTGTTTATTCCACCTTGTGTGGACAGTGGGCCCAAATATCTCCAATGAAAAATCATTTAGATTTTTATAAAAAACATAATTTCCTGCAAGAAAATCATGTCATCATTACTTGAAAAAGAATGTTTTATGAGTATATTACAATCAGATTATAAACAATAACTTAAACATTGTATAAATACTTGTGATATTCTCTATCTTTATGGGAACAAGATATTCTTCCAAAAAAAATGTGATTTGTAGTGTACCCATGCTAGTGACACAGGAAGATCCAGGAAATGTTGCTTGAGCAATATCAATACTAGTCTTTGCATCGACCCATCTTCTGTATGATTTGGCGTGCACCAAACATTAGCGGGTGCACTCACATCTGGCATCGGGAGTGTCGTGTAATGTGTTTTTAATCGTTCAGTCGAAAAGAATGGCACATAATATGCAAGTGGGGTCATATGCTCATGTGACGACTCTCCAAGAGCATCACTAGTACCAACACTGCCATGACCACTAGTGTGCAGGCAAAACAAATCCTATAAATACAAACCAAATTTTAGTTCACGATCATATGCAAGTAAAAATTATAAAATCCTAAATGAATTTATATTCTAATTCAAGATCCTGCAACTTACTTTCAAGGCCTGATATCTTTACCAGAACATCAACCTTTTCTCTAATATCATTTGTCTACGGCTGAATGAATAACAAACGAAGGATATCCTCATGAATATTTTTTAAGGTCTTATCTATCATATTAATTGGGTCTAGAGAATATCCAATGCCAGCATTGCGCATGAGCTCATCCACATAAATATCTATTGATTGCTCTGATGCTATATCAAACACCGAATCAGTAGCCTGCAACAAAAATATATAAAACATTAATGAAATGAAAGCAATATACTGAGGAAAAAAACATAATAATAATAAAATATTGCTCATGTTTAATTTGTAATATTACAATTAGGTATACTTGTTGCCTCGAGGCAGGTGTCATCTGATCCACAGCTGGGGACTTTCCCTGATCATCATGCTGCAACAAAAATGCAGAAAAAATTATCATAATGAAACCAATATACACAAGAAAAAGACATAACAAAGAAAACATATTGCTCATATTATATTTGTACAATTACAATGAGGAATACCTGCTGTGTCGAGGATTGTGTACTCAACTGATCAACGGTCGGGGACTTACCCTGATCACTTCCCTGCAACAAAAATTGTATAAAACATTATCGAAATTAAACCAATGTACTCACGAAAAAAAATAATAAAAAAATATATTGCTCATATAATTATACTTGTACAATTACAATGATGTATACTTGCTTCCTTGAGGATGGTGCACTCCTCTGATCAATTGTCAGGGATATGATCCAATCACTAGCCTGTGACGAAAATATAGAATTCATTATCGAAATGAAACCAATATACTCATGAAAATAAATAATAAAAAAACATATTGCGCATATTATAGTAGTACAATTAAAATGAGGTATACTGCTGCCTTGAGTCTGATCTTGTCTGATCTACTGCTAGGGAGGTGCCTCGATCAACACCCTAATATACAAAAAATATCTAAACAAAACCAATATAATCACAGAAAATCATAATAAGAAAACATATTGATCGTATTTAAATTGTACAATTACAATGACGTATACCTGCTGCCTCGAGGCTGCTGTCGTCTGATCAACAACTGGGTAGTTGCCCCGATCAACACCCTACAACAAAAATATAGATAACATTATCTAAACAAAACCAATATAATCATGAAAAACATAACAATTTTTTTTTTGTTCATATTATATTTGTACAATTACAATTATGTATACATGCTTCCTCGAGGATGGTGCACTCCTCTGAATAGCTGATGGGGACTTTCCCCGATCCCTACCCCGCGAAATAAATATAGAAAATTTTAACGAAATTATAACAATAGACTCATGAAAAATATATAAGATATTAGATTCATTAATTAAAGGTTGGGTAAAATGTTAGATGTACCACTCCCATAGTAACCGTGTTTGTATCTATTCGATTCAAATTGTAACTAATAAGAAACTCTTCCCCTGCAGCTATTGATTTAATGGTAAATACAAAAAAATGGTTTCCTTCACACCCCTCAAATATGCAATTGGGTTTCTTAATTGTAGACCATAGTTGTGTACTGTTTATAAACCCTGCAATATTCCATGTAGCTTTTGGCCTTTCGTCAATGTACATCGACGCTCCTTTATTTTGATCCTTGTCTTTCAGCTGTAAATAATTTGCAACAGTCCGTATCTATACATACTTTGTGTATATTGGACCAGTCGCATCCAATCTTTTAAATTGTAAAAGGATCCAACATACTCCATCAATTCAGTACATTTGTTGTAACCAACCTTTATTCCATCCATGAAAAACAACCCCAAACCATGTAATGACGATGGTGCAATCCAATATATCCTCTCATTCACAAAAAAAATGTGTTTAGTTGAGGAATATCATTCAGTACCCATTGTTTCACTATATGTTTGTACCTCAAGGGCACCTCGATGTCACCTATGGTCTCATCATCATAAGAACATGACCCCCCTTCAACGAGAAAAATTTCCATGTGTTTATGGAATTTTCTTTTGATATTTTGACATCTAGTTGATCTACATCTTGTATACCTACTGGATGTATCACTTTCCTCTAGTCTTCTTAAACTCCCCTCGCTCGAGGAAGACAGATCTGACAAATACTTGTTTGGTTCTACCTGCACCATGGGAAAATTGTTTCTCCAATAAATAAAGCACTTAGGCGCATTGACAAATGTAACTTGGGTTCCCCAACATTTTCATGCAAAACATACAATCGCACAAGGGTATCTATCATGTACCCCATTTTTTTCAACACCATGAAAATCAGTTATAAGAAAGAATATCAAGTTACTATATGGTTACCCCCATTATAGAGCCATCATGACCACTTCAAGAATTATGAAAGATATCGGATATGGGTAGCACTATGTCACTATGGCCATCAAAACATCATCAAACATCCTAACCATAAAATATGGGCATGTTGAAGCCTAGACAAAATATCTCCAATGTCAAATCATTTTGCTAAAGTTGAAAGAGATGAAAATTATATAAAAATTCAAAAATGCAAGGAAATGTTTATAAATGTGACAATCTAAGAGTTTTACATATTTGTTGCAACCTTAAATAGAGATACAAAGTACTCAAGGAACTTTCAAACGTAGAAGACCCAACTACATTGGGACCACTCCATAAAATGGGATCAAGAAGTCACCTATAGATTAACTCTCCCAATCGACTCTAAGCTCCACCAAATGTTTCATGTGTCCTATTTGGAGAAAGTGGTTGGGAGAAACTGTAGAGTTTATACCATCCTCCCCAAAAGCAATGAAAAATAATGGAACATACTAGTAGTACAAATTTTGAACCATTTCCTAAACTAGGGTTCACACTAAGGGATGACCATATAAATATATTTGTGATTAGCATTACCATTTCATAAAAATACCTGCATTTTTTAAGTTCTCATTCGAATTTGACTCTCTCAAATCACAAATATTACTACAAGAATGCCCAAATAACTAGGCTATAATATTCCCTTTAAATAAAGATAAACATTCAATTAAATAACGACAAAGGCTTATCTGATAGGTGGCATATATTTTCATGATCAATTTTGTATACCCATTCATGAATGCAAGTAAAAACATTTCTATAAATAACAATATTTTTTTTTTGATAGACTCTCCTTGACTTGCAAGAGTAGCCTTTGGTCTAAGAAACCATGACCTGGGGACATCTAAGCTGTCAAAATCACCTGGGGATCATACCCAACCTAGGCCACACCAACCCTCAACTGGTTGGATTTTGGGTGTCTCCTCCCAACTAGCTCACCCCTAAGGGGAATTGAACCCAGGTTTCCCTTATGGAAAGACCCACACCTTGACTGAATGAGCTAGCATGAATTTAAACCTAAATATAAATAATTTTTTTTGTACTAGGGGAATCAAAAATTGGTACAGAGTTGGTACTCACATGACATGGGTCCATGGATCCAATCCCGCTACCACTATACCCCTAGGTGCATCCACTAATCCTGAAGCATGGCGCATGGGTAAATTTGGGGGGTATTTGAACCTAAGACCTTCCATTTACAACCATTTACAACTTTTCATCTTTACCACTTTCTCTACCCCCCCATGCCCCCCCTAAATATAAATATTAGATCTACCTATTCAATCCAATTTCCACAAGTAACTATATTGTACAAGAAAGGTTGGACAATTCATACTCTTCACTTTTGAGAGAGAGGTTGGGAAAATATACATTTTTAATGAATAAGATCCTATCCAGCATCCATTGAGTGATTCATTTAGAACATTTTAATGGAAAATTGAAGCTAATAATGTGAGAGGTGGATGAGATGTGAAGTACCTCCATCCATCTCAAACAAGTGAGAGATATGGAAAAAGTATAGCTCAAAAACCAAGCTAGGTACTCAAGTTCCAAGGGTATAGTTGATCCAAGAAGAGGTTAATCTTGTAAGAAAAATTAATGGTGATATTGTATATCTCTAAGCAAAACATATCTTAATATCCAAGTGGGTGTGGATCACTTTCATCACACATATGTTAATCAAGAAACCTTAGAGAAAGTAGAAACATCAAGAACAACATGTCACATTCATGTCTATAGGTCCACAACAATGAATGTTAATGCATGGAAAACAACATAACTTTCATGCCATGTTAATGCATGGCCTTCTAATTTTAGATGAGCAAACTAGAGTTTCTAAT
Organism: Larix kaempferi; assembly: GCA_027924585.1. Classification (NCBI taxonomy): domain Eukaryota; kingdom Viridiplantae; phylum Streptophyta; class Pinopsida; order Pinales; family Pinaceae; genus Larix; species Larix kaempferi. The sequence continues at coordinate 6,752,402 of BSBM01000401.1, read as the reverse complement.
TTCCACCGATTTCATGCCCACTAAATTAGACTTCTATTTTTTTCTTGAAATCATTGATTTAGATTAGGGGCATCAATTTCACCCACATAGGGATCGATGCCAATATTTGATTCAATCTTGATTAAGGGTATTAGGAAATTATTAGAAATTCCTTTTTCTATCATTTGGCATATATTTTCATTCATTTTTTATTCTAAACTAAAACTCAACACATGAGGTAGTTTATGTCTTTTCATATTAGGCATGTCTACTACAACTAATAAGGTAGCATTCTTGTTCATATCTGGCATGCATATGAAAATTTGTCAGATACTAAAAGATAATTGGATCATATGACTCTATATATTGGCAAGTTTGGATTTCAACTCATTGCCTTCTTGATTGTCTCCCATGTCTTTTGATTAAGACTCTTTCTTTCTATTTTTTTCTTAAATATCAATATTTTATGGAGATAACTCTCCACCTTATTGCAGTCTTATATGACTATAATGTGCATTAATATATGTCATGGACTTTGTCCTACATAGTGAATTTTTGTTTTAATTTGCTAAAGTTGAAAGAGATGAAAATTATATAAAAATTCAACAATGCAAGGAACTGCTTATAGATGTGACAAGCTAAGAGTTTTACACATTTGGTGTTGTTGATGTATTTGTAACTTCAGAATGTATTTCATATATGTATATTGTATTCCTATAGATATGTTATTATTCCTCTATACGGAAGTGTCGTCATTTATATTGTAAGTGTCGTAAATTATACTTGATGGGTTATTAGACCACCTTGTTGGGGTCGGCCTTGTATAAGTCATGTGGGTTAAAGGGTTATTAGACAACCCTATTGGGGGTCGGCCCTGTCAACATTATGTTATGTGGTTAAGTTAAGGCTGAAATAGTAAAGGTTATTAGGCAAGTCAAGTCAAGTATAAATAGAGTGCGGGAGGTGCTCTATTTGATCATTCGCTTTCTCACTCATACTCTCATTGGAGAGTGACGCACTTGTGGAGGAGGAGAAGCTGCTGCTAGGAGAAGACTAGCTATTATTCTTGGGTTGTATCATTGCTCTATATATCTTTGAGGAATTTGCGGGGTTTTTCACCTTTATGGTTTTCCCCAGTGAAACTATGTGTGTCTATTGTCTCTTGTTTGCTTGCATTATTATGTCCATGATTGATATGCTGTAGATATGTTGTACATGTTGTTCTCTCAGTTAAGATCCTAGATCATATTGAAGTAAATTATGAAAAACTAACATGGTATCAGATCTAGCCTGAAAGAAGGCATGGTATGGCATTTATGACACTTGTTGCACTTGCGAAGCTAGGGCTTGATATAGCAAAAACCAGTCATCATAGCACTTTTGCTATAAATCCATTTTGGCGAAGTTTCAGGATCTAAAACTTTTACAGGTGGAAGATAAGATCCCAATGTACCTTGTATCCAAAGAAAAACTTTTATTTAATTTTACTTTGTGTTTTATGATCTGTATAATCTAGGGTTTATGCCTCTTCCAGATCTCAGTCATAAACATGTGACCTAGGAAAAAAGGTCACAACTTGGGATAGGAAGCTCCAAATGAAATTTCATAAAATGTGATAGGTGGGAAATGGAATTTACTTTCACAAGCCAAAGGTTCAGAGGCCGAAAATAAACTAGTGACATGTGGAAATCCGTACAAGTTTGCTCTCTTGTTTTATCCCATAAACAGGTCACGTTGTGACACGTGGCATAACTCTCTCTCTCTCTCTCTCTCTCTCTCTCTCTCTCTCTCTCAGAGAATCCATTTGAGATAATAATTGTGGGGTTGGAAATATAACAGGTCATGATACCATAGGAAATATTTTCAGACCCTGTAGATCGAATTTTTTGGAGTTACACCAGAAACAATCAGGTGCATATTTCTGTCAAAACAGAATTGGATTTTGAGCACCTTCATTCATGGCTCCGGGAATTTAGGGTTTCAGAGAATGTTGGAATTTTTTGTATCAGATACCACGGATAGATACTCCTCATAAAAATAGAAATTTAGAGACCAAGATCAAATTTTTTGGTTGGATAGAAGGCTGGGCTTGATCAAACCCTAGTTCGGGACGTTGATCGGAAAAGTGAAAAATTAGTGCTTCTGCAAAAATGGGAATTTTTGAAATCTGTGACCATAGCTGGAAAATCCTTGGAAAAATTGAAGTTTAGAGCTTTGGATCAAACTATTTGGTTGGGTGAAGCTCCGGGAAACTCAAACCCTAATTCAGCGTCCCCCCTAGTGAATCCAGAAATCTAAAAGGCAATTTTGAGGGGTGAAATTTTGTAGTTTTCAAATTATGAGTATACCAGCTTGACTAGCTCAGAAAGGTGCATCTTTCTATCCTTTCAAAAGTTTGAAATTCAAAGTTTGAATTTTTAGGTTTTCTTTGACAAACCCTAATCCATCTCCAGATCTAGTTTCAACAAATCAAAGTTGATTGGGTTAATCGTAGAAGAGAATGGATTGGTCACCTTCATAAGTGAAGAAGTTCCTGTTTCAGAGGGAGATGAGGCTAAGGCCTTACATAAGAAGATTACAAGCAATCTCTACAGGTCGATGTTGTCCGCTAACATGAAAGGTACATCAAGAAAGACAAATCATGTTCTAGTTCAAGAACATATGACCATATTGACATGAAGACAAAGATTCATCTCTTTTCATGGATCACATAGAAGATCTACTTACGAGGTATGTATAACTTGGTTCTATAATGATTAACCTATGAGATATGCAGGTTACTAGCACAAGTCATTGAAGAGAACAAGAAGACATTGCTAGACATAACTAGCAAATATGATAACCAGGTATGCTTTTCCTATATCAAGTTAGAATCCTACCTTGTGTTAGGATCTTATACTGTTGTATGGTTGATAGTGATTATTCATGAAGTTAGAAATGTAAGTAATAAAGGGTTTATGTATATTATGTCTCCTACATTGATTGATGATATGACTAACCATAAAAGTCTTTTGATCAAATAAAGAATATGCACGAGTAAAAGAAGTATTCCTTGAAACCTTGAATACTAATGTTTGTTATCTATGTTTGAAATGATCATGACCATACATGTTTAAGATTATTGTGTTTTGATAGTATTGAGATTATACTAATGAATGTATGTATGAGACCTCGAGGATAACACAATGATGATACTAGTAAGTATTCATAAGTGATTGAGGATGGATATAAGTTCAAGGACAGGTAATCCAGGAAGCAAAGATCAAGAGGGAGCACACTCCAGTAGTTCCTGCAAGGAAGCAAATATTGAGAGGGAGTCCACCCTACAACCAAACAAAGATAAGTATTTGAATTGTCATTTCTTGCATATTTGTTTGTTTCCTCTTTGCTGACATGTTGGGAGTTGTACACACTCTTAACAATGTTCTGGTAGAGATTCGAAGGCATATAGAAAGTTACGGGATATGGACAAATGTTGTATTCAAAGCATTGGATAAAATAATTGCATGACTGTATGACATATTTCTTTGTGAAAGAGTTTGTTCTCAAAACTATGACATGTTTCTAATCATGCAATTTAACTTGCTTTGTAGGAAAGATAGTATACCATCACCTACAAAAGAAGGACTACAACATTTGTTCAACAACAAAGTTATCTATTGAAGAGATTGAATTTCCTAGGATTCAGGAAGAATGCCATGATCAAGGAGTACCAGTCGATCATGAAGAATGATGTTTGGGATGCAGTCCCAAGACCTGAAGGGAAGTCTGTTGTGACTTCCAAATGGATCTATAAGATCAAGCATGCTGCAGATGGTAGCATGGAGAAATACAAAGCGAGGTTTGTAACTCGTGGCTTCTCCCAGAAAGAGGGATTGACTATGAAGAGACTTTTGCACCTATATCTAGGTACACTTCCATCAGATCAGTACTTTCTCTGGCTGCAGTGATGAAATGGAAGATAGACCAGATGGATGTCAAGACAGCTTTCTTGAATGGTGTAGTCGAAGAGGAAGTGTATATGGATCATCCACTCGGGTTTGAGACACATGACCGAGAGTCACATGTGTGCAAACTGAAGAAATCCCTTTATGGTTTGAAACAGGCACCCAAGACCTGGTATGGAAAAATAGATGGCTTCCTATCCAGTTTGGGCTTTACCAAGAGTAAAGCAGACTCCAACCTTTACTACAAGGTTGAGTAAGGGAATCCAGTGATACTACTATTGTATGTGGATGACCTGTTTGTAACAGGTGAGGATAGATTGATTTTCGACACGAAAAGGAAGCTTGCTGCCAAGTTCGAGATGAAGGACTTGGGTATGATGCACTACTTTTTTGGTATGGAGGTGTGGCAGAGTGCAGACGGAATATTCCTTGGATAAGGGAAGTATGCAGTAGAGATCCTGAAGAGGTTCGGGATCATGGACTGCAAGGCCATGGCCACACCTATGGCATCGAACCTGAAGCTTCTGTGTGATGCTTCATCTAAGCCGATTGATGCTATGGTGAATTGTCAGATGATTGGGTCCTTGATGTACCTGCCGAATACAAGACCAAATATTTTCTTTGTGGTGAACACCTTGAGCCAATACTTGACAGATTCGAGACATGTTCACCTGATAGCTGCAAAGCATATTCTAAGGTACCTGAAGGGTACAGCTGACTATGGGATCAAGTATGAGGCAAATCAAAAGTTTAACCTGGAGGGTTATGTTGATTCGGATTGGGCAGGAATTTCCATTGACTAGAAGAGCACTTCGGGGTGCTGCTTCAACATGGGATTCGGTATGATCTCTTGGTTTAGCAGGAAGCAATCCTGTGTGGAAATTAGTATAGTTGAAGCAGATTACATTGTAGCTTGTTCGGCTAGTTGTGAGGCAGTATGGCTTAGGAAGCTACGGTCTGATTTGTTTGATCTCCAGCTGAGTGCTACTTGTATATATTGCGACAACCAGAGTTGTGTGAAGTCGTCGTAGAACCCAGTGTTCCATGACAAGTCGAAGCACATTGAGATCAAGTATCACTATATCAGGGATATGATACAGAGAGTAGCAGTGAAGCTCATGTATGTTGCAACGGATGAGAAGATAGCCGATGTGTTGACCAAGCCGCTTGCCAGAGTGAAGTTTGAATACTTTAGAGGGAGAATTGGCGTACTTCAGATCGAGATACCTTCCAAGGGGAAGTATGAGTCCAGAGAAATAGATGCACACAAGCCATTCTCACATAGTGGTAGGCTGGTCCTCCTATGGTGTAGATGTAAGGGTTGGATCCATTCTTACATGGTGGTAGGTTGGTCCTCCCATGGTAAGATGTAAGGGCTGGGGCCATTCCAATATGGTGGTAGGTTGGTCCTCTCATGGCCGTTGATGTAAGTGCTGGGCCATTTTGACATGGTGGTAGGTTGGTCCTCCCATGGTCATTGATGTAAGTGCTAGGACATTCTGACATGGTGGTAGGTTGGTCCTCCCATGGTTGTTGATGTAAGTGCTGTGCCATTCCGACATGGTGGTAGGTTGGTCCTCCCATGGTCGTTGATGTAAGTGATGTGCCAATCTGACATGGTTGTAGGTCAGTCCTCCCATGGTCATTGATGTAAGTGCTGGGCCATTCCGACATGGTGGTAGGTTGTTCCTCCCATGGTTGTTGATGTAAGTGACGTTCCATTCCGACGTGGTGGTAGGTTGGTCATCCCATGGTTGTTGATGTAAGTGTCGTGCCATTCCGACATGGTGGTAGTTTGGTCCTCCCATGGTCGTTGATGTAAGTGTTGTGAGCCTTTCCCAAATGGTCAGAGGAAATTCCTTCCATGCTGGTGAGTGTAAGTGTTATGTGTGTGCATTTGGGTTGTGCTCCATGGATGATGACGATGATCTAAAGACGATGATGTGACAGTATGGTACATAGGTTTTGCAATGGCATATTATCAGTCCTGAGGTGTACCTACTTGATGGCTTGGTCGCTCAGATGACATGATCAGTATGATCATGAGTATCACGATGATACTCCGTGGCCATGGATAGGTTGTGCAGTTGCATGTAAAATATCCTGGGAGATCCGATAGGTTGAGTAGTATGCTCGTAATCAGTCCTGGGATGCTCTTTCGAGGTTTTGTCTTAACGCACATAATCAATCCTGAGGATTCCACAGTATGGCCAGTGATGATGAAGACCTATAGGTGGTGGGCCTACATCTAGTATGAAAAAGGACTGGCTCTCTAGAACTTCCTATGATGAGTAGATTAGAGATTTATTGAGATAGTAGCAGCAGTGACGATGACGATGATTCGATGACGATGATTTAGTGACGATGATCTAGAGAAGAAGACTTGTGCTAGCAGATCTGTGTCGAGAAATACCTTCCTAGTTAAGAGGGAGTGTTGATGTATTTGTAACTTAGGAATGTATTTCATATATGTATATTGTATTCCTATAGAGATGTTATTATTCCTCTATATGGAAGTGTCGTCATTTATATTGTAAGTGTCGTAACTTATACTTGATGGGTTATTAGATCACCTTGTTGGGGTCGGCCCTGTATAAGTCATGTGGGTTAAAGGGTTATTAGACCACCCTATTGGGGGTCGGTCCTGTCAGCATTATGTTATGTGGTTAAGTTAAGGCTGGCCTAGTAAAGGTTATTAGGCAAGTCAAGTCAAGTATAAATAGAGTGCGGGAGGCACTCTATTTGATCATTCACTTTCTCACTCATACTCTCATTGGAGAGTGGTGCACTTGTGGAGGAGGAGAAGCTACTGCTAGGAGAAGACTATATCTTATGCTTGGTCATTGGAGAGTGGTGCACTTGTGGAGGAGGAGAAGCTACTGCTAGGAGAAGACTATCTCTTATGCTTGGGTTGTATCATTTCTCTATCTATCTCTGAGGAAGTTGTCGGGTTTTTCACCTTGCTGGTTTTCCCCAGTGAAACTCCATGTGTCTTTTGTCTCTTATGTGCTTGCATTATTATGTCCATGATTGATATGCTGTAGATATGTTGTACATGTTCTCTCAGTTAAGATCCTAGGTCATATTGAAGTAAATTCTGAAAAACTAACAGGTGCAACCTTAAAGAGAGATACAAATAACTCAGGGAACTTTGGGACGACACAGAAGACCCAACTTTGGTACCACTCCATAAAATCAGATCAACATTTAGGTGTGATGAAAAGTTTATTTCATGACCAAATAACCTCTTATACATCATGTATGTAGAGACATGACCACACCCAAAAATATATGTAGATACATGCAATCCATTCAATTATATTAATATTTAATTCTACCTAGGACAACATATCTCCAGTCTAATGCATGGGTTAGATAATATGAGAATGCATCAACTCTATCAAACCTTAAGAAATATGAGTTTTCCCATTGATCCTTGGTGTACTTAGGGTATGTGATTTATGGAAGGAAACTCAAGAATCATCCGATGGAGTTGGTTTCCATCATCGAATGGCCAATCCTACCAATACCACTAAATTCAAGAGACTTGTGGGTGCAACCTAGTACCTTTGGATGTTTATAGCATTATTTTCCATAGTGGTTGTGCCACTCCATGCTGTAACAACCAATAATGAGAGTTTCCATTCAAGAGGTAACATCATAATATTTGTGAAGAATTGAAATGAAATATTAGTCAAGCACTAGTTCTCCCATTACCCAATTTGTAGAATCCCTTCATAGCGGAGAAAAATGTAAGTTGATATGTTATGGGGGTAATATTTATGTAAGGAGGTAAGTTAGTTTTCTATCATTATTAATTGTTCCATAAAGTAGTCCCAAACTACCACACACATGAAAAGGAGCTTTGTAAATTAATGCACACTATTAAGAAATGGAACCACAATATGATGGGAAAGGAGGCCATCATCAACATAGATCACTAGGTTCTATGATAATTGTAGTCCTATATTAAACTTCACCAAGTAAGAAACTATAAATGAATGGGACTTTTGCAGTGATTTCATCTTGTCATCCAGTATAAGAAGCCAAATGCTAACAAGTTGGAAAACATAGTGTCAAAGCCACTTGCACCAAATATCACATCATTGGGTACTCTCATGCACATGAGCTTTGCGCAAGCGATGCATGGAAAGAGGAATAAACATAAGATGGGGTTCCAAGTGGATACTACAAAGAATGAAAACCTAGGTTTATGAATAAGGTGACAACAAGGTTGGATTCCATCTCTAAGATGGTTTTCTCTCAATGTTGCATAAGATTTGTAAAAGAACATGACTTATAAGAGAAGCTCACACCTCAAAAGTTGTAAGGAATTTTGGTGTTGGGAAAACAAAAACCAACTTTTAAAGATAAATGCATTGACCCAAAATTCAGATGTATCTTGATTCATTAGAGGATCATACTTTGTAATACCAATGAACATAGTGATTGAAGCAATGTCTATATTGTTTTTCACTTGTACCTAGTAGGCCATGGGGGAGTATCTTTGTTGGAAAAACAATTTCCAACTTCCAAAGGTATGTGTGCAAGCCCATGGCACAAGAATATGAAACCATGTTCATTAAATGATGCATACTATGTTGTAATAGTGAACACAACAATATGAAACAATGTTTATACCATCCCTTACACCTACTAAACCATGGGAGAGTACCTCCATATATTTTCTCAATAGTTTGCCAAGAACTAGGCACACACATGACTATTTATTTGTGGAAATAGACAAATTTAGCAAGAATTTCACTGTCACCATGCCTTGAAACAAAATCATCAACAGACAAGTTGTATCACCCACATTATTTGAGGGAGCCTAGGTAAGTAGCATGATTTCATACAAATATGTTATATTTTAAAGTTCCTTTGAGCTATACTTTGGGAAAAGATGGACATCATGCTAAATATATCTACAACATTCCATCTACAAATGAATGGACAATCATACATGGTGATCAAAATATTAGTTAAACATTTGAGTTACAATAAGAGGCATCCAAAAACTTGGGAAGAGAATCTAATTTGCATTAATCGCTATTATAGTAGAGTAGTGCACACTACCACCGATGAGTCCTATTTGAAATGTGCTTTACTTATTTTCCACCTTCACCTCTAGATGTTGTATGTGGATAAGATTGGGTGAAAAAGAAAGAAGAAACAATAGAAGCATTGAAAACTAAATCATCAATAGCATTAAGAATAACCATCTATAGGTATAGGATACATTGAATAAATCACGAGAGAAGTATAAGGTCAAGCATGACCAACACAAGGTTGAGAAAACATTTAAGGGAGGAGATAGAGTATCATTGCAATTGAATGAAGAGATGTTACAAGACCTAGTAAAACTATCAAGGCTCTAGGATATGGTCCTTTCCAAGTGTTGGAATATATAGGTGATAATTCCTACATACTCGTTATACCTCCATACATGCACATTTACTCAACTATGAATTTGGAGAATCTGAAACTTTATGAGCCATCCACACTCAACAAGGAAAAAAAGTGGCAAGTGTTATGCACCTTATTGGACATTACAACAGAACCTCAAGTAGGGGTTAGCATAAGATATGATTTTGAAAAAGAAGTCTATAGAAACTAAACAAGGGCAACAAGATTTGTAGTGGGTTAGGTTAAAAGGACAACCTCTAAGTGCTATATTTGGAGTGAATTGGAGTGCTCTATTTATACTACTATAGTTTTTTTTTCTTATATTCTCAATCCATTTCAATATTTTTACTAATATGTTTCTAATATTAAATTTTAAGCATAAGAAATCACCACCTAATAGAGTATAACCTCACAATGATTGCATTGGAAATGAAGATCTATTGTTATGATATGACTAGCGAAACATCAATTTTTTTTAGAAATTAATAGGGATTGATCATAACCACATCATTAATGATTGACTAGATTTCCTCCTAACAACCTCATTAATTAGGAGTAGTAAGATAAGGTTAGTTCTTAACGCTTAACGTCTATACAATGTCATGTACATCCACATTAACATCTATTATATCAATATTAAATAAGTTATGCATTATTATCAACACCAAATTCTTCTTGAGATTTGTCTCTATCTAAGATATAATCTATTTGAGATGATTATGCATAGTCATCTCTTTACCCCTGTTCCATAGCCATCATCTTTCTCCAACCACCTTCTACCATTTGTCTTCTATTTTTTCCCATTATAATTTAATTATATTTTTTTATTATTGACGAGTCATTTTAAATATAAGAGTCCCCAAATGAATCCCACATTGTTGTTAATTAAGAGTAATATATTTATTCTTTAATAATATTCCTATAAAGGGGTGAAGGGGAGTATTAATGTGGAATGAAATCCTAAAATAGTAATGTGACAATATGATCCGCTAACTTGCCACATCACAAAGATAACCACAAGATAAATATTGACAATAAGTTATGATACTGAAATCGTTAGCAATGTCAATGGAAGAGTAGGGGTGGATGGATGAAGGTAGTTTTAAAGGCCAAGGTTTGTGTCTCTTTTGCAAAATATCTGAGTAGTTGTTTTAAAGCAAATCACATTATTGTAAAAATGACATAGATTGGACACAAAAATAGATATCCACCAAACCAAAAGATTCAAAGGATAAGAAAACCAATATATAAGCATATGTACTAGTGGAGACCCTTGTTACCAACCAATCTATTAAATTTGCATTGAATACAAAACAACTTCCTTCAATTTCCAACATTTTTTATTTTCTAGGAAATATGAACCCTTTTTGTATATTGCATATCTTTTCCTTATCGACAGTGTCTTCCCATCAAATTAAGTGATGAGGGTATCCAAAAATCATATTGACAAAAAAAATAAAGAAAACTATGTCAATACACAACATTAAATAAATTGTTATAATGCTCTTGCAATATTCTTCATTTTGGAGTTTTGTGAGACAAATTCAGAGTTATCTAATTAGTTATCATGTCTGACTATGTGTAATTTTAATCAAATCTTGTTGATTGAGTAATTGGAAACCTTGCATAAAAGAGAGAGGTTTTTAGTATGTATTTAATATCTTGACATCAAATTGAAAAGCCACTAACTAGATAATAGGAATCACTTCTTTTTATGCAAGATTGTAGGTAGTAAGGAAGAGGAGAATCACCGCTGTTTGGTATGCACTCAATCACCATTTGTGAGCTTTGGGCATGAAAAGGAACCCCCACTAACATGAACCCTAGTTTTTAGAGCCATGTTTCAGTGGAAAGGAACCCTTATGCATACCAATATGAATGGAGTTTTTAGAACCATTATCTATATGCTTTCATTCCTCAATTCAAAAGGAAAAGGAAATATGTTTACCCTTAAAATAAAGAAATTGAAGGAAATAAACAGGGGTTTGAAAATCGAGCACATACTAAAGACATCGTTGGGGTCTCCTCTATCGGTGGACGTGTCAATATATGCTCTATGGAATCAGTATCCTCTACCTGTGGGGTAGAGATCAGTACGACGGGGGTTCGATATGATCTATGGAGTGGTCTCCTCTATCAGTGAGTTCAATAGCACTGGTTAGTGTATACTGGTTCAAATGGCACAATGTTGATCGAAATGGAGCTCGTGCAAGGTTACCTTTCTTATTTGTTTTTATTATATATTACATATTACATTATAATATATATATATATATATGGGTGAAATCGCGAACCTGGGAAACACTTTTGTGGCAAACGGAATGAAAAAAACGGAGCGCGGGTGGATGATCACGCGAAAATAAGTCAACCTCAAACTCTAGGCCGAGAGTTTTGAGGTTTAAAACTCTCGCCCGAGAGTTTGAAGCAATCGCTGCGCCGTATTTTTAAAAAAAATCTGAGATGAGAGTTTGAACTAAACTCTCAGCTGAGAGTTTGGAAGATATTTTTTTGACTGAGATTTTATGGTCAACAAAACGTTTGAAAATATCAGGCATCTTTCTGGAACCTGCAACTTCAACAAGCCCGAACCCTTGCAAATTTTAAGTATTATTTGTTGGACTTGGTAGCAATGGATTCATATATGAATCTAGTTTCCAATGATATAATGATTATTTCATTTCGATTTGAATTACTATTTATTAATAAAAAATTTTAAACCTTATCCCTTAAGAATTTTATTACTCTGAAAATCACCCGAAATGAAAATTCAATATCATAACAAAGACAACACCAAAAAATTTGAAATTTCACAGAGATCATAATGGGCTCGTCCTCTTCAAAAGGGTACTTTTAGTTTTTCCAATAAGAGTCACATTTGAAAGAAAATGTGCAGACAAAAACATGTGTCGATAATGCACCATTTTCTGAACATACGTTGTTTCGATAAATAATAAAAAATAGTTCCCAAGTCTTAAAAAACTCAAAATATAGTCCAGGATCCAGTGTAGTGTGTGTATATTATGAGCCTACAATGGTTTTCCCTAAAATTAATAACCATCTATCAAAAAACCGTCGTCAACAAAGGTCACTCATTATCCATACCTAAAATTTTCAAGTATATGTCGTATGTTGACAACAAATTTGTCCCACGATATGTCCATAAAAAAATTTAAAAAAATACGAGTAGAAAGCTAATTCAATTCTCTAAACCTTTGTGTTTACTTCAAGTTGCAATTCCTAAGGGATATATGGGTTTGAAGAGGTCGAAGTTGAAAAACATAAAATTTAGCAGTTTAGTTTGTCAAAAACAAGCCAAAATTGTTTCCCAACTTCATGTTTTCACCCATATATAACATGTTTTTGTTTTTTAATTATATATATATATATATATATCATAAGTTAGTAGTAATGTTACATGTAAAAGAAAACAATGTATTAAATATCCATTAAAAAAGAACCTACTCTATTTTCTTAGAGGGCATAATGTTTGAATTCAAAATAATAAAATTTCAACGTATTGATGCTTAAGAGGGGATCACATCTAGTTATCTCTTTTGTTGGTCAAATAAACCAAAATCCCAACTAATTGTAAGTTTCATAGATGTAGATGACAAATTCCAATATACCATATTAAACCCATTGAAGTAAGTCTTTTACATACTCCATAAAATAAAAGTGCCAGTCCTAATTTTGGCACAAGCAATGTATAATCTCCATGTTTTTCATTCAAAGTTATAATGTAAGTTTTTCTTCACTTATTTAGTTAAGTATTGAAAAGTTTCTATTATGATTAAGTCATCCACAATGACAGCTTGTTTCACCACACCATCTAAATTAGTCTTCACTAAGATATTGAATATAATCTCCTTATCACATTAAATATAATCTCCTTATAACATTGAGCTTTATATTTTGTTAGCATGGATAAGGTGAGTTGGTGAAATTCTCTATGTTACTTTCATTTAGACCCTTCATCGGCTTTAGATTTTGTCAGCATGGATGAGATGAGTTGGTGAAATTCTTTAGGTTAGTTTGGTTTAGACCTTTCATCAAATCCACGAAGGATAAGTTTAGGGCCTAAAATTTGATTTTAGGATCATGGAATAATATATAAATATTTACATACCTTATCCATGTTAGGATAATTCAATACTCCATCCTTGTCCTACCTAGCATTATTTATTTTTTCCTAGTTGTTGATGATGTCATTTCACCCCTAGTGGTGTGCAGATGTCATCCAGGATCCATCTACCACCTTCTGAGCCATGCATGCATAATTTTAGGACCACTTTAGTCAGTTCCCTATTTTATAGGAATCGATTGAGTGTTCCAATGTAGTCCACCTGAGTTATCTGACTCTTGTGGGGGGTTAGAGATCCAGATCCCACTAATTGTGGCCTATGCACCCTTTGCTTACTAGCATGCATGACAGACTCACTATTGTTCCCTCCTTAGTCAGTTAACTGATTGTGACTTTAGTTAGCTGAGTTTAGGCTCAATTCAATTGAATTTGAGTCTTCCGAAGCACTCCAGTGGTGATAATCCCTATGCTAGACCAACTGAGGTTTGAATTATCCTACATGACTTGAATTATCTCCATTGTAACATCATTGTTTATTATACTGATAATTGTAATATGTGACATTATTCTACTCCAATTTGAGTTTTGTTTCATTATTATTCTTCTCCTCTTTTTTACTGCAATTTTCACTCTTCTTCAAATTTTCTGCTCATTCTTCTTTGTGAGGTATCCTCAGCTCTTTAGATATGATATGACATAAAATTTCACAAGGTATCAAATCCATTTGAATGAATAGGTTGAGCAGCTGCTTTCGGTAGTGCACCAGAAGCCTCTAGATTTTCACAGCAAATCCTAGTGCCATTGCGTTGAATTCATTGGAGAAATCCAGTGAGGTCTATCCAAGTGTCAAGGATCCGGATAAAAGTGCCTACTATCCTAAAGAAGTTCTAAGTAGTATCCTACCTCCTTATTCAGATTTTTTTGCAGGTTATTCAAATTTTTTGAGTGCAAAAACTATCGTAGCAGTTTTCTGCAGTTGCAGTAGTTACAATAGTTTTATGTAGTTGCAACAGTTTTTTCTGTAGTAGCAGCAGTTTCACCTTGTATTCGCTCCAGTAGTTGTAATGGACAATTCGAAGTCTCGTATCTCTCCCAGGATCTTGACACCCTTCAATTATCTTGATTGGAGGGATGATATGCAAATGGTATTGCGAAACAAATCATTGTACAAGGTGACAATGGGATAGGATCCCAAACCAACATCAGTTGTCGATAAAACCAAGTATCTGAATAGATTGGATGAAGCATTTGGTTTCATGTCTATTCATATTTACAGATATCTACTCTTCCACATCGAAGGATTGAATACTCCAACCGAGTTATGGTTGAAGTTAGAAACCCTCTTCGACATTCAAGATGAGTTAAGAGACCATATTCTGGAAAATGAGTTGATTTCTCTACAACCGAGCAGTTTTAAGACCATTCAACAGTTCTTTTCAAAATTCAAATCTCTGGTTATGCAATGCAAGCAGTGTGTCATTGAGAAGAAGGATGATCAGCTATTTCTATCCATTCCGAGCAAGCTAGGTCCTTATTTCTCTATCTTTGTCTCTACCTTCCATTCTGGGAGAATGTAAATCCCTGCTTGGAAGATTCCCTCCTTATATGTTTTCACTGAATCTCTCATCCAAGAATAAGATAAGTTGATACAGATGGGAGCCTTGTAGGCCTCCAAATATCAAGCTCATATGCCTAGAGAAGAAAAAAGTGCGAATGGGAAGGGGAAGCACAAAGGCAAGGATAAGAGGAAATCTGAACCCAAGCATAATTCCAAGTCAAGTCCATCAGATGGAGCCTCCAACTCTAAGAAGGAAAAACAAAAGGGATTTTAGAAATCCAAGTGTTCCTATTGCAAGAAAGGAAACCACCTAGAGAGATATTGCATGCAAAAGAAGATAGATCAGATGACCAAGATTCTTGAACAACACAACATTGCACCCCCAAATGGTGC
Organism: Larix kaempferi; assembly: GCA_027924585.1. Classification (NCBI taxonomy): domain Eukaryota; kingdom Viridiplantae; phylum Streptophyta; class Pinopsida; order Pinales; family Pinaceae; genus Larix; species Larix kaempferi. Next base: position 6,737,038 of record BSBM01000401.1, on the reverse strand, counting down.
AAGAGACTTATTCTAGAAGAGAGTCTGATGGTCATGAGAGTTTCCATGCACTGAAGGCTATATTTTCAAAATCACAAGCCATCCTCATATATTCATGAGCCTCCAACCACATGGTTTCCTCCAGAGAATCATTTTCTTCTCTAGATCTCAAATATGGTCCGATTATTCACATGGGAGACAACTCTTAGATATCTGCTGAAGGGAAGGGAACAATACATATGAAGAATGGAAAGTTCAAGAATGTTCTATTTGTGCCTTCTTTGTCAACAAATTTGTTGTATGTATATCATATGAGTCACATAGCTTCATCGAAGAAAGTGGTCTTTGGTCCTAACACAGTTGAGATTGTAGAGATCTCCACTCAGAAGATTATAGCGAAAGGGTTTGCAAACCATGCCTCCAATGCATATGACTTCTCACATTTTTTTCCATACCCTCTACCTACCCCATCGAAATATGATGAAGATCGGAGTGATACCTCTTCTAATGAAGATGAGGATCAATGTATTGATGTTGAGAATAAAGTTCAAAGATATTCAGATTCAAATCCAGATCCAACACATTCTCCCAATCCATGGCCAAGGCCAATATGGGCTCACAAAGTCCTTGTAGCTGCTGGGAACACAGTTGGGGATCCATCTAAACATAGAACCACCATATATTAGTATTACGCAAAACTTTCACTATGTCATGTAGATACACTTCTCTTGGAGAGACTTGCCATGGGGGATCTACAACCAGGAAACAATCTCGGTTGTCTGAAAAAATGTACTGAAAGGTTCATGATTTGGACCATAATGAGCCATTCGCTCCAGTAGCAAGAAGGGTTCCTGAAAGACTTGTTTTGGCAAATCTAACTTCTACACAGTGGGAGGCACATCAGAGGAGCAAATCCAAATCTAGCACCTACATTTCTATCCTATAGAGGAGAAGCTTGCCAATATTTTTTCAAAGGATTTCACTGAGGAAAGTTTTTAATTCCTTCTCTTCTTAGCATGAAGGTTCTTTGAGTTCCCTACTACTGTTCTTTTTTAGGGGGGGTGTTTTTCCCATGAGATTTTTCCCCATTTTCTTGGTTCATGGATAGTTCTTTATTTATTATCATTTATTTGATTGTATGGGTGACCTTTGGTAATAGTAACTAGGGCATAGGATGAAAAGTATGGATTAAGGCGGGTTGTTAGGATATTTTAATACTCCATCCTTGTCCTACTTAGCATCATTTATTTTTTCCTAGTTGTTGATGATGTAATTCCCCCCTTAGTGGTGTGCAGATGTCATCCAGGATCCATCTACCACCTTCTGAGCCCTACATGCATCATTTTAGGACCACTTCAGTCAGTTCCCTATTTTATAGGAATCTACTGAGTGTTCCAGTGAAGTCCTCCTGAGTTATCTGACTCTGATGGGGGGTTAGAGCTCCAAATGCCACTGATTGTGGCCTCATGCACCCTTTTCTGACTGGCATGCATGAAATAATCTCTATTGAGCCCTACTTAGTCAGTTAATTGATTGTGACTTTATTTAGTTGAGTTTAGGTTCAGTTCAGTTGACTTTGAGTCTTCCGAAGCACTCCAGTGGTGATAATCCCTATGCTAGACCAACTGAGGTTTGAATTCTTCTGCATGATTCAAATTCTCTATATTGTAACATCATTGTTTATTATACTAATAATTGGAATATGTGACATTATTCTGCTCCTATCTGAGTTCTGCTGCAATATCATTCTTCTGCTCTTTTTTACTGCAGTTTTCACTCTTCTTCAAATTTTCTGCTCATTCTTTCTTTGTGAGGTATCCGCAGCTCTTTAGATCTGTTGTGACATAGAATTTCAAAATTCAATCAAAATTTAAACTTGTAAGTTCAAAAAACCACTTATTCATTTGTGAGACAAGGGAACTTCTCTACACATGGATGTGATTATGAAGTTTTTGACACTAGATATATTTTTCAAAGCATTAAGCATCGTTTAAGGATAAAACCTAGCATCTTAGCGCATGGAAGAATATTTTAAGGCTAATGGACCATGCACATGGTATTAATCCACCTCACATGCCTTCTAAAGGTATTCTTTGGCTTATATGCGTCATTAAAAAAATTTGTGGACTAGATATGATTCTTAGGGCCCTAAATGTGGTTGAAGGAAAAAAATAGTATCTTAGGGCCTAAAATGTGCTTTAGGATCATGGACCATGCATAGGGTCCAAAATCATTATCGAGTTCCTGTAAAGGGAATATTAGTTCTTTAGGTGTTATATGGAAGCCATTGTTGGGTTTTGTATCACTAGATGTGGTTCTTAGGGTCGTGGACATGATTTGACAAGGAACACTAGCTTCTTGAGGTATAAAATGTGTTTTAAGGGCTCACAAACAATGTAGAATCACCACCCATGCTCGATAAAAGGAATCTTTGGCTTAAAGCTATATTATGTCTACTATTACAAGGATTTAGATAATAAATATTATTATGGGGGGCTTACACATGTTTTAAATATGTAAAGTATCATATTGTGGCCTAAAATATGTGTGTAGGGCTCATGGAGCATGCACGAGTTCTAAAACTACCTCTTGATCCTTGTGTAGCACGATGGTTAAAAAGAGGCACCGTGATACCACAAGGAGAAAGAATGGAGTGGATTTACCACTCAAATTTGGAAAAAAATTGTTTGTGTGAGTCATGTTTGAGTCTCTAAACCCTCCCATACCATCAACGCATGCGTCTAGTCTAACCATGTCAAATTTGAATCCATACAAGCACAAATTGAAAAAAATTCAACATTGTCGCCATTCACATGTTACTTCTATGCAGGGTCAAGTACATGATTTGGAATACCTTATTTTTGGGTTATGAAATAACCAAATATTTGATCATATAGATTTCTAGAGGAATCAGGATTCATATGGAAATTTGTTGTTTGATTGTTTAATTGTTTGTGTGATTCATGTTTGATTCTCAAAGCCCTCCCATACCATCAATGCATGCGTCTAGTCTAACCATGTCAAATTTCAGTCCATACAAGCATAAAATTGAAAAAAATTCAACATTGGCCCTATTCACATGTCACTTATATGTGGGGTCAAGTACATGAGTTGGTGCACCTTATTTTTGGGTTATAAAATAACCAAATAATATTTGATCATATATATTCATAAGGGAATCAAGATTCATATGGAAATTTGTTGTCAGATTTAAGTATTTCACCCCCTTCACATTTATCCTATGAGTTTGTTGTTGCATTGTAGAATTGTTTGTGTGAGTCATGTTGCATTATTGAATTTATTCAGATTCAACATTGTAAGGATTGGCCATATCATCATCATCATCATCATCGATGTCAGTTTCAATAATGTCATCATCGATATCATCTTCATTAACATTGTCTCCTACATCATCTAGTTCAACTTATTTGACATATTCATCTAGCAGATGGTCATCTAAGTGTTGATCCTCTACATCTTCTTCTTTTTCAATACCCTCTGCTTCTGCTACATTATACTTTACTGGCCTTCCTCTTGGATCATGTCTAACAAAAAATGACCAACCCCCTCTACCTAGAACCTCTTATTTAAATACATGTTCACATTGGATTGGAAGAACACAGGGATCCGTTCTTGGATCAAGAGACCTTGGATTAACCATGTTAAATCCATTAGCATGTTCAATAACATTTCTATAGGGATCACGTTGATTCAATTGCAGCCTGTACCATTTGACGAGGAACATAACTATTTTGAAGGATTTAAATTCACACTCAATTATATCATCCAAATACCCATACCCATCCCAAACAATGTAAATATTTACCATTATAACTCTTAACTAACCCCTTTAACCTCTATATATATTAACTAACCCTTTTAACATGCACTATAATTTCTTCTCATGTTTGTTTTGTGGTATTCTCATGTGAACATCTAAGAAGAGAAACACCTTCCCTCATTGTCCTTCTAAGGTCAAATTTTGATTACTTCCTTGTGGTCACAATGTTATAGTATCTTTCACACTCCTTTCATAGTTTGTAGCAAAAAATTCAAAATTGTCAACCTCAAGACGAGATTGAGGATTTATCAAAAGGATTTAAGGGACCCTAGGACTAAAAGTTCAATTTGAAGATCCTCTTAACAAAATCAAAGTTCAATTCTAAGAAGTTTTTGTTTGTAAAGGGATATTTCTATATACCAATACCTAGACCTTATAAAACTCATGAAAGAAAAGATGAATGTCTAGAGTGTACAAAAATCACTTATTAAAATATTTTTGAGATTAAAAACATTAGAGCATGAAACCTATTAAGTTTCACTTTGTGTTTGACATAGTACGTGAGATTTATTGTACCATGAAAACCTATGTGCAGCAACTAGCTATCTAGTGAGAAAGGATTCCTCTTTTTCCTTAGGGGAAAAATACTAGAGGATACATGGAGTGGGAGAAATACTTGTGTTGGAAACCTAAGGTATTTGGATTGAGGTATACATGCACATTGAAAAGGAGGGAATAAAAAATTTAGAAGTGAAATTTAAGCATATATTTAAAAGGTGTATCAATGGAGTCAATGGATATTGGCTATAACCTACTTCTATATAAATGATAGTGCATAGTCATGATGTAGTCTTCAAGGAATAAATTTTTGAATTTTTTAAAGATAGTATACAGGAAATTGTTTTAAAAAAGTTAACTTTTAAGGAATATCTGTAGATCATAAGAACTTTGTAACAATTAAATAAAACTATCTAGAATCACTTCCATGCTAAATTGAATAGGTCTAAGAATTAGTATATGTACCAAAAATATCAAAACAATAGGATGAAAATCAATTTAGAATTGATCAACATGAGAAATAAGTAAGGAGGAGCCTTCAACATAGGACAAGGTCAAAATTATGGAGTACTGTTATAAGGGTTTTTACAACTTTTTTCTAAGATCAACTCGTGACATGTTTTTAAACCTATGAATGGATTTGCAAGAATTAGAATAGAAGTTGTCATTTTTATTTGTCAAAATTTCAACTAGTTAGAAGCCATATCCTTGGGAAAATTGCTTTCCATTGCTCTTTACATTTCCTTGATTGATCATGCCAAGGCTCAAAAATCTACATATGAATGACGAATTGTAATATTTGGTGTCTAATGGTTTGGATTTACATTGGTGTGTGTGTGTGTGTGTTTATATATATAGTTTAAATTGCTTATGTATTTTATGAGTCTCTCCCATTCCATATTCCATGTACATGATGTGGTACGTTTCATACATGTGATGTATTCCATTTTGGATGCATGTTATTGTTTGTGGACAATCTGTCAGTGCGGACACTAACCAATCTCCCTAGTCTGAATGGTTCGGATCTAGAACAAAAGTAATACAAAACACAAATATCTTTCCTAGATTGATAAGATTACAAAAGATATAGAAAGATAACTTGCCTTATGAATGTAGTGCTATATCCTTGCTTGATGTAACTCTTGATCTTCATATGAGTCTAGCTGCAAAACGATATACAACAAGTGGAAACAAGAAAGTACTGATAACATACAAGTATAGATCAATCTAAACTAGTAGTCAAAGAAGGCAATTCTAAAGATATTAGAAAAATAATATTTTTATGGAAAGAATCTGTATTATTGTAAATATAAGAAGTACATAGGGAGAGATGACAACCTAGATTTGACATTGTAACTCCTTCCAAATGATCCTAGCCTCAAAGATTCAATATTTTGCCTCCTAATGGATGAAAGGGAACCAACTCTAACATAATTTCACTAGCATTTAACTGCTCTATCTTTCTCCTCCATAACCATGGAGAGGAGGTTTGTGTTTATAGGCCTAAAGGGAAAGGAGAGGTTGAGGATTTGTGGGAGAAGCTTAAGGTATCATCCCAAGAGATAAGGGGATTGAGTGCCACCCTTCCCAGTTCACAGGGATAAGATTCCATGTAACCAAGGTTTCTAGAATCCACTCAAAGCTTATTTTTCTCCTTTTAAACCAACAATGCCACACTTTGTACACAAGAAACTCGCATCTTTGGAGAGTGATGCACCTTTTCAAAAGAAACAAGTGTCACTAACGCACTCTGTCAACGTGCAGAGCGCGTCACCAAGGTTCTGACGCACATTGTCAATGTGCAAGGTGTGTCGGGTGACAACAAAGTAAAAAGGAGGTAAAAAAACTCTTCCTTCAATCAATTGGCCTAAGTGCTTCAGGAATTAGGGAAAATAGAGGACACATAACTCATGATGACGAGATTTTGGTGTAACAGAATGCCCCCAAAGCATGAAGCTAGATAAATAGGGTAGGTGAGGTGCTTTGAAATATTGAAGTTCGAGGCAAGGACCATTGGTTTGAGTGCCGAGCAAATATTCCTGCAGTACACCGGAATATGAGATATATGTCTAAAATTACTCATAACATGGATACCGACCAATACAATGCAAATCCATGAAATACTGAATAAAAAGTATGGACACTAGGAATACAATGTGGATCCATACGCCCATGATAAGACCATATCATAGCCACATGATAATGGATAGTGGATATACGAGATGAATCAAACATAGCCAAAGACCAATACAATGTGGATCTATGTAATAGTATAATGGTTCCATCATGATATCGATGTGGAACCTACTAAAAAATATCTCCATCGCATCTTGGGTAAAATACATAAGTTAACCTAGGGTCTTCAACCCGAACCCACAATGATACAAATCTAACCGTGTGATTACAATTTGTTGAAGTCGAGCATAGCAGAAACTACTTGATAACCGGTCGTTGATGTATACCGTTAACAAGTGCGAGGAAAATAATAATTGATGTCAATGATCCCCAAGGTATCAAAACACATACCGTCGAATGTGAATCAAATGAGTTGAGGTCGAACATTCGGTGGAATATTTCAATCAGAAGTTGATGATGTAACTTATTGTTGAAAGCGAGGTAACCTGCCATTAAGGCATGCATGCCCAAGGTAATTGAATGGTTTCTAGGTTCAATCCTTGGATGATGTGTTGAAGTCGACAAGGATAAACCCGTCGAAGGAGGGCCATGATGTTTCCCCCATCATCAGGGAAATTTTTAGGGGCGAAATTTCGCCAATTGGCTATTTTTGGGGCATTTTTTCAAGAAATAAATTCGCTATTTGATCATTTTTAGACTCTAATATCGCCTATATTTACATAAAATATGTTTTTTTATCATAATATTCGCCAAAATTTACATGTTTTAGTAGTAAATTGTATGTTTCATATTTAATATTCGCCTACCAATCTATATTTATGTTTTTTTCAATCCAAAATAATCGCCTAGAATACTATACTTAAGTATACTTCTATAATCCTTAAAAAATACCCTGCCCATCATCGACATGAAACAAGATAAAATATGTTTTGGAGTAGATCGGACTATAGAGTAATGATTGAGACTGAATCAGGGGTGACCGACATAAAGGAGGGTATACTAATGAATATATTGAATCGATCAAATGACTTCTCTTGAACATGGAATGGAATGACTTGGTAGCATTGACACGATGAGTCATATACCAAGACCTAATACAACAAATGGTTGATGGATTTTTTGGATGACCCAAAGGAGTATGATGACTCATGGAATTGGTGAGACTTGAGGAAAAGCAAATTATCTAAGCGGTTTGAATGAAATGAAAATGAATGCCATGTTCAAGAATGACTATGTATTGTCATTAATTCAAGTAAATACAAACTTTTTCCTTATTCCCCATCACGATGGATGAGTACCTCTTTGTTTATTAACGAGCTTGATGATGGTAAAAGATGCTCGGTATAGCTCATCCTTAGAAAGATTCCAATCTCACATGTTTTACGAACCTGAGATAGGAGGGGTTCGACCCGAAAAGGGCCATTCAATGCCATACTCTAACGAGTCCAAATAAGGTGAACTCAGTGCCATTCATGTTTAGAGAGTTTGAAAGGACCAAAGAAGACTCCAATGAGTAATTTTTTGTAAATCTTAGTCTCCTCACCTGAAAAGGGATAAAAAAATGTGTGAGAGAACTCTTCTAGTCATGATTAGAAAGAGTGCTCATTTTTTGTAAATAGACTCGCTGGTCCGAAAAAGGGGTAAACTATCACCAGAAAGATGACCTTTCTAATATTTTTACAAGCGTGAAAGAATCAAGTTTGCTTGGCAATATTTTCTTATTTAGGGAGTCTGAAAAGAGCTTAAAGGAGACCTTCAGGGGGGTTCCATTTTTGTAGGATTTTTACGAATCCAAAAAAGAGATAAAATATAACTCGGTGACTTACTCTCATGTATTTACGAGCACGAGAAGGAACAAAGATGGCTAAAAACCTTTAATATTTAGTTTTAATGAGCGTGATAATGGTATCAAAAAATGCTCTAAGGCCTTTTCACACTCGAGAAAGAGCATGAAAAGTCAACAATGGTTTCCGCCATAGCCAAAAAACCACTCTCCTCCACCTGCCACTTTGAAATAGAGTCAAGAGCCATCACAAGGTTTTAAAACACTAAAATGGGATCAACTATAGTAACAAACCCATGAAATAAAAATAAATAGAAAAAGGATTATTCCATTTGATATAAAAGTGGTGAATATTAAAAATTATTTACCATTTCATTTTTACCAAGTTGAATAGCGAGAAAAACCTCTTTGAAGCTTGATCTTGCGATGACGATTGTAGGAGCCTCGATCAATCATTCAACCTTCTATCAGTTCTAGGTAACTCTAAACCTTATTCCCTTTGATTTGATGGTTGAAAATTTGTTTTTTATGCAAGTTTTTAGGGGTTTTGGGACTCATTCTATAGGGGGAATTGTGCACCCTGGGTGACGCATTTTCCCCTTTCAGGAAGTGTGTCACTCAAGAGTGACATGCCTTCCCTATGGGAAAAGTGCATCGCTGAAGCCCTGTCTGTAAAGACGGGGTGCGTCGGCGTAGTTTGGCCCATAAAATTTGGAATGGGGCTAAAAAATCAATTTTTAAAGCAATGAACATGATCTAATGATTATTATTTTGAAATTTATGCAGGCTTTAGCCATCAAAATGGTGCAGTGGAAAGAGAGTGAGAATGAATTGGATGATGTGCAAGCCTCAAATGATCCTCACTTCGTTAATGCTTTGAGAGAGTGTGGGTTGCTCAAATTATTTCATGTACAGGGAATGAGAGCCCAACTTTAGTTGTTGGACTATTTGATTTGGTTATGGGATTTGGATCAACAGTATTTCAGAGTTGGAACACATATACTCACTTTAAACATTGAGGATATATACTTCTTGATTGGATTATCCAGTTGTTTGGCGCTAGTGTCACTATCTGTGTTGGAAAATTCTCCCCATCATTTTTTAGTTTTGCATGCATGCATGCATTCTGCATGCATCGAATCATCTGCATGCATCCATTCATCATCATGGTGGACCTCAGAGCTCTTAGAGCTTGATTCTATCTCTCCACATCCTGTCTGCAGCCCCTAAGGGGCCTCCTACCTACCAAAGGCACCCTTCTTCATGCCAAGTGCGCCTTTCTCACCTACCAGTCAGTTATTACTTAGTTTTTCCTTGATTTAAGGCTAGATTGACTCCCCCATGACTGTTTCACTCCGATAGACCTTCAGTGAGACTAGTTTTTCCATTCTGACTCCAGTTAGCTCCTCATGCGCCCTTCACTGAGCCTTCTTCATTCAGTTAGTGCCTACTTCACTCAGTTAGACTCAGTTGACTGACTGTTACATCTGATGAATGATACATTGATTGGATGATGACTCCACTATCATTCAAGACACACTTTGAGTTAGGAATTTGAATGCCCTACTTGGCCTATTCAAATCCTATATTATGCTACTTAGTGTTCTATTCTACTAATTCACTGACATTCTTATTCAATCTATAATACTAAGATTATGTTCTATTCTACTGTTTTTATGTGTGATAATTGAGTGTCTCCTTCTCTTTTTCTTTGCAACATATTTGTGAGTTTGATTGTGAGTTGCTACAGTTGTCATATCCTTGCATATTATTACATGGTATCGGAGCAGGAAGCAGCTATTCGAATTAAAGCAGTTGCAACAGCAGTAGTTGCAGCATTTCTTTGAGCAGCTATCTTTCACTTGTGCACCAGAAGCCTCTGAGTTTCCACAACAAATCTTGGTGCTATTACTTGATTTCATTGGAGAAATCCAATGAGGTCTAGCCAGGTGTGAAGGACTTAGTCCATGTGCCAAGTGTCCTTAAGGTAGTGTTAAATTGAAGTGTAGCATTCTCCACCAGCACATCTTTTATTGTTTTGCAGGTTTATTCACTCGTTTAGAATCTTCTTCAACTATTCGAATTTCTCTGTTCAGGTGGATCTAAAGATTACATCTTCCAACTATGTTGAGTGGAAATCCAAGATGGATCTCTTCATGAGATCCAAGAGCTTCTCCAGAATACTCAATGGGACGATGGTAGAACCAACTAGTGCAGTTGAAAAGTCCAAGTACTTGGATCGGCTTGATGAAGCAATTGGTCTCCTCCTTCTCTCAATTTCTGATGAACTACACTTTCATGTCATCGATCTTACATCTCCGAAAGAGGTGTGGGACAAGCTTGAATCTCTCTTTGGGCCAAAAGATGATATGGTAGCACACAAATTGGAGAATGATCTCATATGTTTGAGTCCTAGCAGCTTTGATTCTATTAATGCCTTTCTCACCAAGTTCAAAATATTGATATCACAGTTGAAAATATATGAGATAGTGAAGGAAGATAAGCAGCTTATACTTTCCATTCTCTCAAAGTTGGGGGAAAATTTCTCAGTTTTTGTCTCTACTTTCCAGTCAGCTAGGTTGTTCATTCCAAGATGGAAGTTTCCCTCATTTGATGATTTCACACAATCTCTTACCCAAGAGGAAGAGAAGTTGATTTCAATGGGAATGATCATACCCAAATTGGATTCAACCCTTACAGTTGCAGAGAGAGCGAATGATAAAGGAAGGAAAAGGATTTCTGATAAGAGATCAAATGGTACAAATCCTATAGATAGTTCATACCATTCAAGCAGAGCCTCAAAAAGGACTAAGCATTTTCAAAAAAGAAGATCCAAGTGCCCTTATTGCCAAAAAGGGTTTCATCCTGAGAGCTCTTGCATGCAAAAGACAGTGGATATGATGGCTCGGATACTTGAGAAGAACAAACTTTCTGTACCAGCATGTGCAAGAAAGAAAGATCCTGGTACTGAATCTTCTGGATCCAAAGACAAAGAAGAATGTCATGCCCTCATGGCAAGTGCATCAACAAATTCTTCTTTCATTATAGATTCGGGAGCAAAAAGGCACATGTCTTATTCCAAAGATCTCTTCTCTAGTTTCGAAACATCAATTGGCCCTACAGTCAAATTAAGCAATTATTTAGCAGTCACCTCTCAAGGGATTGGAAGAATCGATCTTGACTATGGCTACTTTTCTAATGTACTTTATGTTCCTTCTCTTGCATCCAACTTACTTTCCGTATATCAAATGACTCACAGTGGAGATCCCAAAAGAGTGATCTTCTCTCCAAATGAGGTAGAGATACAAAACATGGCTTCAGGGGAAATCATTGCAAAAGGAGTTGCAAATCATACTTCAAAACTCTATGAGTTCTCCCACTTCTTACCGCTCTCCAAGTCATCTGCTCTCCATACTCATGAAAATGAAGAAACCATATTGTGGCATGAAATATTTGGACATCTCAAATACAAGTATTTATAGGACCTGCAAGCTCATAATATTGTTGAAGGTCTTCTAGATGATAAGTTTTCTCATGGGAACTGCAAAGATTGCCTAAAGGGAAAGATTCCGCAAAAGAAGATGAAGAAAAAGAAAGATCCTGAAAAAGTGTGAATGCCAGATCCAGATCCAAAAGAACCTGAAGATCTGGCAACTAAAGATTCATCTTCTATTGCTACAAGGGCCTACACAACTCTTATATCCACCGATATTACACTCTCTCCCTTGGATCCTTTTTTAGCTGAGAGATGTTTTCTTATGGTAGGATATGATCCAAAGACATACTTTGAAGCCTCCCAAGATCCAAGATGGGTAGCTACTATGGAAGAAGAGTATCAGTCTCTTCAAAGAAATAAGACTTGGGATCTTGTTTCTCTCCGACTTGGAAGGAAGCTGGTTCAATGCAAGTGGATCTACAGAACAAAGATGGATTCAGATGGAGCCTCTCACAAGTACAAGGATAGATTGGTTGCAAGAGGGTTTTCCCAAGTTCATGGGATTGACTATTCTGAGACATTCGCTCTTGTTGCTAAGATGGATTCCATTTGTCTTGTTCTTTCTCTTGCTGCATCCAAAAATTGGGAGGTGCATCATATGGATGTCAAGAGTGCCTTTCTCCATGGATATTTAGAGGACGAGATCTACATGAAGCAACCCAAGGGTTATATTGATAATTCTTCACTTGTTTGCAAATTGAAGAAGTCCTTGTATGGCCTTAAGAAAGCTCCTTGAGCTTGGTATGCCAATATGGATTCCTTCTTGCTTTAAGAAGACTTTCAGAGGTGCAAATCAGATTCGAATGTCTACATGAGACATGATGGTAACTCCTTACTTCTCATTGTCCTTTATGTTGATGATTTGTTGATTACAGGGAGCAGTTCTTCTTGTATTAGATCTGTCAAATCTACCTTGCACAGATCCTTCTCCATGTTAGATATGGGATTGTTGAAGCAATTTATTGGTCTTGAAGTCACTCAGAGTGATTCAGGAATAAAATTTGCCCAATCAAAATATGCTTCAGATTTGCTTGATAAGTTTCAAATGAGCGAATGAAAACCAACTGCGTTCCCTTTTCTTTCAGAGATCAACCTTGAGAATGGGTCCTCTACACCTCTGGTAGATTGTTCTTTGTATCGACAGTCGATTGGTAGCCTCTTTTTTCTCACTCATACGAGGTCTGATCTATCCTATGTTGTTAGTGCTATCTCCAGATACATGCAGGAACCTCATGAGCTTCATTGGAAGGAAGCAAAGAGGATTTTTCACTATGTACAAGGTACCAAGACTCATGGTGTTCACTAGTCAGTTGGGTGTTCTTTGGACCTAGTTGGATATACTAATTCTGATTGGGATGGAGATAGTGCTAATTTTTTAGCATTAGTTCAAGATACTCTAGGATCTTTATTGAGAGAATAACATGTACAGTATATCAATGCATATCAATCATAGCAAGCATATCAATCATCACAAGATGCAAACATAAGAGACAATAGACACACAGAGTTTCTGTGGGGAAAACCATAAGGTGAAAAACCCCACAACTTCCTCAGAGATAGATAGAGAAATGATACAACCAAAGTACAACCCAAGTACACAGAGATAGACTCCTCCTAGCAGCTGATCCTCCTCCTCACATGTGCGCCACTTTTCGAGTGATGTAGAGTGAGATAATGAGATAATCAAAATAGAGATCGAGAGATCTCTATTTATACTTGTCCTAACTACCCAATAAACTTATGCAACCGACTTGTCTAGCTTAGTACAATAACCCATGGTTAACTTAATCAGGGCCGACCCCACACATGGTGGTCTAATAACCCATCGGCAAGTTACAACACTTGCGACACTTGTCAATACAAATGACGACACTTCCTTATAGAGGAATAACACATCTCTTAGGAGTACAATATACATAGATGAAATACATTTTGAAGTTACATATACATCAACACTCCCTCTTAACTAGGAAGGTATTTCTCGACACAGATCTGCTAGCACAAGTCTTATTCTCTAGATCATCATCAGCGAATCATCATCATCATCACTACTGTTGATATCTCAATCAATCTCTGAATCTACTCGTCATAGGAATTTCTACAGAGCTAGTCCTTTTTCATACTGGATGTAGGCCCACCACCTGCAGGTCTTCATCATCACTGGCCATACTATGGAATCCTCAGGACTTATTACGTGCGTCACAAAACCTGGCTGAAGCATCCCAGGCTGTTACGAGCACACGGCTCTACCTGTCGGATCTCCCAAGAGCACATTACATGTGACCCATCACAAAACCTGGCTATAGCATCCTAGGATGTTACGAGCACACAACTCTACCTATCAGATCTCCCAGGAGCACATTACATGTGATCTCACCACAAAACTTGGATGTAGCATCCCAGGCTGTTACAAGCACACAGCTCTACCTGTCAGATATTCCAAGAGCACATTACATGTGGTCCACCACAAAACCTTAAAAGAGTGTCTTGCTAAGCAAGATCTCTAAAGAGCATCTGAGTCCTTTTTCATCCTGTCCATATCTCCAGGACTTATTACATGTGGTCATGGAAATGCCTCGAAAGAGCATCTGAGGCCTTTTTCATCCTGTCCAGATCTCTCAGGTCTACTTACATGTCCTCCCAGAGTAATGCCTCGAAAGAGCATATGAGGCCTTTTTCATCTTGTCCATATCTCCCAGGTCTACTTACATGCTCATTTGTACAACCTGTCCATGGCCATAGAGTATCAATCTGATACTCACCATGCATCCTCCTGATCTACACATGATCATCCTGATCATCATCACTGCATCGTCCTGATGCATGTCATCTGGAGAAACATCCTGAAGCTCTTCATCCATGATCATCCTGATCATATAATGCATCCACCTGATGCATACCAAGTATCTACCTGATACATATCATCATACATGATCCACCTAATCATACAATGTATCCACCTGATACATATATAGATACATGATCCACCTGATCACACAATGTATCCACCTGATACATATACAGATACATGGTCCGAGCATCCAACATGATGCATATACATATACATGATCCAACTGATCATATCCAACATCCAACATGATGCATACATACATAAATGATCCAACTGCTCATATCCAACATCCAACATGATGCATACATACATAAATGATCCAACTGATCATATCTAGAATCCAACATGATGCATACATACATAAATGATCCAACTGATCATATCCAGCATCCAACATGATGCATACATACACAAATGATCCAACTGATCATATCTAGCATCCAACATGATGCATACATACATAAATGATCCAACTGATCATATCCAGTATCCAACATGATGCATACATACATAAATGATCCAATTGATCATATCCAACATCCAACATGATGCATACATACAAAGCAGTAATTGGAGCATCGTCCTGATGCTCATCATCCAACGCTTACATCTACAACCATGTGACGGATCCTCCCCTCACCATGCTTGGAATGGCTTCAACGAATGTGTCCATCACTTCTTCCTCGAAGTGTCATCAATCTGAAGAATACCAAGCCTCCCTCTGAAGTATTTGAAATTCAATCTGGCTAGTGGTTTCGTCAACACATCTGCAATCTGCTCGTCCGTCGCAACATACAGGAGCTTCACTGCTCCTCTCTGCACCATATCCTTGATATAGTGATATTTGATCTCAATGTGCTTCGACCTGTCGTGGAACACCGGGTTCTAAGACAGCTTCACATGACTCTGGTTATCACAAAAGATACCAGTAGCCTCCAATGGGATATCAAATAACTCAAATAGTAGCTTTCGGAGCCATACTGCCTCACAACTAGTTGAACAAGCTGCAACATACTCTGCTACGGCTCAATGTGTTCACCGCAAAGCAAATATCTGGTCTCGTGTTCATCAGGTACATCAAGGACCCAATAATATGACGATACATCATGACATCAACCGGATCAGATGAAGCATCACATCGAAGCTTCAGGTTCGATGCCATAGGTGTGGCCATGGCCTTGCAGTCCATCATCCCGAACCTCTTCAGGATGTCTACTGTATACTTCCCTTGTCCAAGGAAGATCCCATTTGCACTCTGCCACACCTCCATGCCTAGAAAATAGTGCATCATCCCTAGGTCCTTCATCTCAAACTCGACAGCAAGCTTCCTCTTGGTATCAGCAATCAAACTATCTTCACCTGTTACAAACAGGTCATCCACGTACAAGAGTAGTATCACAAGATTTCCTTCCTCAACCTTGTAGTAAAGGTTAGAGTCTGCTTTACTCTTGGTAAAGCCCAAACTGGATAGAAAGCTATCCATCCTACCATACCAAGTCCTAGGAGCTTGCTTTAAGCCATACAAGGCTTTCTTCACCCTGCACACATATGACTTTCTGCCATGTGTCTCAAAACCAAGTGGTTGCTCCACATACACTTCCTCCTCGACTACACCATTCAAGAAAGAAGTCTTGACATCCATCTGGTGTATCTTCCATTTCATCACTGCAGCCATAACAAGTATTGATATGATGGAAGTGTACTTGGCTACAGGAGCAAAAGTTTCTTCATAATCAATCTCTTCTTTCTATGAGAAGCCACGAGCTACAAATCTCGCTTTGTATTTCTCTATGCTGCCATCTGCAGCATGCTTTATATTGTAGATCCATTTAGAAGTTACAACAAACTTCCGTTCAAGTCTTGGGACAACATCCCAAATATCATTCTTCATTATTGATTGGTATTCCTCGACCATGGAATCCTTCCATTCTTTCTTTTCCGCTCCTTCATAACAGGAAGGTTCTTTGTTCATGATATCACAGAGTAAAGCAACATAGCTGGTATGTGATCTAGTTCTCTTCTTTGCTCTGTGTTCTTCTTCTAGAATGCCATATCTTTCTGCATCTTAAATAAGCTCTCTAGCCCATGTAGGTTTCCTTTTGTGAGAGTCCTTCTCACGAGGTGGATCTACAGGTTCTTGCGGATCTTCAATTTCACGATCTACATCTGGAATTGCTTCAGTCATTGTAGTATCTTGAAATCTAGTTTCCTTTGGTTCTTCATGATCTTCAACAAGTGTCTTCCTTGATTTGATGAATGCTGAGTTTTCATCAAATGTTACGTCCCTGCTGACATCAATCTTCTTGAACCCTGGAAAGTATATTCTGTAAGCCTTTGAGCTTTCACTGGAACCCAAAAAGATACGCTTCTTTCCTGAAGGATCTAGCTTAGTCCTCTTTTCCTTTGGGACATGAGTGTATACTAGACAACCAAATATTCTGAGATGGCTTACTTCAGGTTTCTTACGAGAGAAGACCTCTTCTAGTGTCTTGTTGTCCAATATCTTGTGGGGTGTTCTGTTATGCACATATACAGCTGTCCTAGCTTCTTCTTTTCATAGATGCATAGGTAGATCCTGGTCATGCAGCATTTCCCGTGCTGCCTCCATGATTGTTCTATTCTTCCTTTCTACAACTCCATTATGTTGTGGATTGTAGGGAGCAGTCAACTCCCTCTTTATCCCTGAAGCACTTCATAACTTCTTGAAATCTCCTGAAGTGAATTCTCTGCCATTGTCGGATCTGAATGTCTTGATCTTCTTATCGGTTTGATTTTCCATCAAGGTTTTGAATTCCTTGAATTTATCAAATACTTCATCCTTTCCTTTTAAGAAGTAAACCCAAGTCTTCCTGGAGAAGTCATCAATGAAAGAGACATAGTAAACATACCCACTCAAAGAACTAGATGACATTGGACCGCATACATCAGAGTGGATGATTTCCAAGATTCCTTTTGCCTTGATTTTACTACTTGGAAATACCTTCTTTATGTTCTTTCCTTTTGCACATCCTTTGCAAACACCTTCATGTTTGGTCTTGATTTCAGGAAGACCCTCTACAACTTTGCTTGCAATTGGTAGTTCTCTATAGTGCACATGAACAAGCCTTCTATGCCAAAGTTCACTTGGCTCCATGGATTCATGTACTATAGTGTTAAGATCCTAGTGGGCGGCCTTCACTAACATCTCGAGGTTTTGGTGTAACGGTTTGTATCATTTGGTATCAGAGCCTCCACCCAGGTTCAAGCCACAGAGCGGGTGGCAACGTCGGCATTACAGTGTTCGCCCGAGGCTCGTACGGCACAAACGGGACACCACTGTACGGGCGCACATCCAGCCCAGAGTCTGGACTGCGGAGCGTGGTGGGATGTTAAGATCCTAGTGGGCAGCCTTCACTAACATCTCGAGGTTTTGGTGTAACGTTTCGTATCACATAGCATGTTCAAATTGTCCCTTCAATTTATACAATCCTCCCTCTTGCTCTCCAATCACGACTGCATCATCTATAGTTTTACCTTTTGGCCACATTAGGAGTTGGCCATCTACAAATGAAACCTTCATTCCTTTTGCATCCAATGCAGATATGGAGAGTAAGTTCTTCTTGAGCCCAGGTACAAATTATACATCTTTCATTTTCAAGGACTTCCCAGAGTCCATGTTGTAGGAGGCTTCATCACTTCCTTTGATGGGGTGTTGATAGTCATCCCCAAGTTTCACCTTATGGGGTGACTCATGTTTAGATAGATTTACAAAACATTCTTTAAACCTAGTCATGTGTTTGGAAGCCCCACTGTTAATAAGCCAATCATTACAACCATGAGAGATAGTACCTGTGAGAGCAGAGATCAAAACATATTCATCTTCACTTGATGATTCATCAACATCACTTTCTACCCTAGCCTTCTTCTTTGGAGGTTCATCATCTTCGGCAGCATGAGCATGGTACCTTCTTTTGATGCCCTTCTTCTTCTTGTTGAATTTTTTGTTGTTCTTCTTGTTCTTGGGGCAATTTATAGAAATATGTCCTTGTTCATTACAGGTGAAGCATATTCTCCTTCTTTATGGTGGTGTGAGGATTTCTTGAAGTGAGATGGCTCTCTCTTGGACTTCCCTTTCTTGGTGTGAGGTGTGAGAGCTTGATCTTCATTCCCCATATGTTTTTCTCGTGCCACAAGCCTTGCTTCTTCTTGAGAGAATTCCTCCCATAGTCCATTGAAAGAGATCAGCTTCTTTCTTGCACATATTCCTTGAATGAAGGAATCCCATGAACTAGGGAGACCATTCAGAGTGGTCATAACAACTTCATCATTATCCACTACTTCATCCACAACTTCAAGTTGTTCCTTGATTTGAGAGACCTTGGAGAAGTAAGATTGAATGGTCTCTCCATTCAACAACTTGACCCCTTTCAATTGATTCCGCATAGTAATTTTTCGATTTATGTTCTTCCCTTCAAATAGCTTGGTCAGGGAGTCAAACATCTCCTTGGGTGTCTTCATAGATGACACATGTGGGATGAGATGGTATTTGATAGAATCAACAATGATTCTATTTGCCTTGACCAAGTTCTTCTTATGCAATTCCTTAGCCTCTTCATCCTTTGGGATAGGGATCTCTTCTTTTATGTATGAGTTCAACTCATTCTCTTCCAGAATTAACCCAATCCTATACTTCCATGCTCAGAAGTTATCAACCCCTTCAAGCTTGTCCTCAAGCTTGGTGTGGTGAGACATCTTAAAGAGTACTTCAAATGGAAATAGAAAAGATTTAGGTCTTACCACTTGATTTGCTGAAAACTGGATCTGGTCCTGGATTAGGGTTTGTCAGAGAAACCGTAAAAATTCAAAATATGAATTTCATCTTTTTGAAAGGATAGAAATATGCGCCTTGATGAATTGATCATCTTGGTATACTCAGAATTTGATTTCTACAAAGTTTCACCCTTCAGAAGTGCCTTTTAGTCTTCCCAGATTCACTAAGGAGGACCCTGAATTAGGGTTTGAGTTTCACGGAGATTTACCCAGCGACAAATCTCGCTTCAAAGCTCTAAACTTCGATTTTTTTAAGGAGCTTCCAGCTATGTCTTCAGATTTCATAAATTCCTAGTTTTGTGGAAACCCTAACTTTTAGGGCCAAAACTAAAAGTCCTCAGAACTAAATTCTGATTGGACAGAAAGATTCACCTTGCTGAGGAGAGTCAATCTATCATATTGCTTTTCCAAAATCTGTGGAGAGAAACCCAATAAACAAGAAACCCTGGTTTCCGTCACTGCACAATGTCTTCTTCTGAGGTTAGCTCTGATACCATGTTAATTTTTTAGCATTAATTCAAGATACTCTGGGATCTTTACTGAGAGAATAACATGTACAGTATATCAATGCATATCAATCATCACAATATGCAAACATAAGAGACAATAGACACACAGAGTTTCCGTGGGGAAAACCCTAAGGTGAAAAACCCCACAACTTCCTCAGAGATAGATAGAGCAATGATACAACGCAAGTACAACCCAAGTACATAGAGATAGAATCCTCCTAGCAGTTGATCCTCCTCCTCACATGTGCGCTACTTTCTGAGTGATGTAGAGTGAGATAATGAGATAATCAAAATAGAGATCAGGGGATCTCTATTTATACTTGTCCTGATTGCCCAATAAACTTATGGGGCTGACTTGTCTAGCTTAGTACAATAACCCATGGTTAACTTAATCAGGTCCGACCCCACACATGGTGGTCTAATAACCCATCAGCAAGTTACGACACTTGCGACACTTGTCAATACAAATGACGACACTTCCTTATAGAGGAATAACACATCTCTATAAGAGTACAATATACATAGATGAAATACATTCCAAAGTTACATATACATCAACAAATAGCTCATATCGAAACTCTACATCTGGTTTTTTTTTCATGATTGGATCTGGACCTATATGTAGGTCAAGCAAAAAGTAGATAGCTTTGGCTCTTTCGTCAGCACAGGCAGAGTACAGAGGTGCTATAAATGCAGCCACACAGTGCATTTGGATGAGAGGCATCTTGTCAAATTTCGAGATTCTATTCAGTACTCCACTTGTCATCTATTGTGACAATCAGAGTGTCATCAGGATCTCCACAGATCCGATTTTGAGGCAGAGAATCAAACACATTGAGATACACATGCATTACATCAGAGGATTTGTGCATGATAAGGCCATTTCATTTCTCTACCTACCGACGGAAGAGAAGATTGTAGATATCTTCACCAAGGCCTTCACGGTGAAGAGATTCACTTATCTTAGTTCACTTCTTGGGGTAAGAGATGATATGCTACATTAGCTTCTCTATTTTAGATTGATTTTATGGGGTGACCTTTGGTCCTAGTCACTAGGGCCCTATTGTTACTGCTTTAGTTATTTTCTCATATTATAGCTTGTCGGGGGGTGTTGGAATATTCTCCCCATCATTTTTCAGTTTTGCATGCATCCAGTCATCTGCATGCATCCAATCATCATCATGGTGGCCCTCCCAGCTCCTAGAGCTTGATTCTAGCTCTCCATAGCCCGTTTGCATCTCCCAGGGGGCATCCTACCTACCAAAGGCGCCCTTCTTCATTCCAAGTGCGCCTTTCTCATCTACCACAGCTAGTTAGGTGCCTTTCTCACATACCAGTCAGTTATCACTCAGGTCTTCCTTGATTTAAGGCTAGATTGACTCCCCCACTGATTGTTTCACTCCGATAGACCTCCAGTGAGACTAGTCTGTCCATTCTGACTCCAGTTAGATCCTCATGCACCCTCCACTGAGCCTCCTTCATTCAGTTAGTTCCTACTTCACTCAGTTAGACTCAGTTGACTGACTGTTACATCTGATGACTGATACATTGATTGGATGATAACTCCACTATCATTCAAGCCACACTCTGAGTTAGGAATTCGAATGCCCTACTTGGCCTATTTGAATCCTATATTATGCTTCTTACTATTCTATTGTACTCATCCACTTACATTCTTATTCATTGTATAATACTGAGATTATGTTCTATTCTACTGTGTTTATGAGTGATCATTGAGTGTCTCCTTCTCTTCTTCTTTGCAACATATTTGTGAGTTTCATTGTGAGTTGCTACACCTGTCAGATCCTTGCATGTTATTACAATCTAGACCCAGGGGTAGCGACCGGTCCACTGAGGATATCATAGCATAGTTCTGCACTCTAGGAACACAGATGTTGGGTGGGAAAATTCCCATAAACAATGTGTGGGATCATCCCTTGACAACTGTCTTGTTTACCATCGAGTGGGTGGAGGGTAGTAGGGCCCCACATCAGGCCATCAAGGCCCATATGTTGTATTCCATAGAGTGTATGGATCCCACTATGTTCAATTGGTGTGAGGGTCTCCTCGCAAGATTAAAGGACCAACTGCCCAAGTGTCATCGAGGGGAGTTGAAACAGTTCAATTACGTCTCCATCGTGGTATCTTTATTCTTAGAGAGGGTTCCACTTCTATGTCCTCAGGTTGAGATCAGTGATCTTGATCCACAATATCCGTGCATATAGAGGTGGGCCGAGGTGATGGCCTTCCATGGTGGCGGTGGGCCAATGATCATACTTAGACAGAAATTTCTTAGGATTCTTAGGCAGATTGTGAAAAGGTCTAGCCAAATTCAAAGATCCTCTTGCACTCCATGCAGGTACAACCATGGCTCCACGTGGAGAATTAGGTGGAGTATCATGAGGAGTATGAGGTGGATAATTCTTTGGAGTGCACAGTTCTTCAAGATTTAGAGGATCCTCAAGTTCTATTTCTCCAAGAGGCTCTGTAATTTCTTCTAAAGGTAAGTCTACTAATTCTTCGAAGCTTTGAACAAGAACTGAATCACGTGTGTACTGTCTTTCCCTTCTAGGAGCTCTTCTTCTAGGAAGAAAAGGGATTGCGTTTAAACCTCCAAGATTTTTAATGTAAGCAAGGGTATGTCTTCTCAGATTTGCTACTTCAACAAAAGGTATAGCATACAGTGTTTCTTGATTTTCTTGATTTTCAAATTCAGAGTTGGGATTTTCTTGATTTATCACTTCCAGATCTGAATTGTCTGGAACTGATGTTTTAAGCGGGTTTCCAGTTGGATTTCCTCTTAAATAAGAGTCTCCTATATCAGCCATACACTGGTGGCCCTCCTTCTAGAGCCAAAGATTGTTGATGCCTTGAAAATCGTAGCATCAATCAGTAAGGGATTCTCCCCGATAAATTATCCCAATTAGAGTTCTCATCGTTTGGTGTGGGGAATCTGTCTGGTTAATGGTTCTGGCTACCGTAAGATTTGAATATTCTTATTCTTTACACCAGTTGCGGCCTGATCCGCCATTTATGTATTTTATTTTAAAGATGAAATGCAAGTGCCCTAAGCTAAATGCAGGTAACTAATCTAAATTAATCTAATACCGTGTAAGCAAATTTAGCCTATCCTTGCAAGGAGCAAACTGTAAAGATGAGTAATATACTGAAAGAAACACCTAATGATCATACAGATAGCCATTTAATCATAAATATGTACCTACAACAGAATATGAAAGATATTAAAGATAGATTTAATTCATTTAATACATTCCATTACTCATTTGAGATAAACATATTCGCACAGGAAAATGTAAGAGCATTCATCACATAGAAACAATTCATGATAGCAAAGAATGATCTCACAGCAATATGCAGATTATACAGGAATAATCCAGCACACATTTGACACATTCCCCAGGAAAAAACGCCTTCTCCCAGGCTTTCATTAGGAAAAATCGAATTCTTGGAGCAAGTAGCAAAGTAATTCACGTACAAGGAAGAAAATTCATTCACATGCCAAATTTCTGGTTTCTTTATTTTATTCTTCTATATATAGTTTTACAAATTGCTCCTTAAGATGAAAAGTGTACGCTAAAAGTATGGAACCTTTTAATTTTTCATTTAGTGTATAACTACAAAACTGAATGGTTCATGGGGACCCTTTCACAAAAGACAAAATAAAGGACAGCTATCTCTTAATGTGTTTACACATGAAAAAATTTCCAGCTTATTTTCCTAAAGCATAATAAGACGAATTAAGGCCCAGCTGGTTCTACAAACTTATTGGGTCACTCTTCTCCTATCAGCTCGCTCTCTTCAATAGGCTCGCCTGATGGTGTTGATTTATCTTCCTGCTGAATATAGTTTTCCCACTATCCAATTTGTCTCACAATGGTTTTCCCTCTTGCTGATATTGTCACATTTCGTGCTATCCTGTGCTTGTGAAAATCTGATTTGATGGTCGTTGTCCCTATTATAGTCTTCTGCGCACAGATTTCCAGAAAGTGAGTGTGGACAACAATCTTCCCAATGAACTGATTAAGATCTTTTGGATATATAGCCTCTATCTTCTTTAAATAATCCAACTTAGTGTTCAAATTATTCTTTAACTCTGTCATGCATTGGTCTCTTTCAGGAAACTCGAAAATACTTTGTGGTATAGGCATCTGACAGGTCTTGTGAGCTTCTCGGATCTTGGAATAGATGACGTATCATTTTTTTACTGTCTTCTGGATTTCAACACTCAATTTGTTGCCACAATCTCTAAAAAATTCAAGGACCTCTATATCCATATCTAGCTCCTCATCTGTTAAGGCATGCATATTTGAGGGAAAACTTGATTTTCATTTTCTCCATTCAGACTGCTCCTTTATCTCGACCACATGTTGCGCATACTTGTCTTTAATCTGAAGTGCTTCAATCTCAAGGCTTGTCATCCCTGTGATCATTTCTTTCATCCAGGAAACTTCTTCGGAAATTACTACCAACAATTGATGAATCCTCTCTTGCATGTCACAGGCCTGCTTGTAGAAAGTGGACAGATCTTGCCTTTTTTCATTGGATTCTCTGAGTTGTTCCAACAGCTCAGTCTTTTCCCCTGTCTGTCTTTCCAATTCTGATATATGAACTTTCAAGTCCTTCTGTTCATCTTCTGAAATTGCTAGTTGCATCTCCAGTGAATTTTTCTCATTTTCAAGTCGTGTTGATGTATATGTAACTTCGGAATGTATTTTACCAATGTGTATTGTATTCCTATAGAGATGTTATTATTCCTCTATACGGAAGTGTCGTCATTTATATTGTAAGTGTAGTAACTTATACTTGATGGGTTATTAGACCACCAAGTGTGGGGTCAACCCGAATTAAGTTAACCATGGGTTATTAGGCTAAGCTAGACAAGTCGGCCCCATTAGTTTATTGGGCAGGACAGAACAAGTATAAATAAAGATCGGGAGATCTCTATTTGATCACTGATTACACACTTCTCTCATTCAGAAAGTGGCATACTTGTGAGGAGGAGGATTTGCTGATAGGAGAAGACTATCTCTTGTACTTTGGTTGTATCATTGCTCTTTCTATCTCCGAGGAAGTTGCAGGGTTTTTCACCTTCTTGGTTTTCCCCGGTGAAACTCTGTGTCTCTTGTGTGCTTGCATTATTGTGTCCATGATTGATATGCTGTAGATATGTTGTACATGTTATTCTCTCAGCTAAGATCTTAGATCAAATTGAAAATTCTGAAAAACTAACATGGTATCAGAGCTAGCTTGAAAGAAGGCATGGTATGGCATGTATGACACTTGTTGCACTTGAGATGCTAGGGCTTGATATAGCAAAAACCAGTCATCGTAGAACTTTCGCTATAAATCTATTTTGGTGAAGTTTTCATATCCAAAACTTTTACAGGTCGAAGATCAGATCCGCGTGTACCTTGTGTCCAAAGAAAAACTCCTAATTCATTGTACTTTGTGTTTTATGATCTGTACAATCTAGGGTTTCTGCCTCTTCCATATCTGATTCATAAATAGGTGACCTACGAAAAAAGGTCATAACCTGGGTTAGGAATATCCAAATGAAATTTTGTAAAAAGTGACAAGTAGGGAACGAACTTTACGTTCACAGGACAAAGGTTCAAAGGCCGAAAGTGAACCAGTGACACGTGGCCCTGCATACAATTTCGCTCTCTTGTTTTATCCCATAAACAGGTCATGTTGTGACACTTGGAATAACTCTCTCTCAAAGAATCCAATTGAGGTCATACCTATGGGGTTGGAAAGATGATAGGTCGGGCTACCATAGGTATACGTTTCTAACCCTGTGGATTCGTAGTTTCAGAGTTAGACCAGAAACAATAAGGTGCATATTTCTGTCAAAACATAATTGGATTTTGAGCACCTTCATTCATGGCTCCGAGAATTAGGGTTTCGGAGAAAGTTGGAATTTTTGTAATCAGAGACCATGGATGAATGATACTCTTCAAAATCGAAATTTAGAGACCAAGATCAAATTTTTTGGTTGGGCAGAAGGCTGGGCTTGAGCAAACCCTAGTTCGAGACTCTGATCGGAAAAGTGGAAAATTAGGGCTTCTACAAAAGTTGAAATTTTTTAAGTCTGTGACCACGACTGGAAGCTCCTCAGAAAAATAGAAGTTGATAGATTTGGATTGAATATTTTGGTTGGGTAGAAGGGTGGGATTTATCAAACCCTAGTTCGGGATCCAATTTAGAAGATCCGGAAGTTTCAAAGGCAATTTTGAGGGGTGAAACTTTGCAGTTTTCAAATTCTGAGTATACCAGCTTGATCATCTCATCAAGGCGCATCCTTCTATCCTTTCAGAAGTTTGAAATTGAAAGTTTGAATTTTTAGGGTTTCTCCGACAAACCCTAATCCAACTCCAGATCCAGTTTCTACAAATCAAGTGGATTGGGTTAATCCTAGAAGAGAATCATTTGGTCACCTACATAAGTGAAGAAGTTCCTGTTTCAGAGGGAGATGAGGCTAAGGCCTTACATAAGAAGATCACAAGCAATCTCGATAGGTATGACTTATACATGCATGTTTTGAGATTTGTTCATGATTAAGTTTATGGTATGTTTTTCGTCATATTATTACGGTTAGTACAATCTTGATTAAATTTAGACTTGTCGTATCACCTTAATAAAATTATGAATGCATGATAGAAGATATTCATTAGGGTTTTGAAACTTATGATTGTACTAATGCATTATGGTGCTGTATGAGGTTTATGTTTTCCACTAACATGAAAGCTACACCAAGAAAGATAAATCATGTTCTAGTTCAAGAACATATGATCAGGGTGACATGAAGACAAAGATTCATCCATTGTCATGGATCACATAGAAGATCTATTTATGAGGTATGTATAACTTGGTTCTATAATGGTTAACTTATGAGATATGTAGGTTACTAGCACAAGTCATTGAAGAGAACAAGAAGACATCATATGGGTATGTTAGACATAGCTAGCTAACATGCTAATCTAGGTATGTTTTTCCTATATCAAGTTAGAATCCTACCTTGTGTTAGGATCTCTTATATAAGTATACTTGGCATGATTGATTATGTTTATTCATAAAGTTAGAAATGTAAGTAATCAAGGGTTTAGGCATATTATGCTTCTTACTTTTATTGATGATATGACTAACCAGAAGAATTCTATGGTCAGATATGAATATGTATGAGTAAGAGAAGTATTCCATGAAACCTTGAATACCAATGCTCATTATCTGTGTTTGAAATGATCATGACTATACATGTTTAATATTATTGTGTTTTATTAGTATTATGCTAATGAATGTATGTATGAGACTTCGAGGATAACACAATGATGATACTAGTAAATATGCATAGTAATCGAGGATGGACATAAGTTCAAGGACAAGTAATCTATGGAGAACCTACAACAATTAATTAATAAGAATATGCAAAATAACATAAATGACAGAACTCAGAATCACTTTTATATTGATTACAGGCCACTTCGAGGGGGAAACCTCCTTTGAGAAAGCTCAATACAAATAACTTCACAGTGCCTTCATAGGCCTCAACACACACTTATATACTAAGTCTAGGCGACAATACTATGGGTCAAAACCATGGGCCAATACAAACTATGGATCAACAATACTATGGGTGACTTACAAAGCATATGCGCCAAACAACAATAACACAACTATGGATCAACAAATACTATAGGACGACTTACAAAGCATATGCGTCCAACAACAATATACTAACAAAGTAAATAGAAGGGTTGAAATGGGTTCCTAACATCCCCTCTCCCTTAAAAAAAGATTTGTTTTCAAAGCTTTAGATGTGAAATTGATGCAGAATTGGACGGAGTGGTTTCCATGTAGCATCTTCGGGTTGCATTCCCGGCCACTAACGCCTTTTGAGTTTCAGGAGGATTGCTTGGAATGCTGAAGAAGAACCATATCAACTGCGTGAAAAGTGCGCTTTGAATGGTGCTGAGTGGCTTGTTGTTTCAGTCGAATTCTTGCCATGTGAAGTTTGTCCTGCAAAATGAGAAGAATCTGATCACAGTTTCGAAGAACCGAGTCAATTTCCGGAACTGGGGAGCTGCTGAGGGTGTATGGAAGAAGAACTGGTAGTGCCTGTCCATAGACTGCTTCATATGGTGTCTTTGTATACATGGTATTGTACCACTGGAGTGCTTCTAGGAAATCCATACAAATAGTTGTCCAAATCTGTGTAGGGATGGGAAAGGGTTCGAGCAGTCCCAAAAGGAGTGTCGTTTCACCCTTGTTGACTTGGAAAGTATCACAGTCAACCACCATCTATTGAATTGGCAGTTTCAGTCCCTGCCAAAAGAAGTTACATTATTCCCGGTCATATTTTTGGAGGAACCTAGAGTGCTCTGCCATTGAAGAAGCATGGATTTCATAGAAGAGATAGCCCTGTTGAACATATTGCAACCAGTTTGGAACAAGCAGAGAAATAGCTGTAAGAGAAACTGGGTCATCAAATGTGCGAGAAGGAGCATCTGCCACCATATTGTCCTTACCCTTCTTGTAAGTGATCGCATAGTCATAACCCATGAGGTGGATAACCCATTTCAGGTGTGCTAGGGAGGAGACCCATTGTTCGAGGAAATTTTTCAGACTCTAGAGATCAGTCTTGATACAGAAATAATTCCCTAATAGGGATGGTTGCCACGTCGGTACTGCATGCAAAATAGCCATCATTTCCTATTGAGATGTAGACACAGCTAAATGCTTACCAAAAAGGTCTCTTGAAGACGGAAAGCCCACTGGTGCTGCAAAGACACTTGCATATCTATCTAAGGAAGTAGTGGAGACCGTTGATGGGTGCATCTGAATGGAATGGAGCTGAGCAATGACACCATGTGAATTCTTCTTAAGGATCTTTTCCAAGCAATCTGAACTGATGATGCAGAGAGACCCTAGTTGTAAGCCTGTAAATTTGTGTTGTGTCCCATTGATTGAAAATTGCATCCAAAGTTTAGCAAAATCCCATAAGATGGGGCCAAGTGTGCATAAGGACAAGGCAAAGATGTCAGAGTGCAGGTTATAATCTTCCAGAGAGATACGCACATTGTGACACTTTCCCTTGCAAGGTAAGGTGCCTCCATTAGCAACCATGACTTCAAAGTTGGAGCAAGGATGGACAAAACAATCAGCTTGTTTGGCGATCCAGGGGTCAATGAAGTTATGAGTGCTACCAGAATCAATGAGTATTGTAAGAGGAAGCTTCTTGAAATAACCCCTGACCCACATTGTTTGGGGGTGGTGACACCGGATAAAGCATGGAGAGATATCTCTAGTTGTTCATCCTAAGATGGGGGGTCAATAGGAGGCTCCTAAATGTTGACCTGAGCATCCATTGGATCTGGAGCTTCTTCACCAATTTTAGAGGCAGGCGGAGAACCCATATCCAAGAGATAGAGCTTTTGTTGAACACATCTATGTCCCCGAGTGAATTTCTCATCACAATTATAACAAAGCCCTTTTTCTCTGCGTGGCTGCATCTGTGTTTCAGACAAATGCTTGATAGGAGTTGGTCGAGTTGCTTGCGGAATGGGAGGTCATTGAGAACCCATATTTTGGAAGGGAACAAAAGTGGGTTTGGAGCGTTGTTGGGCTGCAATATTGTCTTCTGCCAACTTAGCTAACCCTAGGACTTCCATCATTGTGTTGGGACAGAACATTTTAACCTCTGACCGGATTTCATCCTTAAGACCACTGATAAAACAACTCCTATAGAATTCATCAGACAAGCCTTCTGTGTGATTGGCTAGTTTCTCAAATTTGGTCTGATACTCTCTCACAGTGCCACTTTGACAGAATTTAGTGAGTGCTCCGATGAAGTCATCAAAAGCACTGGGACCAAACCGTTGCAAAAGGTGTTGGCAAAAATCTGTCCATTTTGGCTCGTCATGAGCCTTGATGTACCAATGGAACCATTAAAGGGCTTCCTGTTCCAAATGAAAGGATGCAAATGGAACTTTTTGGACATCAAAAGTATTATGTAGACTGAAATACTGTTCTGCACGATAGACCCATCCAGTCGGATCAGTACCATTGAAGCGAGGAAATTCAAGCTTCGGACCAAGGAAATGGCTGGAAGAAGAGAACCTAGTGGCTATAGAAGATTCTTGTTGTCGGTTATTGTTCATGGTTGAATGCTGAAGATGGAGGCTAAGAAAATCTTCATCTAGAAGCAGAATTAAGAAAGGAACTAGTGGAAAAATTTGAAGGCAATTGGGTAAAATCCAAAGAAGTTATGGCAAACCTTAAAAATACACAAATGTGGGATTTCGGGCTTTGAGAAGTGGAATTTGGGATAGGGTCCTCAGGAATGAAATATGCAGAATGGGATTGCAAGGGTGTCAGTGAAGTTTTAGGTCAAACAGATAGATCTACAACGGTGTGGAAGTGATCGAAAACAGAGGGATTTGAAACGGCGCCAACTGGATCGAAAATGGATGGATCTGAAATAAATCTGAAATGGATGGATTTGGAATGACTTTGAGAATGGATCTGAAATGACGTGGCAACAGTTCAGGTGAAAATAGATATGGACCCCAGGTATGTGCAACTTTCTAACAATTCATGGGTTTCACTCGGCCACCAATGCTATCTGACGGCTTGCGTATTGGGGCAGTACCCCTCACTACATGGCTCAGGTAAAACTGATAACCGCTTTGCCACAAATGACAGCTCTTGGTTTACCTCACAGGTGGGAACTAGTCAATTAGGTAGGGGTCATTGCCCTTTTCGCTGATAGGTCCTCTCAATGGGCCACCTACTTTGGGTTCCTGTGGTACTCCTCACAATGAGTTTTAGGGCTTATGCCCAAGTACTTCCCACAGTTAAGAGGATAGGGATTATTCCCAGATTCGAAGCTACAACAGATGCAAAAAAAACAAATTGGCATAAATTTCACCCAGTGAGCCCAAGAAAATGCTCTGATACCAGATGTGGAGAACCTGCAACAATTAATTAATAAGAATATGCGAAATAACAAAAATGACAGAACTCAGAATCACTTTTATATTGATCGCAGGCCACTTCGAGGGAGAAAGCTCAATACAAATAACTTCATGGTGCCTTCATAGGCCACAACACACACTTATATACTAAGTCTAGGCGCCAATACTATGGGTCAAAACCATGGGCCAATACAAACTATGGATCAACAATACTATGGGCGACTTACAAAGCATATGCGCCAAAAAACAATAACACAACTATGGATTAACAAATACTATGGGACGACTTACAAAGCATATGCATCCAAAAACAATATACTAACAAAGTAAATAGAAGGGTTGACATGGGTTCCTAACATAATCAAGGAAGCAAATATCAAGAGGGAGCACACTCCAGTAGTTTCTGCAAGGATGAAGATATTCAGAGGGAGTTGACCACTTCTCACAATCCACATCAGAATGGAGTTGCAGAAAGGAAGCAAAGACTAAGAGGGAGTCAACCCAACAAACAAACAAAGATAAGTATTTTGAATTATCATTTCTTGCATATTTGATTGTTTAAATAATATTGTTCAATGATGTATATACTGATATTCCTAGAATTAGGTTGTGTATTATGCATATTAGAATAGTTGCATTGATGAGCAGTATACTACTAATAAACATGGGTAATTGGCCTATGGCACTGTACAACATTCCATTGCTACTTATCTAGAATGAAACCTCTTTGCTGACATG
Source organism: Larix kaempferi (assembly GCA_027924585.1). Classification (NCBI taxonomy): domain Eukaryota; kingdom Viridiplantae; phylum Streptophyta; class Pinopsida; order Pinales; family Pinaceae; genus Larix; species Larix kaempferi. The sequence goes on along the minus strand of BSBM01000401.1, from coordinate 6,705,404 downwards.
TTGAGAGTAGTGCAAAACTCTTAACAATGTTCTGGTAGAGATTGGAAGGCATCTAGAAAGTTACAGGATATGGATGAATGTTCTATTGAAGAATTGGCTAAAATAATTGCATGACATATTTCTTTATGTGTAAGAATTTGATCTGAAAACTATGAGATGTTTCTAATCATGCAATTTAACTTGTTTTGTAGGAAAGATCGTACACCATCACCTATAAAAGAAGGACTACAACATTTGTTTAGCAACAAAGGTATCTATTGAAGATATTGAAGAATTTGAAGTTCACAGGATACGGGATACAGTAAAAGGATGCAATGGTCGAAAAGTACCAATCGATCATGTTTGGGATGTGGTCCCAAGACCCGAAGGGAAGTCTGTTGTGACTTCCAAGTGGATCTATAAGATTAAGCATGCTGTATATGGTAGCATAGAAAAATACAAAGCGAGGTTTGTAGCTCGTGGATTCTCCCAGAAAGAGGGATTAACTATGAAGAGACTTTTGCACCTGTATCCAGGAACACTTCCATTAGATCAGTACTTTCTCTGGATGTAGTGATGAAATGAAAGATACACTAGATGGATGTCAAGACAACTTTCTTGAATGTTATAGTCGAAAAGGAAGTGTATGTGGAGTAGCCACTCAGTTTTGAGACATATGATAGAGAGTCACATGTGTGCAAACTGAAGAAAGCCCTGTATGGTTTGAAACAAGTACCCAAGACCTAGTATGGTAGGATAGATGGCTTCCTATCCATTTTTGGCTTTACCAAGAGTAAAGTGGATTCCAACCTTTACTGCAAGGTTGAGGAAGGCAATCCAATGATACTACTATTGTATGTGGATGACCTATTTGTAACAGGTGAGGATATATTGATTGCCGAAACGAAGAGGAAGCTTACTACCGAGTTCGAGATGAAGGACTTGGGTATGATGCACTACTTTCTTGGTATGGAGGTGTGGTAGAGTGCAGATGGAATCTTCCTTGGACAAGGGAAGTATGCAGTAGAGATCCTGAAGAGGTTCAGGATGATGGACTACAAGGCCATGGCCACACCTATGGCATCAAACCTGAAGCTTCTGTGTGATGCTTCATCTGAGCCAGTTGATGCTATGATGTATTGTCATATGATTGGGTCCTTGATGTACCCGATGAATACAAGACCATATATTTGATTTACAGTGAACACCTTGAGCCAGTACTTGACATATCTGATACATGTTCACCTGGTTGCTGTAAAGCATATTCTGAGGTACCTAAAGGGTACAATTGATTATGGGCTCAAGTATGATGCGAATCAAAAGTTAAACCTATAGGGTTATGTTGATTCGGACTGGGCAGGCAGTGCTACAGATAGGAAGAGCACTTCTGGATGTTGCTTCAGTATAGGATCAGGTGTGATCTCTTTGTTTAGCAAGAAGCAGTCCTGCATAGCACTGAGTACATCCAAAGCAGAGTATGTTGTAGCTTGTTCGGCTATTTGTGAGGCAATATGGCTTCAGAAGATATTGTTTGAGTTATTTGATCTCCCGTTGGATGCTACTGGTATCTTTTGTGATAACCAGAGTTGTGTGAGCTATCTGAGAATCCACTGTTCCGCGACAGGTCGAAGCACATTGAGATCAAATATCACTATATTAGGGATATTGTGTAGAGAGGAGCAGTGAAGCTCATGTATGTTGCGATGGATGAGCAGATTGTGGATGTGATGACGAAACCACTAGTCAGAGTGAAGTTTGAATACTTCATAGAGAGGCTTGATGTTCTTCAAATTTATGATACTTCGAGGAAGAAGTGATGTACACATTTTCTAGAGCCATTCCAAGCATGGTGAGAGGAGGATCCTTCCCATGGATATGGATGTAAGCGTTGGATGATGGGAATTAGGATGATGCTCCAGCTACTGCTCTGTATATGCATCATGTTGGATGCTTGCGATGATCAGTTGGATCATGTATATGTATATGCATCATGTTGGATGCTTGTGATGATTAGTTGGATCGTGTATTTGTATATGTATCAGGTGGATACATTATGTGATCAGGTAGATCATGGATGAGAATATGTATCAGATATGCATCAAGTGGATGCATTGTATGATCAGGATGATCATGGTTGATGAGCTTTAGGATGTTGCTCCAGATGATATTTATTAGATATGCATCAGGTGGATGCATTGTATGATTAGGACGATCATAGATGATGAGCTTCAGGATGTTGCTCCAGATGATATGCATCAGGATGATGCTATGATGATGATCAGGAGGATCATGTGATGTACATCAAGATATGTATGGAGAATATCAGGTTGATACTCTGTGGTCGTGGACAGGTTGTGCAGATGAGCATATAATAACGCCCCAGGAGATTTGCAGACACTCTTGCTTGGTTTTGTCGATGGCATATAATAGCTCCCTCGGAGGTCTGGAAAATGCTCTTGCTAGGTTTTGCTCAGAGGGACATATAATAGCGCCCTGGGATATTTACAGATACTCTTGCTAGGTTTTGTCCATGGCATATAATAACTCCCTAGGAGATCTTGCAGGTTGTTTTGGGCATGTAATCAGTTTTAGGATGTTCTTGCTAGGTTTTGCCGATGACATATAATAGCTCCCTGGGATATTTGGTAAATAATATTGCTAGGTTTTGTCCGTGGCATATAATAACTCCCTGGGAGATCTTGCAGGTTGTGTTGGGCATGTAATCAGTCTTGAGATGCTTTTGCTAGGTTTTTCCAGTTGCATATAATTTCTCCCGGGGAGATTTGCAGATTGTCTTGCTAGGTTTTTCCTATGGCATATAATAGCTCTATGGGAGATCTGACAAATGCTCTTGATAGATTTTTCTTGGTCACATGTAATAGCTCTCTAGGAGATCTTGTAGGTCGTGCTGGGCACGTAATCAGTCTTGAGATGCTCTTGCTAGGTTTTTTTGATGCACGTAATAAGTCTTGAGGATCCACAGTATGAACAGTGATGATGAAGACCTGCAAGTGGTGGGCCTACATCCAGTATGAAAAAGGACTGGCTCTGTAGAACTTCCTATGACGAGTAGATTCGTAGATTAATCGAGATAGCAGCAGTGATGCTGATGAAAATGATTCAAGGACGATGATTCGATGACGATGATCCAGAGAAGAAGACTTGTGCTAGCAGATCTGTGTCAAGAAATACCTTCCTAGTTAAGAGGAAGTGTTGATGTATACGTAACTTCAGAATATATTTTACCCATGTGTATTGTATTCCTATAGAGATGTTATTATTCCTCTATTCGGAAGTGTCGTCATTTATATTGTAAGTGTCATAACTTATACTTGATGGGTTATTAGACCACCTTGATGGGGTCAGCCCTGTATGAGTCATCTGGGTAAATGGGTTATTAGACCACCAAGTGTGGGGTCGGCCTAGATTAAGTTAACCATGGGTTATTAGGAAAATCTAGACAAGTCGGCCCCATTAGTTTATTGGGAAAGATAGGACAAGTATAAATAGAGATCGGGAGATCTCTATTTGATCACTGATTACACACTTCTCTCATTCGAAAAGTGGCACACTTGTGAGGAGGAGGATATGCTGATAGGAGAAGACTATCTCTTGTACTTTGGTTGTATCATTGCTCTTTCTATCTTGGAGGAAGTTGCGGGGTTTTTCACCTTCTTGGTTTTATCCGGTGAAACTCTGTGTCTCTTGTGTGCTTGCATTATTGTGTCCATGATTGATATGCTGTAGATATGCTGTACATGTTATTGTCTCAATTAAGATCTTAGATAAGATTGAAAATTAGGAAAAAATAACAAGTCGTAGGGCTTTCGAAGTGATTTCTTCTTTCTCCTCCATGAGCTCTTTGTATTTCCTTTTAAGTTCATTGCTTTCTAATACCTCTTTCTTCCTATCATCTTTTATCTTAAAACACAGCTCTCTGTAGTTATTAATAGTTTCCATTAACCGATTGATATTGGCTTTACTTGCCTAGGTTGACGCTACAGTGCATCCTGCTTAGAGTGAAGGATCGATGTCATTTCCTTGGACAAGCGTGGTCTTTGACACTCTGAATTCATATAATTCCTCCCCAATTTCCAGTTTACTTACTCTTCTATCAATAATAGCCCTCTTTCGTTCATGAAAATAGACGGAATCCAGGTTGGCCACTTGGCGCTGCTTTCTGGGGTTGTGTGGGGTCAGTGCTAGTTCTTTAGTAGAAACAAACCCTTCATGAGCTATCCTCAGCTGGTCTATCTTTGACACACCTAAGTCCATGGCCTGTGGGCTAAGTGGGTCTTGTTCCACATATTTCTCGGATTCTTCCTTTCCTTGTCTTTCTGCTAACTCTGCTTGCAATCTGTCTGGTTCCTCCAACAAGAGTCTTTCTTCTTCTTGTTCTTGCAATTTAGTAGATTGTTCTTGGAGGATTTTATCTTCCTCTTCTCTCAAAGCTTTTGCTTCCTGCTCCTATCGAATTTTAGCATCTTCTTCTTGTTCTCGTCTTTCGGCCAGCACTTCTCTCAATTTGTCTGCTTCTTCCAACAAGGTTCTTTCTTCTTGTTCCTTCAAGGCTTGTGTTTCCTGCTCCTTTTGGATTCTAGCAGCCTCCTTTTCTTGTTGCAACTTAATGGCTTGCTCTTGCTGAATCCTTGTTGTTTCTTCTTGTTGTAACATGGCATCCTGTTCATTTTGAAGCCTTGCAGCTTCTTCATCTTGGTGTTGCTTGGCAGCCTATTCTTCTAGGATTCTGTTTCTTTCTCTCCTAGTTCTATGTATTGTGAGCTTCCTGATTGGGATGCCGCTGCCTCTTGATCCAGTTGTATCAAACGAACAAGCTTGGGATTATTACTCTTTCTGCCTTTGTTCTTGTAGCATTTCCCTAACTCTGTTAAATTTCGAGCGCTACAAAAGAACTCCTCATTTAGGTCTATAAGATGGGTGTATTCAAAGGAGGTTTTGACATCAACAACATGTCTGACAACATTTCCACAAGGGTCATGCCTCCTGTAAAACTTTGTACCAAAAGGAAAGCTCTCCAAGTCCTGAACATAGTTTTCTCCCTTTTTTTCCCTCGGGAGGCTGTATGCGCCGATAGTGAAAGGCATTGGCAGATACATCCCCTTTTTCCTTTCAGTGACCATTCTACTGATTCCCACAATGCTGAAGAGTTGTCTTAAAGCTTCCCCGTGTATCACAAAGTTAGTGGCATATTGAGGAAGCAGAAAGGGAGCTACGAATCCTCCACGCATACGGATGTATGTGACTTCTTGGGCATGGTAATAATTGGCAAATGTTTCAATAATGGGCATGGCATTCTCCGACATGCAATTTGGTTCCTTTACAAAAATAAGTTGGTATAAGGGCATGATGAATTTCTCGTAGACCTGCTTGTAGTAGTTTGCATACTTGCTTACCCAAGTTGGTTGTTAGGCTATGAAGAGAGGTGTCTCCTTTCTGTTCCATGAACAACCCAAGTCTGGGAAGGTGTGTTTGCTCAACAGGTAGTCTATCAAATAAGAAGACATAAAAAATTATTCTTTCTTCTGATTCATTCCTCCTTGGGCGGCGATTAACTGTGATTCTAGGATTTCTAAAATTATATCAGCAAAGTTGAAAATGGTACCAGACAGGCTACATGGTACATTACTGGTACCCAGCCAAGCTTGAAGATATTGCCATTTGGGATTTCGAAGATCCAACTCATCATCAAAACAATGAGTCTATAGGGGGTCTTCAGGAGGTTGCTCTCATATTCCTTTGTCTACCTTTGTCTTATTTGTCTATCAACTATCATAATTTTCCTAGCAGAAACTAGAGGGTCCATGGGATGTTCTACTATCCAGTTATTGTCTAACCAAGCCCTTGCTGGGGGCAATCTGTAAGCGTCTGTAATATGTTTAGGTGCGAATGATGTTAGATTCATTCCATTCTTACGATTTATGAACCTAGTGTTAGTTTTGACATGAGGGATCAACCAACCAAGAACCTCAGCACATGGAAATAACTCAGTTCGGGTTGCTGCTTTATGAAGACAGGACCTCTTGATGTTCGCATATACCAAAGTATCTTCTAGGGGGGCATTAGGGTAGTCTTGATCCCTGATGAATCTATATAAGTCACCCCACTGGAACTCTGGAGCAGAATTTCCTAGGGGTACATTAGTGGTAGCTTGAGTATCAGTGAACATGGTTTCAAGTGAGGTATCTAGCAGGACCTCCACATCTGAATCTGACTCTGCCTTTTGTGTGGCCTTCTTCCTTGCATATTTTCTATGCATGTCAAACCTGCAATGAGCCGGGTAGCGCAAATAAGGAGTTTGAAGAAATTTAGAGCAACTATTTAAATGCAATACTTCCTACAGATTTATAAAAATGCGACAGTACTGGCTTTTAACTAAATGATTTTCAAGCATAACCATAAAATTTCTGGAATGTGCAATTTTTTACAATATGAAAGCTATTTTGAAAAATGATTAAATAATTTACGATACAACTATCATTTCACTGTCGTGGGACTTTACAGATAATGTAGAGTTACTCATGATGCTACTAATGTAGGCCAAAAGGATTTCCTAATACATTCTATGGTGGTTTTGGCTGTCAAACAACGTTGTTCACGGGTAGGGGTAACGCGGATGTTTTCAAACTAGCTCCATAACTCACTAGTTCAACATGTAATTCATTATTAATCATTATCAACCATGTGTGATAGAGAATGATAATTTTGCTTTCGTCCTCTGTAAAGGGATGCGGTTATGCGAGGCGTTATTGGTTTTCATGGGTTAGGTGTGATTGGTTTTGTCTTTTGGAGCGTGTTTCTTTCCACGAGGATGAGTGTGGTTGTGGCGTTTTAACCAAGCACAAGCGTTTGCTGCAGATTCGGGCATGGGGTGTGAACTATATAGTCCATGTGATCAAACTATGATCGACAAGCTATACATGGGGATTTCCCAGGGATTGTTTTCTTATTGACGGGAATGCTGCGTCGAAAAACTTAGTTATGATGCCAAGTAGGAAACGGTGGGAAGAGGCCGAGACACATAATCGAGGATGGGGTCTTCCAGGCTTTGGTTCGTAGAGGGTGGCTTCTTGTCTTCATCGTTTTTGAATGAAAATTACCCACTCGGCATGTATGGGTTCCTTTTGGCACATGTATATATATATAAATGACGGACTACTAACAGGGAGTAAAATCCTAACTGAAAACCTTGGATAACACAAATGCAGAGGGGAAGAACACCTACCTGTTGATTTCGCAGTATCTTTAGGTGGCTAGCGGGCGTTCCGAGACAGGAGGTAGTGCAAACAGATCCAATGGCGAACGGTGAGCTATGTTCTCCTTGGTAGTGTTAGAATAATTCCCAAAACCCCGTTCTGTACGTTTATATAGGGAGAGCATTAATTTCACGTGAGTGATGGGTTGGTGAGTTGATGAGCAAGGGTCTCAAATCTATAGGCATTTAAATCCGCACAAGGCGATATTAATGACTCCACCAACATCATATCCGCACATATGCCCAAAAAGATTTTCTACGCCAAAGCGGTGATTGCATTGTTTAATTCTGTGCCTTGAGCAGTGGCCTTAGGCTTAAATCCTGCGATGATGAATTGCACACGGAATTGAACTCGAGGGCTATTTCCAAAGATGAGGCATAGTTATGAGGGAGTCCCTTCTAGGGATAAGTATTGCATGTCAGCAGAGAATGTAGCCACAATGTTTGTGCTAATGAAAAGTGCGCTAAAGAGTCGCGAGAAAAGATCCAAAAAATCTTCGTGTCGACATCCCTTTTAGGGTTAAAACCTGCGCCAAAGTGCCCAAAATATAGTTAACAATTGCACCGAAGTCGACCGAGATAGGGCTAAGATCTGCACAAAGAAGAGATCAGCTAGAATGAGCTCCAAGAGTGCACCAAAGGCGGCCGAGTTAGATTTAGACCCCGCGCTATTATCAGCCAATTTATGTTTAAGATTTGCGCAAAGAGAGGCTAAGATAAAGCTTGAAACTATGCCAAAGATGGTCGAATTGTGGATAAGGCTATCTCCGAAAGCGACAGAGTTATGGTTAAAACTTGTGCCAAATCTAAAGGTGACCTTTTCCTTAGAAGAAATTTAATCGAAGAAAAAATTCCTTGGGGAATAAGTGCCAAAGTTTACCAAACTAGAGCAGGCTAAGCTTCAAAGAAAAGAGGAACATTTGCTAAAAAATGTGGAAGGAGGGGCCCCATCATTTATAAAATTTTTGGGGGAGGATGTTGCAGCAACAACAATTGGCGATTCACTGGCGAACACAAATCTCTGAAACAAAATCCTGTCATGATCAGAATGACTTTTAAATTAGTAGCTTCAAGCATAACAAAATGCCCCTCAGTTCAACTTCTAAGAATGCAGTGATCTCTTAATCATATTGGTGTTTTTGGAAAAGGAGGATAAGACTTATACTTCTCTCAAACTCTCTTAAGGCCAGGATATGGAGTTAATTCTCTTAGGATCTGTCTTTATGGTGTTTTGACTAAAGGAGGACTCCACATGATTGTAACAATGTCTCACAGGTGTATTCGTTTGTTCCTCATTCCCATGCTATTTGCATCCCTTTTGGATGTCCCTTAAATTGACAGCTTTAGCTATTTGAGTCTTCCAAAAATGACTTGGTCAAGATTTCAATATATTGATATGGGCTCTTCAATCCCTAATGTCCTTTTGTGTGAGCAAGAGATTTTATTTGATTATCAAGCTTCACGGATGGAGAAGAACCTTGCTTGGGTTGCATTACTTGAACAACTTTCTAGATTGATTATTTTGCTTCATCTCAGCCATGCTTCAATTGAGGTGAGAATTTCTGGAAATCAGACTCCTTGATATAATCTCTCTGGGATTTTATTTTTAGCATGGGATCATTTTAAATACTAGACACCTGTGAAACATGCTTCCTTTCTGTGGGTCCATAAATAGCAAAAACACCTTTGAGACATGAATCAATGTTAAAGTGGGTGGAGCCTTAAGATAGTGAGAGAGAAATATTACATCATTATTCATTTAACTGGGGTTATTCTGACCAAACAGGACAAGGATATCTACATTCTTAAAGGCTAATCAGTGAAGGAAAAGTCACAGAACTATATTTTCTTTATATGCAAAATTCTGTCGCTCAAGACTTCGATTTTGCTCAGAGGTATGTCCTACAAATGTGCCAAGAGTCGAGCTGTGTTTTATTAAGTGAAGTAAATAAAAGAGAAAAACAAATGGGAGGGAAAAAACTATCTATAACAGACCAAACTACATGAACTATTCGTAAAACAAAACAAGAAACAAGGAAAAGAAACAATGAGACTGTTTATTTATGTACAAAAACCTCAATGAGACTATGCAAAGTATTGTTTCAAGGCGAGGCCATTGAGGGGAAGCATAAATTCCTCTCCTTGGAGGTCTTTCAGCTTGTAAGTGGATAGGCCAAGTTTTTCAGAAATTAGATACGGGCCGACCCATAGGTGTTGGAACTTTGTATGCATTCCTTTTCCCTCATGTGGATGATCCCATTTTAGGACTAGGTCGCGTACTTCGAAATTTCTTTTTCCGGACTTCCTTTAATCAAACCAAATTTTCACTATGTCTTGGTGTTGGTGGAACCAATCTTTGGCCTTTTGCCGAGATTCTTTGAGTTTCAGTAAAGTGTTAATTCTAGACTATAAAACTTGACTACTGGAACCTTGGGAAGCTTGACACAATTGAAACAATGGGAGTAATAGGTTAGGAGGGAGGATGGATTATCTACCATAGACGACGGTATATAGGGAAACTCCCAAAGCATTCTTTGGACTGACTCTATCTGCCCATAAAGCATTTGGGAGAGCAGTGTGCCAATTTCTCTAGTTTTCAATCACAGTTTTCTTAAGGATTCGGATGAGGTTTTTATTTGAAGATTCAGCTAATCCATTTCCCTGGGGATAGTAGTTGGCTAAGTAATGTAATTTAATTCCTCTTTCATAAACAAATTCATTTATCTTAAAAGATGAGAAATAAGTTGCATTATCAAAGACTAGGGAAATTGGAACCCCAAACCTAGTTATAATGTTCTCCTTTAAGAAAATGATGACTGTATCTTCATTGAGTTTGCGCAATGGGTAGCTTCTGCCCATCTTGTAAAATAATCCGTGGCTGTCAGGATATACCGGTGCTGGAGAGAGGAATTTGGTTTTATCTCTCCAATGGCATCTATGCCCCACTGTTCGAAAGGTTCTGAAATGATAATAGGCTGCAATGTTCCTGCTGCTTTGGGTAATTTCCTAGCACTTCTTTGGCATACATTGCAATTATGTGCATAAGCATGAGAATCTCTGAACAAAGTGGCAATAATATCAAGCTCTTAGTATTTTGTGAGTTGTCGTGTCTCTAAAATAATGCTCACCAATAGGGCCATCATGTATCTCTTTGACTACTTTACTTGCATCTTCTTTCTCTAAACATCTGAGAAAGATACCATCATAATTTTTTCTAAAAAGTACTCCATCAATGATTTGGTAAGCCACCGAATTTAGACGAAGTGCTCTTCTTTGCTTAGAACTCCAATGCTCGGGTAGGTACCCTTGTTGCAAGTAGTGCACTAAGTCTCTTTACCAAGATTCAGGCGCTGCGAAGATAGAGCATACTTCGGCTGTATTTAGTTCGGCCTCATTTTTCCAATCTCGCTCTTCATCCATCAGATGTTCAGTAAGCAATTTACATAGGCCTTGACCTTTAATGATGGTGACTGGTTTAAATTCTAAATCGTATTCCTGGAGAGCGGTGACCCAATTTCCTCTTTTTTGTCCCAATTCATTTTGAACGAAAAGGGATCTGACGGCTGGATGGGGAACCACAACTTTAGTTCTGTTCTTGAGGATATATGGCCTAAACTGCTTTACTGCTTTGTATACGACATATGCCTATTTATCCACAATAGGATAGTTCAGTTCAGCCCCTTGCAGACCAGTGCTCATAAAAGAGATTGGTTATTCATATCCTAATTCCACCTTTTGCGTAAGCACAACTGTGAGAGAGTCATCTAAAGCGAAGGTATATAAAATAAAATATTTGTCAAAATATGGACTTCTTAGAGAGGGAGCATGGGCTATGGCTACTTTAATATCCCTAAATGCATCCTTTTCTAAATCTGTCCATTTGAACTGCACATTCTGCTTAACCATTTGCTGTAACGATTTGACGGTCTGAGCGAAATCAGGGACAAATCTTCAAACAAAATTAATCGTGCCCATAAACGATTGCATAGCTTTTTTGCTATGGGGAATGGGAATTTTGCTGATAACTTGCACTCTCTCTTGATCTATCGAAATTCCCTTTTTTGAGATGATGTGACGGAGAAGCTTTCCTTCAAGGACTGCAAACACACTTTTCTTGGTGTTTAGAGAGATACCATATTTCCTGCATCGGTTGAAAATCTATTTCAAATGGAGGACATGGTCCTCCCTTTTCTTCGAAAAGACTGTCACATCATCCAGATAGACTACGACACAGTGATTACCCAATCCTCTAAAAGAAATGTCCATTGCTCGTTGGAAAGTAGCTCCTACGTTTATCAATCCAAATGGCATCCTTTGATATGCGAACGTTCCCCACTTAGTGCGGAAAGTAGTCTTAAGATTGTCTTCTTCCGCTACCAACACTTGATTGTAACCGGAGAAACCATCTAGTAGAGAAAACATTTATGCTCCTGATACCATCTGCAAAATTTGTTCCATTGAAGGAACAGGATAATTATCTTTATCAGATGCTCTATTTAGGTTTCTGAAATCCACACATAGTCTTATTTCTCCAGACTTCTTCCTTACGGGAACTAAATTAGAAATGCATTCCGAATGCCAGACTTTAAATATGATATTAGCATCTAATAACTTCTTTAATTCCTTCTGAATTAAAGGCTCGAGAGTAGGGTGCATTCATCTTAACTGCTGCTGAAAAGGTTTAACCCCTGCCTTCATTGGTATGACATGCTGAATGATATGAGTATCATATGTTTTTAGATCTTCATATGTCCAAGCGAACACATCTTTATATTGCCGAAAAAGTTTGATGAATTTGTCTCTTTCACCCGGCGAACATCATCTACCGAGATTGACATATTTTGGTTCAGCTTCTGTACCCAGATTTATCAATTCATGTTGCATAGAATAACTATGAGTTTTAACATTCGTTGGTTTCTGGAACTTGCTCTGCAGATCGAACAAACTTTGAAGTGATCTCACTCCTTTAGGCATGAAATTTCCCTTGACTATGTCTTTATTTTGCAGATCAACATCATGTTTTTCTTCATCTATAACAGCTTCTTGAAACATGTTTTCATTAGTAAGGAGACTAATGATCTAATTGTCATCATTGAACACCCTGAAATTTGTTACATTATCTGGAACAGAAGGCCTGAAAACCAATTTGATAGAACATTTATTATAAGTACGCACTAACCTAGAAGCAGAGGTAGCTAATAAGTCAGTGGCAACATTCTGTAATCTAGGAACATATTTTATATTAAAAGCTTCAAAGTAATTAATTAGATCCCATACCTCAGACTCATATCCTTTCAGATGTGGTGAAATACAATGAATCGTGTCCCTTGTTGAGATATTGTAACTTCAAAGAATATTATATTTGTACTTTATTATTCCAGAGATGTTTCATTCCTCCGTGAAGATCTTATTGTATATCCAGAGATGTTTATTCCTTCGTCGGAATGTGGTAACTCGGGTTATTAGACTTCCCTAGTGGGGGTCGGCCCTGTATATGTTATGCGGGTCAAAGGGTTATTAGACCACCCTAGAGGGGTCGGCCCAATCAGTTGTAGTGGGGTATTTAACCCATCGGTTAAATACGAGCCTACGTGTACCTGTGTAAAATACATGTCAGTGTAGTGTATAAATAGAGGAGGTGTGTTCCTCATTTGACACACACACTCACTTGAGAAAGGCGCACTTGTGGAGGAGAGGTATGCTATGGTGGAGGAGGAGATCATATCTTTGGTTTGCATCTTTGTGTATTGCTGGTCATCTATATTGAGGAAGCTTTACTGGGTTTTCTACCCCATGAGGGTTTCCCAGGATAAATCTGTGTCTCTTGTGTTTATGCTATGCTTGTTGTTTCTTCAGTGATCCTGTATATGCTATTATTGTGAAATGGAATGTAATGCTGCTATTTTCAGTCTTAGCATATTAAATATTAACATGGTATCAGAGCTAAACTGAAGGAAGGGAGGGTATGGCACTTACGACACTTGCTTTACTTATGACAATTTGAAGGTTAGGGTTTTACATAGCAAAACCCAGTCATTGTGGAACTTTTGCTATAAATCCATTTATGCGAAGTTTCAGGGTCTGAAAAGTTTACAGGTCGCAGATAACATCCCCAGGTACCTTGTGTCCAAAGGGAACCCTCAGATTCGTTGTACTTTATGAGTTATGATCAATACAAGTTAGGGTTTCTGCCTCTTCCAGATCTCAGTCAAAATCAGGTAACCTTGGAAAAAAGGTCATAACTTGGGCTAGGAAGCTCCAAATAAAATTTCGTAAAAAGTGACAGGTAGTACACAGACTGTACTATCTCAGGAAACTTTTTCAGAGGCCCAAGATGAACCAGTGACACGTGGCACGCCGTACAAGTTTTCTCTCCTGTTTTATCCCATAAACAGGTGACGTTGCGACACTTGGAATAAATCTCTCTCAGAGAGTCCAATTGAGGTCAGACCTGTCAGGATAGAAAGATAACAGGGCGAGCTATCTCAGGAAACGTTTTCAGAGGCCGAAGGTCAAATAGTGACACGTGGCATGCCGTACAAGTTCGCTCTCCTGTTTTATCCCATAAACAGGTCACATTGCGACACTTGGCATAACTCTCTCTTAGAAAATCCAATTGAGGTCAGACCTGTCAGGATGGAAAGATGACCGGTCAGGCTACTACAAAAAACGTTTTCAGACCCTGTGGAGCAAAAATTTCAGAGTTATAGCAGAAGCAATCAGGTGCATATTTCTGTCAAAACAGAATTATTTTTGGAGCACCTTTATTCATGGCTTCCGGAATTTAGGGTTTCGGAGAAAGTTAGAATTTTTGGAATCAGAATCCACGGCTGGAAGCTCCTCAGAAAAATAAGTGTTTAGAGCCTTGGATCAAACCTTTTGATTGAGCAAAAGGGTGGGCTTCATCAAACCCTAGTTCGGGATCCTGTCAAGAATATCTAGAAGTTTGAAAGGCAATTTTGAGGGGTCAATTTTTGGAGATTTCAAAATTGAAGTATGCTAGTTTGATCAGCTCAGCAAGACACATCCTTCCATTCATTCGGAAGTGTGAAAGTCAAATATTGAATTTTTAGGGTTTCTCTAGCAAACCCTAATCAAGCTCTAGATCAAGTTTCAAGGGGAGTTGAGGCTAAGGCCTTACATAAGAAGACTACAAGAAGTCTCGACAGGTATGACTTGAGGTTCAGGTATGTCTTGAAATCTGATTCTTGATTAAGTTCATAATGTGTTTGTCTTCATGTTATTTATTAGTACAATCTTGATTAATGTTAGAATTGTCTTATCACCCTAGTAATAGTATGAATGCATGTGAATGATCGAAGACATTCATTGATTAGGGCTATATGATTGTACTAATGCATTATGGTGTTGTATGAGGTTGATTTCGTTTGCTAACAAGATACAGGTACATCACAAAAGACAAATCAAGCTCCTTAAAACATGACAACATGAAGACAAAGACTCATCCATAATATTTGTTCTACTTACGAGGTATGTATGACTTTGTTATATTATGCTTAACCTATGAGACATGCAGGTTCTAGCTCAGGATCTCTAAATCATTGAAGAGATTGTTTAGGTATGTTGTACATAGCTAAGCAGATATACTAATCCAGGTATGTTTTCCTATGACAGTTAGAATCTTACCTTAGGATCCCTTATATAAGTATACTTGGTATGATTGGTTATGCTTATTCATAAAGTTAGTAATCAAGGGTTTATGCATATTATGTCTCTTATCTTGATGATCTAATTAACCAGAAGAGTACTATGATCAAACAAGAATATGCAGAAGTAAAAGAAGACTTCCTTGAAACCTTGAATATTATCTATAATCATGACTATACATTTTCAAAGATTATTTAGAACTAGAATGTTTTGATAATATTAAGAATATACTAATGAATGTATGTCTGTGTATGAGGATGACACTAGTGCACACTTGAGCATGCACAGTGGTACAGAATGAATAGAAGTTCAAAAGACATATAGAAGATCAAGCGGGAGGAAACCACACAAACATAAAAGATAAGTATTTGAGTTGTTATTTGAAATAGTAAATGATATTGCTTGTATGCATATTTGTATTCCTAGAATATATCATGCTGAGTGTAAACATTCATAGAGCATTGAACAGTATACTACTAATATGCATATGATTGGTAAGTTGGACAAACATTCCATTGTTGCTCGTCTAGAATGAAAACTCTTTCCTGACATGCTGAGAGCTGTGCACACTCTCAATAGTATGTTCTGGTAGAGATGGAAGGCATCTAGATAGCCACTGTATGCATACAGGATATGGGAAAATGTTGTGCCAAAGTATTGGTCAAAATAGTTACATAACTATGTAAATGATATCTGTATGCATAATAGGTTATCATGTCAATATGATTTGATGATTATGAAGTATTACTAATCATGTACTTAATTTTTATTTGTAGGAAAGATCATGATGAATGTTGAACAATGAACAAGCAATGGATGTTCAAACAAAAGGATTTACAAATCAAACACACTATAGAAGGCTTGTGAGAATCATGATAAGATGTTTGCTCCAAGTGGCTAGATAAGACCATTCTCTTAATGGTGTAATTAAAGAAGAAGTGTGAATCAGGTTCTATATGGGTACCTAGGATCGATAATCAATTGATGAGCTTAATGATCACCATGGGTGATGAGGATCTCAACCTTTGCTACAAGGTTGAATATTGTTTCTATACACAGACGATATGGTGCAGAAAGGAACCAAAAGTTTGAATTTGTAACAATGTACTAACCAAACCTATACCGATCCAATGTACTAACCAAACCTCTACCTCAAGTAAAGTTTTCTGAGACAAACTTAATATAGTTCAGAAGGACCCTCCTCGAAAGGGGGAGTGATGTGATAACTCATGATGAGATTGCCTGCATCGACAGTGAGGTCGATAATGAGGATACCTATATTAGTGATGCCGACAAAGAGGTTGGTGGATGGTCCTTAGATAAGGTCAAAGGTGACAAGGGGATTGCATCATCCTTGAACATATGTTCTAAAGAGAGCCGTAGACATATGTCTTCGAGAATGAAGTTTTTGGTGAACATGTGAGGGGATTGGATCATCCCTGGACTTCAGTCCGAAAGAAGAGCCGTAGACGTATGTCTTCGAGAATGAATTTCTTGGTGAACATGTGAGGGGATTGGATCATCCCTGGAATTCAGTCCGAAAGAAGAGCCGTAGATGTATGTCTTCGAGAATGAAGTCCTTGGTGGACGGTTGAGGATTAAGTCATCCTTGGACGTAGTCCTAAATGTACGGTTGAGGATTAAGTCATCCTTGGACGTGGTCCTAAATGTACGGTTGAGGATTAAGTCATCCTTGGACATAGTCCTAAATGTACGGTTGAGGATTAAGTCATCCTTGGACGTGGTCCTAAATGTACGGTTGAGGATTAAGTCATCCTTGGACGTAGGTCCTAAATGTACGGTTGAGGATTAAGTCATCCTTGGACATAGGTCCTAAATGTACGGTTGAGGATTAAGTCATCCTTGGACGTAGGTCCTAAATGTACGGTTGAGGATTAAGTCATCCTTGGACGTGGTCCTAAATGTACGGTTGAGGATTAAGTCATCCTTGGACATAGGTCCTAAATGTACGGTTGAGGATTAAGTCATCCTTGGACGTAGGTCCTAAATGTACGGTTGAGGATTAAGTCATCCTTGGACGTAGGTCCTAAATGTACGGTTGAGGATTAAGTCATCCTTGGACGTTGGTCCTAAATGTACGGTTGTGGATTAAATCATCCTTGGACAGTAAATCCAGTAATTCCGAAAGGAAGGATAGTCCTAAATGAATTGAGTGGATTAAATCATCCTTGGACAGTAAATCTAGTAATTCCGAAAGGAAGGATAGTCCTAAATGAATTGAGTGGATTAAATCATCCTTGGATAGTAAATTCAGTAATTCCGAAAGGAAGGATAGTCCTAAATGAATTGAGTGGATTAAATCATCCTTGGACAGTAAATCCAATAATTTCGAAAGGAAGGATAGTCCTAAATGAATTGAGTGTATTAAATCATCCTTGGACAGTAAATCCAGTAATTCTGAAAGGAAGGATAGTCCTAAATGAATTAAGTGGATTAAATCATCATTGGACAGTAAATCCAGTAATTCCGAAAGGAAGGATAGTCCTAAATGAATTGAGTGGATTAAATCATCCTTGGACAGTAAATCCAGTAATTCCGAAAGGAAGGATAGTCCTAAATGAATTGAGTGGATTAAATCATTTTTGGACAGTAAATCTAGTAATTTTGAAAGGAAGGATAGTCCTAAATGAGATTGAGTGGACTAATCATCCTGTAAATAGATTGGGATTGCCTCATCCCTAGACATGGTGAGATGTCTTAAACTGATAAGGACTAATCATCCTGTAAATAGATTGGGATTGCCTCGTCCCTAGACATGGTGAGATGTCTTAAAGTGATAAGGACTAATCATCCTGTAAATAGGTTGGGATTGCCTCGTCCCTAGACATGGTGAGATGTCTTAAAGTGATAAGGAATAATCATCCTGTAAATAGATTGGGATTGCCTCGACATGGTGAGATGTCTTAAAGTGATAAGGACTAATCATCCAGTAAATAGATTGGGATTGCCTCGTCCCTAGACATGGTGAGGTGTCTTAAAGTGATAAGGATTGATCATCCTGTAAGTTGATCTGGATTGCATCATCCATGGACATGAGAGTTGTCTTAAACCGAGAGGGACTGATCATCCCGTAAGCGGATCAGGATTGTATCATCCTTGGACCTATGTCCTAAAGTGAGAGGGATTGATCATCCCATAATTGGATCTTGTGTGTTGCAGGGTATGCTGCTATTGTGTATACTTGTATTGATGAGGATACTTGTATTGATGATATGTATACTTGTATTGATGATGTGTATACTTGTATTGAGGAGGATACTTGTATTGATGATGTGTATACTTGTATTGATGAGGATACTTGTATTGATGATGTGTATACTTGTATTGATGAGGATACTTGTATTGATGATGTGTATACTTGTATTGATGAGGATACTTGTATTAATGATATTTATACTTGTATTGATGATGTTGTTGATCGTGATGATCTAGATGACGATGTTGTTGATCGTGATGATCTAGATGACGATGCTGCTGATCGTGATGATCTAGATGACGATGCTGTTGATCGTGATGATCTAGATGACAATGTTGCTGATCGTGTGATGACGATGCTGATGATCGTGTGATGACGATGTTGATGATCGTGTGATGACGATGCTGATGATCGTGTGATGACGATGCTGATGATAGTGAGATGACGATGCTGATGATCGTGTGATGACGATGCTGATGATCGTGTGATGACGATGCTGATGATCGTGTGATGATGATGCTGATGATCGTGTGATGACGATGCTGATGATCGTGAGATGACAATGCTGATGATCGTGAGATAACGATGCTGATGATCGTGTGATGACGATGCTAATGATCGTGAGATGACGATGCTGATGATCGTGTGATGACGATAATCGTGAGGATCCAGATGATGATATTGTTGTAGCTGTTCAAGTGCTACAGAAGATAAAGACTCAATACTGAAGATGTCGATGTTCCAGTATTGAAGATGTTCCAATAACTGCTTGAGTTACTGATGATGTTGAGAAAGCTTCCAATGATTTATAGATGTATCATGTATGATGTTGATGACTCCTTGCTCGTGCAGATGTTGTTATAATATCCTTCTCGTTAAGGGGGAGTGTTGAGATATTGTAACTTCAAAGAATATTATATTTGTACTTTATTATTCTGGAGATGTTTCATTCCTCCGTGAAGATCTTATTGTATATCCGGAGATGTTTATTCCTCCGTCAGAATGTGGTAACTCAGGTTATTAGACTTCCCTAGTGGGGGTCGGCCCTGTATATGTTATGTGGGTCAAAGGGTTATTAGACCACCCTAGAGGGGTCGGCCCAATCAGTTGTAGTGGGGTATTTAACCCATCGGTTAAATACGAGCCTACGTGTACCTGTGTAAAATACATGTCAGTGTAGTGTATAAATAGAGGAGGTGTGTTCCTCATTTGACACACACACTCACTTGAGAAAGGCGCACTTGTGGAGGAGAGGTCTGCTATGGTGGAGGAGGAGATCATATCTTTGGTTTGCATCTTTGTGTATTGCTGGTCATCTATATTGAGGAAGCTTTACTGGGTTTTCTACCCCATGAGGGTTTCCTAGGATAAATATGTGTCTCTTGTGTTTATGCTATGCTTGTTGTTTCTTCAGTGATCCTGTATATGCTATTATTGTGAAATGGAATGTAATGCTACTATTTTCAGTCTTAGCATATTAAATATTAACATCCCTTACCTGTCTAACAACTATTTCTGAGTCACCGAAGACTTTCAGGTGTTTAATGTTCAAACCGATGGCCTTCTTCAATCCATGGACTAAAGATTCATATTCAGTAGTATTATGAGTACAATCGAACTCTAATATACAAGACAAGAAATTCTTGTTCCTCTCGAGATCCATTAGAACACAACCGGCTCCAGATCCTTCCTCAGTTTTGGAACCATCAAAGTACAAAACCCAAAAAACATTCTTTGATCTAACTAAGTTAGTATCTCAACCATCTAAGTCAGTAACTAAGTTAACTATGTTACAATCGATATCATCAGTCTGAGAAAATTGAAGGAGATCAGACTATTTGTCTAATTCATTGTTGATATCTTCTAAACGATAATTTCCAGGCCCGATTTCTAAGAAACAATTCCCTAGGATGGAAGATGAGAAAGCTACGGCTTCATTCTATTCCTCTAGCTGAGTTATGTTCTGTTTCATGTGCGGTTCCCTCGGTACTTTAATTTGGTTCTGCCTATTTCGATAGGGAAGCCATAAGTGGGACCAATCTGTGGTGAAATAACCGTCCATTTTAGTCGACCAATCCCAGCTTAGGATCAAACCATAAGCTTCAGGGATATCAACTACCATTATATCAATAAACTGAGACACTCTAGAATCGACAAACAACCTAAGAAGCACATCTTTCATTTCCCCAATTAATTTAACAGTAGTTCTATCCAGTTGAATAATCTGGGCTGGAGATGGAATTGGCTTCCCATTGATCTTTTTGCAAATATATAGAGGCATGACATTCGAGGAAGCTCCAGAATCTACTAAACAATTATGCACATTGTGATTAAAAATTTCAAAAGTTAACAGAAAAGGGAGTGTTTGGGATTTAGATTTTCCGCCAATGCTAGCTTCATTTATTTCGGGATCCTCTTGAGTGTTTGTTAATGGAGCGCTAGATTGGGGTTCGAGAGCCTGCAACAACTTCTTTCGTTGTTGAGGCAAACTACACATATTAAATATAGACACATTATCTTTTACTTTCTTTATGTCTTCGATGATGTCATAGCCCATGTCACATTCCTTTACAACTTTGGGTTGATTGTTAGTTTTATTCAAAGTTACTTTTGATGGCTGAATTGTTTCCATGTTTGGCTGCTTAGTAGGCATTTGGTTAGTTTTGGAATATGGTGGAATGACTGTAATGTGCCTTTTAGGTATCTCTTTGGAGGTTTTAGGCTTGGGTGTGGTTGATCTTGGAGTTGGATCAGCGATTGGACCTTTACTGGGAGTATTAATGTTAACAGTTGAAACTTGAATTTCCTTGGGATCATCTTCAACTAATTCATTCAAAGGTACCCAATCCCATAACACCATAGTAGTATCCGTGACCGGTTCTTCAGGGTTAGGAATTTGATCCTCTGGAGGATTGTCTTGGTATGGAATCTATGAGTCTAGCATTTGGTTCATCACCAAGCTCATTGAATTTATCCATTGCGGACAACTTTTTTCAGAGTGTGGTTCCTGATGAAAGGTTCAGAAATGTTCCATTCCTACTTCATTCAAATTTAAAACAGGAGAGTTGTTCATAGGTGGATGAGGCTGATCATTTTCCTCTCTTTTCTTGTAGAAAGGTTTAAAAAGATTCCTGGAAGTGCTAGCTGCCTTATCCTTTTCAATATCTACAATTTTATTGGACAATTTTTGCATCATTTTGACTACATTTTCCATATCCGCCGAAGGTTCTTCTTTATTCCTGGTAAGCAAGAGTGGTTTCTTAGTGGTTGTTGGTTTTATTTATGCATTAAGCACATGCTTAGCAATGCTATCTGCTTCTTCTTCTACCTTCCTAGCTTCTTCAAAATTTTCTATTAAGGTAGTTTTCTTAGTTCTTTTGACAAACATTGCTATTGGAGGATCAAGTGCTGTTGTGTAATATTCCACTAAAGATTCTTCTACAGGTTTAGCAACCTCACTAAAATTATTTAACAGCATAGTGAACCCTTAGTTAAATTCTTGAACCTTTTCTTTCTTTTCCATTCTCATGGACAACAACTCTTTCATGAGTGTAGCTACCGTTTTCTGATTTTTGTATTTCTTCAAAAAACATGTTTCGAATTCTTCCCAATTAGCTATTGAGATGGCTTGTAAATTAAAGTACCAGGAAGGCACCTTAGGCTCAAAAGTATATGGAAAGAGTCTACAAACTACGTCTTCATGTTTCACATTCAAAAGGTTTAAAGCAAATAAAATCTCTTAAGGTGATCTTCAGCAGAAATACCTTTCCCAGGATCATACTTAGATAGAACTTTCTCATAATTCTTAGGCAGATTGTGAAAAGGTCCAGCCAAATTCAAAGCTCCTCTTGCTCTACATGCAAGTACAACCATGTCCATGTGGAGAATTAGGTGGAGTATCGTGAGGAGTATGAGGTGGAGAACTCTTTGTAGTGCACAGTTCTTCAAGATCTAGAGGATCCTCAAGTTCTATTTCTCCAAGAGGCTCTGTAATTTCTTCTAAAGATAAGTCTACTAATACTTCGAAGCTTTGAACAAGAACTGAATCACGTGTGTATTGTCTTTCCCTTCTAGGAGCTCTTCTTCTAGGAAGAAAAGGGATTGTGTTTAAACCTCCAAGTTGTTTAATGTAAGCACGGGTATGTCTTATCAGATTTGCTACTTCAACAAAAGGTATAGCATACAGTGTTTCTTGATTTTCTTGATTTTCAAATTCAGAGTTGGGATTTTCTTAATTTATCACTTCCATATATGAATTGTCTAGAATTGTTGTTTCAAGCGGGTTCCCAGTTGGATCTTTTCTTAAAGAAGAGTCTCCTATATCAGCCATACACTGGTGGCCCTCCTTCTAATGCCAAAGACTGTTGATGCCTCGAAAATCGTAGCATCAATCAGCAAGGGATTCTCCCCGGTAAATTATCCCAATTAGATTATTCACCATTTGGTGTGGGGAATCCGTTTGGTTAACAGTTTCGACTACCGTAAGATTTGAAGATTCTTATTCTTTACACTGGTTGTGGCTCGATCCACCGTTTATGTATTTTATTTTAAACATGAAATGCAAGTTCCCTAAGCTAAATGCAGGTAACTAATCTAAATTAATCTAATACTGTGTAAGCAAATTTAACCTATCCTTGCAAGGAGAAAATTGTAAAGATGAGTAATATATTGAAAGAAACACCTAAATATCATACAAATAGCCATTTAATCATAAATATGTACCTACAACAGAATATGAAATATATTAAAGATAGCTTTAATTCATTTAATACATTCCATTACTAATTTGAGATAAACATATTGGCACAGGAAAATGTAAGAGCATTCATCACATAGAAACAATTCATGATAGCAAAGAATGATCTCATAGCAATATGCAGATGATATAGGAATAATCCAACACACATTTGACACATTCCCCAGGAAAAAACGCCTTCTCCCAGGCTTTCATTAGGAAAAATTGAATTCTTGGAGCGAGTAGCAAAGTAATTCACGTACAAGGAAGAAAATTCATTCACCTGCCAAAAGTCTGGTTTCTTTCTTTTATCCTTCTATATATAGTTTTACAAATTCTTCCTTGAGCTGACAAGTGTACCCTAAAATTCTGGAACCTTCTAATTTGTCATTTAGTGTATAGCTACAATACTGAATGGTTCGTGGGGACCCTTTCACAAAAGAAAAAACAAAGGACAGCTGTCTCTTAATGTGTTTACACATGAAAAACTTTCCAGCTTATTTTCCTAAAGTATAATAAGACGAATTAAGGCCCAGCTGGTTCTGCTGACTTATTGGGTCGCTCTTCTCCTATCAGCTCGCTCTCTTCAACAGGATCGCCTGATGGTGTTGATTTATCTTCCTCCTGAATATAGTTTTCCCACTTTCCAATTTGTCTTACAATGGTTTTCCCTCTTGCTGATACTGTCACATTTTGCGCTATCATGTTCTTGCGAAAATATGATTTGATGGTCGTTGTCCCTGTTACAGTCTTCTGCGCACAGATTTCCAGAAATTGAGTGTGGACAACAATCTACCCAATGAACTAATTAAGGTCTTCTGGATATATAGACTCTATCTTCTTTAAATAATCCAACTCAACGTTCAAATTATTCCTTAACTCTGTCATGTGTTGGTCTCTTTCATGAAACTCGAAAATACTCTGTGGTATAGGCATCTGATAGGTCTCGTGAGCTCCTCATATTTTGGAATAGATCACGTAGCATTTTTCTACTGTCTTCTCGATTTCAACACTCAATCTGTTGCCAGAATCTTTGCAAAATTCAAGGACTCCTATATCCATATCTAGCTCCTCATCTATTAAGGTGCACAGATTTGAGGGAAAAATTTATTTTCCTTTTATCCATTCAGATTGCTCCTTTATCTCGACCACATTTTGTACATACTTGTCTTTAATCTGAAGCGCTTCAATCTCAAGGCTTTTCATCCCTGTGATCATTTCTTTCATCCCGCAAAATTCTTCGGAAATTAGTACCAACAATTGAAGAATCCTCTTTTGCATGTCACAAGCTTGCTTGTAGAAGCTGGACAGATCTTGCCTTTTTTCATTGGATTCTCTGAGTTGTTCCAACAACACAGTCTTTTCCCCTGTCTGTCTTTCCAATTTTGATATATGAACTTTCAAGTTCTTTTGTTCATCTTCTGAAATTGCTAGTTGCATCTCCAGTGAGTTCTTCTCAATTTTGAGTTGCAGGGCTTTTGAAGTGATTTCTTCTCTCTCCTCCACGAGCTTTTTGTATTTCCTTTTTAGTTCATTGCTTTCTAATACCTCTTTCTTCTTGTTAGCTTTTATCTTAAAACACAGCTCTCTGTAGTTCTTAACAGTTTCCATTAACCGATCGATATTGGCTTTACTTGCCTGGGCTGACGCTACAGTGCATCCTTCTTGAAATAAAGGATCGATGTTGGTTCCTTGTACAAGTGTGGTATCTAATACTTTGAATTCATATAAGTCCTCCCCAATTTCCATTTTCCTTACTCTTTAGTCAATAATAGCCCTCTTCCATTCATGAAAATAGACAAAATCAAGGTTGTCCACTTGGCGATGCTTTCTGGGGTTGTATGGGGTCAGTGCTAGTTCTTCAGTAGAAACAACCCCTTCATGAGCTATCCCCAGCTGGTCTATGTTTGACACACCTAAGTCCATGGCCTGTGGGCTAAGCGGGTCTTGTTTCGCATCTTTCTTGGCTTCTTCCTTTCCTTTTCTTTCTTCTAGCTCTGCTAACTTTGCTTGCAATCTGTCTGCTTCCTCCAACAAGAGTCTTCCTTCTTCTTCTTCTTGCAATATAGTAGTTTGTTCTTGGAGGATTACATCTTCCTCTTCTCTCAAAGCTTTTGCTTCCTGCTCCTGTCAGATTTTATAAGCTTCTTCTTGTTCTCATCTTTCGGCCAGCACTGCTCTCAATTTGTCTGCTTCTTCCAACAAGGTTCTTTCTTCTTGTTCCTTCAAGGCTTGTGTTTCCTGTTTTTTTTGGATTCTAGCAGCCTCCTCTTCTCGCTGCAACTTAATGGCTTGCTCTTGCTGAATCCTTGTTGTTTCTTCTTGTTGTAACATGGCATCCTATTCATTTTGAATCCTTGCAGCTTCTTCATCTTGGTGTTGCTTGGAAGCCTGTTCTTGTAGAATTTTGTTTCTTTCTCCTGGTTCTATGTCTTGTGAACTTCATGATTGGGATGTCATTGCCTCTTGCTCCAGTTGTATCAAACCAACAGGCTTGGGAGTAGTACTCTTTCTGCCTTTCTTCTTGTAGCATTTTCCTAACTCTGTTAAATTTCTGGTACTACAAAAGAACTCCTCATTTAGGTCTATAAGATGGGTGTATTCAAAGGAGGTTTTGACATCAACAACATGTCTGGAAACATTTCCACAAGGGTTATGCCTCCTGTAAAACTTTGTACCAAAAGGAAAGCTCTCCAAGTCCTGAACATAGTTTTCTCCCTCTTTTTCCCTCAGGAGGCTGTATTCGCCGATAGTGAAAGGCATTAGCAGATACATCCCCTTTTTCCATTCGATGAGGATTATACTGATTCCCCCAACGCTAAAGAGTTTTCTTAAAGATTCCCCGTGTATCACAAAGTCAGTGGCATATCGAGGAAGCAGAAAGGGAGCTACGGATCCTCCACTCATACGGATGTATGTGCCTTCTTGGGCGTGGTAATAATCGACAAATGTTTCAATAATGTGCATGGCATTCTCTGACATGCAATTTGGTTCCTCTACAAAAATAAGCTGGTATAAGGGCATGATGAATTTCTCACAGACCTGCTTGTAGTAGTTTTCATACTTGCTTTCCCAAGTTGGTTGATAGGCTATGAAGAGAGGTGTCTCCTTTCTATTCCATGAACAACCCAAGTCTGGGAAGGTGTGTTTGCTCAACAGGAAGTCTATCAAATAAGAAGACATAAAAAATTCTTCTTTCTTCTGATTCATTCCTCCTTGGGCGGCGGTTAACTGTGATTCTAGGCTTTCTGAAATTATATTAGCAAAGTTGAAAATGGTACGGGACATGGCTACATGGTACATTACTGGTACCCAAACAAGCTTGAAGATATTTCCATTTGGCATTTCGAAGATCCGGCTCATCATCAAAACAATGAGTCTGTAGGGGGTCTTCATGAGGTTGCTCTCATATTCCTTTGTCTGCCTTTGTCTTATTTGACTGTCAACTATCATCATTTTCCTAGCAGAAACTAGAGGGTCCATGGGATGTTCTACTATCCAGTTATTGTCTAACCAAGCCCTTGCCGGGGGCAATCTGTAAGCGGTTGTTATATGTTCAGGTGCGAAAGATGCTAGATTCATTCCATTCTTATGATTTATGAACCTAGTGTCAGTTTTGACATGAGGGATCAACCGACCAAGAACCTCAGAACATGGAAATAACTCAGGTCGGGTTGATGCTTTATGAAGACAACACCTCTTGATGTTCGCATATACCAAAGTATCTTCTAGGGGGGCATTAGGGTAGTCTTGATCCCTGATGAATCTATATAAGTCATCCCACTGGAAATCTGGAGCAGAACTTCCTGGGGGTACATTAGTGGTAGCTTTAGTATCAGCGAACATGGTTTCAAGTGAGGTATCTAGCAGGACCTCCACGTCTGAATCTGACTCTGCCTTTTGCGTTTCCTTGCATATTTTCTATGCATGTCAAACCTGCGACGAGCCGAGTAGCGCAAATAAGGAGTTTGAAGAAATTTAGAGCAACTATTTAAATGCAATACTTCCTACAGATTTATAAAAATGCAACAGTACTGGCTTTTAACTAAATGATTTTCAAGCATAGCCATAAAATTTATGGAATGTGCAATTTTTTACAATATGAAAGATATTTTGAAAAATGATTAAATAATTTACGATACAAGTATCATTTCACTGTCGTGGGCCTTTACAGATGAATGCAGAGTTATTCATGATGCTACTACTGTGGGCCAAAATCCTTTCCTAATACATTCTATGGTGGTTTTGTCTTTCCTAATACATTTTGTGGTGGTTTTGGCTTTCAAACAACGTTGTTCATGGGTAGGGGTAACACAGACGTTTTCAAACTAGCTCCATAACTCACTAGCTCAACATGTAATTCATTATTAATCATTATCAAACATGTGTGATAGAGAATGCTAATTTTGCTTCAGTCCTCCGTAGAGGGATGC
Source organism: Larix kaempferi (assembly GCA_027924585.1). Lineage (NCBI taxonomy): Eukaryota > Viridiplantae > Streptophyta > Pinopsida > Pinales > Pinaceae > Larix > Larix kaempferi. The sequence continues at coordinate 6,678,099 of BSBM01000401.1, read as the reverse complement.
GGTTATGCGAGGCGCTATTGGTTTTCATGGGTTAGGCGCGAATGGTTTTGTCTTTTGGAGCATGTTTCTTTCCACGGGGATGAATGTAGTTGTGGCATTTTAACCAAACACAAGCACTTGCTGCAGATTCGGGTGTGGGGCATGAACTATACAGTCCATGTGATCAAACTACAGCCTTCAAGTTGTACATGGGGATTTCCCAGGGATTGTTTTCTTATTGATGGGAATGTTGCATGGGAAAACTTAGTTACGATGCCGAGTAGGCAACGGTGGGAAGAGGTCGAGACGCATAAGCAAGGATGGGGTCTTTCGGGCTTTGGTTCGCAGAGGGTGGCTTCGTGTCTTCATCCTTTTTGAATGAAAATTACCCGCTCGGCATGTATGGTTTCCTTTCAGCACAAGTATATATATATCAACGACAGACTACTAACAGGGAGTAAAATCCTAACTGAAAACCTTGGATAACACAAACGCAAAGGGGAAGAACACCTACTTGTCGATTTCGCAGTATCTCCTAGTGGCTAGCGGGAATTCTGAGACAAGCGGTAGTGTAAACAGATCCAATGGCGAATGGCGAGCTATGTTCTCCCTTGGCAGTGTTAGAATAATTCCCAAAATTCCGTTTTGTACATTTATATAGGGAGAGCATTAATTTCACATGAGTGATGGGTTGGCGAGTTGATGAGCACGAGGCTCAAAGCTACAAGCATTTAAATCTGCACAAGGCGATATTAATGACTCCACCAACATCATATCTGCACATATGCCCAAAAATATTTGCTACGCCAAAGCGGCGATCGCATTGTTAAATTATGTGCCTTGAGCGGCGGTCTTAGGCTTAAATCCTGCGATGATGAACTATGCGCGGAATTTAACTCGAGGGCTATGTCCAAAGATGATAAGTATTGAGCATCGGTAGAGAATGTAGCCACAACGTTTGCGCTAATGAAAACTGCGCTAAAGAGTAACGAGAAAAGATCCAAAGGATCTTCGAGTCGGTGTCCCTTTTAGGGTTAAAACCTGCGCCAAAGTGCCTGAAATATAGTTGACAATTGCGCTGAAGCTGGCCAAGATAGGGCTAAGATCTACACAAAGAAGAGATCGGCTAGAATGAGCTCCAAGAGTGTGCCAAAGGTAGTTGAGTTAGCTTTAGACCCCACGCTATTATTGGCCAATTTAAGTTTAAGATTTGCGCAAAGAGAGGCTAAGATAAAGCTTGAAACTGCGCCAAAGATGGTTGAATTGTGCATAAGGCTATCGCCGAAAGCAATAGAGTTATGGTTAAAACTTGCGCCGAAGCTAAAGGTGACCTTTTCCTTTGAAGAAGTTTTATCGAAAGAAAAACTTCCTTGGGGAATAAGTGCCAAAGTTTGACAAATTGGAGCAGGCTAAGCTTCCAAGAAAAGAGGAACATTTGCTAAAAAATGTGGAAGGAGGGGCCACATCAGTTATAAATTTTTTGGGGGAGGATGTTACAGAAACAACACAACGTCATAGGATGGAATCAATGTGATGGTGGTATAGTGTATCACCGATGATTAGGTAATATTGTGCGTGGTGAAGGATACGATGACGTTCATTGCGGGATAAGTGAAGACCAAAGAATTGGGTTTGGAGATACAATGTTATATCTCCGTACCAAGGGTCAGAAGTACTAATAAAAAACAATGACTCATCGAGGAGAGAGTCAATGGGCTCATATTCATGATTAGTATGGATAAGATCACAAATGAGATCCACTAATACCAATGACGTTTTATTTATCCTTTTCAAACTGGAGGTCAAATTCTTGAAGAATTACGATCCAACACGAGTATTTCACCCCTAGTACCTGACATGTGAGGACGTGGTACATAGGGTTAGAATCAACAATGATGGTAGTAGTATGAAGCAGGATATAGTGATGGAACTTCTAGACAGCAATGACCGCTGCCAGAGATCATTTCTCTACATGGGAATAACGGGTTTCAGAATCTGTGAGACCCTTACTAAGGTGTTAGATCACATGTTCCTACATGTTGCTATCTTCCTATACTAAAACCATTGTGATAGTTGAGGTAGAGGCATCAATATAAAGGAAATAATCATTGGTGTAATCCGGTGGTTGTCACATGGGTGCATGAGTAATAAAATGCTTGATATTGTCAAAGGCCTTTTGGGAATAGTCATCCCAAATAAATGGGACGTCCTTCTTTAACGATCGCATGTAACCCTGTTTTTTTTTCTGTAAAATTACACATGAAATAATGCAGGTAGTTTGCATTCCCCTGCAAACTTTGAAGTTCCATAATATCCATGAGTGGGGGTAGGGAGACAATGGCCTGTACCTTGAGGGGATCAATGCGGATCCCATCTTTGGAAATGATGAAGCCAAGGAGACATCCGGACTCCACACAAAATATGCACTTATGGGGATTTAAACAGATATTGTACCATCGACATATTAGAAACATACCTGTCCGATGATCGATGTGGAAGTCATGACAATTTGAGTGAGTAGGAAAATCATCTAGGCAGGGTTCCACAAAATCCTTAATATCATGAAAGGCATATGGCATGGCCTGTTCAAATGTGGCACCAAAATTTTTAAGTCGAAAAGGTAATTTTCGATATGAAAATGTACCCCATGGGAAGATGAAAGCAGTTTTATGTTGATCGGCTGGGAAGATCTCAATCTAATTATAGCCATAAAAGCAATCCATGAAGGAAAACATGACACTTCCGGTGCAGTTATCAATAATTTGGTCCATAAATGGGGTAGGGTAATTTCCCTTGGGACAAGCCTTATTGAGATCCCTCTAATGAACGCAAACTCTGATGGTTCCCCGTTTCTTTGAAACCGAGACAACATTGGAGACCCAATCCATCAAGGGGATAGGATAAATGAACCCAACTTTCAACAACTTTTCAATCTCTGCTTTGATGTCCGTAGTCTTTCTAAGGTGCATTGGACAAAGTTTTTTTAGGATAGGTTTTGCGTCAAGATATGTTTGGATTTTGTGCATAACAATAGAAGGATCAATCCCAAGCATTTCCTCGTATCTCCATCCAAATACGTTGCGGAAGGTTATGGTAGGAGTGATGTTTTCCAAATTCCCCTCGGTTACCATATCCTAAATGAGAATAGGAGATTGAGGGTGAGGAAAGACATCTGGTGAAACAATAGTGTGAATTGCATTCTCTACCATGTCGAGAGGAGGAAGGAAAGATGATCAATGATGATGGTATTCCCAGGGAGGCTCATCCAATCTCATAATATCCATGATCGATTCATCAGAGTGAAAATTATGGAGGAGACGATCTGGTGATGGTGGGGATGAGTTCCGCTGAGAAGATAGAGAAACTGAGTTAGATGCGACTGAAGAGTGGGAATCTAGTAAATCAGGTTCTTATTGGATGGCCTTGTGAGTGGATTTAGTGGGGCTGAGATACATTACGTCTCCAAACAAATCCAAGTGATTAAGATCGGGCATAGTCCATTGGTTTTTTTATTTGGAGGAGGATGGGATCATGGATGAGATCATGTTCACTGTGGAAACATTTGATGGGGGATTTGGTGTTGGAAAGACTCCCATCAATGATGAGTCTTTTAGGATTCATACCCCTACACTCTCATAGACTTGTGATGAGTGTCCCAAGAGAGGGACGTTATCTGCAGGATGAGTAGTGATGTCTGGTGTACAAAAATATAATTGGTCAATAGTGACAATTTTACCATGATGGGGAAATTGCACAATGTAGAAGATGGATTATGCGACTGCAGTAATGGAATAGAACCAATTTTGACCAGGTAACAAGTTATAATCCAATGGTGACACAACTAATTCCACATTAATGGAAATAGTCTTACCTCCCAACTCTACAAACAAAGATTGTAACAACCCGTGGGGTTGAAATCCACGTCCATCAAATGCATTCAAAGTAGTAGGGGAATGGTTCAACTCGGGAGAGCCAATGGATCTCCAGTAGGATATCAACATAAAAAAATTAGAGGCTCCCTCATCTAAATTAGTATGATGGATACTTTTCTAGAAACATTGGTAATGATTTGAAACGCTAATTGGTGTGAAAGCCTTGGCTTGAAATACTTTAATCGGAATATGATCGTGTTAGAGAAATTTGGATCCATTGCTCCTATAGCATATAGTAGAGTCTTATGTTGATTGGGAAAATTTTGTAAGACTTCAAGCATTGACATAGCACAAGGAGCCTAGGATAGATATTCTACGATGTTGTAGTTTTGAGCGGCCTAGACGTAACAGTTGAAAGTGGATTTTTGAATTGTGCATTTTGGTGGATGCAATACTGTATCTGGCAGAGGTTTCTATATTGTTAAAGGAACTTGTGGTAGAGGAAAATTGGACATAGATGGGGAGGATTTTTCAGTATTACCTCTATTATATTCCTTGTCGGGAATAGAGTCATATGTACGTGACCTGGTAGATAAGTTGACCTTTTTGCTGCACATCATGAGAACATGAGTGGTTGTGGAAGGTTATTCTTGAGAAGGACGTGGTGGTTGGGAAACCATTTGATGTTGTTGTGTGGGGAAGGGGTCCGTTAAAACTGTGGGTGTGGGGTTTCCCTTGAGAAACTTCTGGACTTATTCACGATGTGGACATTCTTTCATGAAGTGATATTCACCGCACAATAAACAAGGATATTTGGCCTTCCATCTCTACTTTTTGTCATTAGGATCAGAATTGTGTTTGTACTCCTGCTAGTTAGAAGACTTCTTGAATTTGACTTTGTTCTTCTTTTTACCACTGGATTTCTAAGGTGAAGCATATTGGACTGAAGTCACCTACGCAATGGATGCAGGGTTGGGTGACTGATTGGTGTTTTTTCCATCCTGTGACAAGGATGGAGTTGAACTGTTGTGGTTCTATGATCCACTCGATAGAGTAGCAGGCTGGGTATGAACGAAACAAATGATGCCACCGACATGTGATCCCGTGGGAGGTTTTGTTGGGTCATGTGTAGGACGTGGGGAATTAGGAATAATGCCATAGAATGTGCCATATTGAGCATAGAATAGGTCTAGGTACTGAGCATGCAAGATGGATTTTTCTTCCATAATGGCCCCTCCCATAGCAACGTTTTAGCTATGATGGATAATAACGACTTTGTAAACAAATCAATTAGTAGCTGATCTAGAATGGGAACTTTAATGAGCTGACATCTCCTTCTCCACTCATGAATATGATCAGAAATGTGAGTGGAGGTTGATTGTTGAAGAGATTTAAAAATATCCGTGTTGGTTTCATAGCGGAACGGTAGTTGAAAATGAGTAAAAAATGCCATAGCTAAAGATATAAAATCGACGAAAGAGTGTGGTGGTAACTCGATTTACCACTTTACAGATGTACTGGTGAGGGTTTGTTGAAAAAGCCTCAGACGGATGGAATCATCCATTAAGGAATTGGAGGAGCGCCACAAATGGTATATCATTACATGGTTCTTAGGATCCTCACCGGGTTTTCCATCAAATTTAGGTATGTCCGATGGTAACTTCACAAGAATGGGGGCCAATTTGTACCATTTTGGATGGGATCATTGGTCAAATGTGATAGATCTTCCATATCTAACGTGGCCATAAATGGTAGTTGTAGGTTTGGTTGTGGATATTGGTAATATTGATAAGGCATCTGGGTACCAGTAGGACCATGGATGGATTGAACATAAGGTCCTCCCATAGATGGTTGGCCATATGGAGGTGTTCCTCTCGGATTAGGAGGTGGACCTGAAGGGGGTCCCTCGGTGGAGTGTGGAGGTCCTCATCTGGAGTATGGGGGTCCTCCAGATGGTGGAGTTGGAGGTGGGATAGGTGGTGGAGGAGGGGGTGGGATAGGTGGTGTGGGTGGTGGCAGGGGTGGGGTGTGCCACCGGATGGAGGTCCAGTCGGTGGAACATTATGATTCCTCCATGGGGTGTTCATATTTCTGGGATAGGTTAATTTGGGAAAAATATTCCCTGGGCAATTTTTACCTATTGTGATATTGTGATTACTTGGGTATGTATGCCCCCATGGGGGTTGGGTCCAAGTAGACATCCCCCCAGGTGATGCACCCATGTAGGTTGTCCCATGGATGGGAGTGAACTTACAACCATATTGTAGTTCATGTATGAAGGATATACTTTGGTTACACTCTGGACCCTAATGAGAGGTCCCCCCCAGTTTGATTTTTTCCACTGACTAGGGGTTTCCCCCAGTTGAAGGTTGTCCACCAATTGGAGTATGCCTGATAATCATATGTTGACCACTAAACATAGGTTCACACGAGACCAAATATTGAATACTAAGTAGATCGTAGCCTCCGCTCAAATTTTGAGGTGGAGGTGGTGTTCCATTTACGGAGTTAATGGTAGATGAAGGTTGCCATCTGGTCGTTGGGGTCAAGTGCGGTGTAGAATCGACCGAATAATTCTGAGGCGTACTAAATGAAAAAGAAGGTTGGCCTAGTTCATAGGTGGTCAAAATGGGTGCATATATTCCTTGTGAAGGGAGAGTAAAAGAATGTATAGGGGAATGATGTTCGGGAATTGGTACCTTCAGGGGGGGTTGTGGAGGTAAACTATGGCTCCTTACCTGCTCACCGAGTGACCATAAACGTTCGATAGTCTCATAAAACGATGCAAGAAATTCCTTATTTGGAGTCCATTGGTTAGAGAACATGCATGGTGTAGTTTCCACCATTGGAAGTGAACGAAAATCGGAAATATTATGACCTAAGGTGGTCCCTCAAAATGATGCAGTTGGACCAAAAGCGGTTGCTATCGGGTCATCCTAGGATCGAATGAAGATCCAATTGATGGCTCTAGGGTTACCTTCAAGCGATTGATGAAAAGATGTGTCATGCAGAGGAGGTTGATCCACCAAAAAAGGTCTTGTGGGATTAGTGATGGGCGGATACACAGGGGGAGAATAGTTTACTCCCGATTCAAGGGTAGAAATTCCTTTTTTATGTGATCCAGATGTTGTGGGTTGATCCATACTTTATCCTATGTTTTTCTCCTGGATAAGGGGATATTCAAGTGGAAAATTTAGTATTATGTGGGATATTATTAAGGGATGTTCAAGTAGGGCAGTTGATGCAAATCTTCTCCTAAAATTGTTTTTAAAAGAAAAACACTCTTCAAGTCCTACTCAAGCTAAAGCCACAATCAAACTTGTATGATAGGTCGAATTAAAGTCTGGAACCTCACGGGAGTATCAAGGCATCGCAACTCGTGATATACTCTAGGGTCCAACAGTAATACTCGATCCAATTTTTCAGAGCACTAACCAGGAAGGATTAGGACCGTACCCATGATTATATTACCCGACTACCTGGAAGTACCTGCGTAGTATCTCCCCAAGTGTTGTTCTCAGTGTATTTCCATGCTAATATGGCCAATGGTTAACTCGAATGGTTTCAGGAATCCTAGTGGGATATCCCTATATACTCAAGGTGTTTGGATATCCACATCATCATTTTCAGGACAATGCATGCAATTAGGGTTTGCATGCAAACTCTAGGTTTTGCATGCACCCCAGTCACCAAGTTGATGCCTCCATCACCTTAGCCACTTCATCCTAGCACCCGGGAGCTTCTTACATCATATTTTCAGCCCTCCTAGTCAGGAAGGTGCCCACTTCTCACCTAGTGTCAGAGAAGGGCGACTTCTTCACCTACCACTTCAGTTCCACTTCAGTTACACTCAGTTAGCTCCAATTCTCCTTGATTTGAGGCTAGTTTCACTCCTGACTGACTGTTTCACTCTGTTGGACCTCCAGATTGACTAGATGACTTGTTATGACTTCAGTTAAGCCTCCCATGTGCCCTCCACTAAGCCTCCTTCCCTATATCAGTGCTACACACTTCAGTTACACTTGTTACACTCAGTTAGACTCAGATTGACACCTGGATGACTGGTTCTTGTGCATTGATGACCACCACTGATTGATGATGAGGACTCCTAGTTGGAGCCAAGCTACACCATTCAGTAATTCGAATGACCTTCTTTTTCAATTCGAATTGCTCATTCATTGTTACTATATTGTATTGTAATTATTCACCCTCATTGGGATATTGAGCACTGATGCATGTTTTGCACAGTTTTACACCATATTTTCTATGTTCATCTGTTGTGATTGATTTACTTGTTCAATAGATCTACTTTGACTAATTTCACATGGTATCAGATCCATTACAGGGACAAGATCTCTTTTCTACAAGTGTTCTACATGATGATTCGAGTGAATTTGCTCAAAATTGCAAAAAGTTTGGCATGAAAGATCTCAAGAGCATTCGCTCCTGTGCATGCAAAGCTTAAAAATACTTCCAATACCACTCCAGAAGCTTGAGTTTCCACATAAATCCTGGATTTGATACATTGGACCCATTCAACATTTCTTGATCTCCAATCCTAGGTGTGATGCAACTCTAAAAGGGTGGATTGCTCGACCTCACTATTCTTGTATTGAGTGTGATTTGCAGGTTATTTTCTCCTTCAATTGCATTCGCTACCTTGGTTTGGCAAGTATTTTTACATCAAAGTGCACTCGCTCCTAGCAATGGAATACTCTTATTCAAAGCCTATCCTCACTCCCTTCAACTATTTTGATTGGAAATAAGATATGGAGATCATGTTACGTTCAAAAGGATACTATAGAGTCACAATTGGCCTTGAATTGGATCCAAGCACATTGTCAGAAAGAACAAAACACTACAACAAGCTTTATGAAGCTTATGGTCTTGTTTGCCTCTCTATTTCCAAAGATATTCACTTCCATCTTAGTGGATTGAAGACTCCAAAAGCAATATGGGAGCAAATTGAAACACTTTTTGGCAAGCAGGACGAGCTTAGGGCTTTTCAATTAGAGAATGAATTGATTGATCTTAGTCATGAGAATTTTGAGACCATCAATGAGTTTTTCACAAAATTCAAGCACTTGACATTGCAGTTGAAGAACAGTGGAGTTATCAAAGAGGATAAGCAATTGATCCTCTCTATTCTCACCAAGATTGGTAAATACTATTCGGTATTTGTCTCTACTTTCAATTCCAGTCGGCTAACTACCCTGAATTGGAAGATGCCTACCTTGAATTCCTTCATTGAGTCCATCACAAAAGAGCATGATAATTTGATTCAAATGGGGTCCATAAACTCCAAATATTCAGCCCTATTTGTTCAAGGACCCAAGAATTCGAATGGTAAAGGAAAACAAAAGAAAAAGAAGCCCAAATTTGAACCTCACAAGCAAAGAGAGAAAGGCAAGCAGACAGATGCACCATCCAGTTCGAAGTTCAAGCAAAAGGGTAAAGAGGGTAAGGAAAAATCTAAATGTACTTATTGAAACCGTGGCTTTCATCCCAAAATTTCATGCATGAAGAAGACTATAGATCAAATGGCCCTCCTTTTGGAAAAGAATAACATAACTCTTCCTGACGGTGCAAGGAAGAAGGATAGGAATGATGATCATGAAAGAGGACAAGCACTCATGGCAACTGTTTCGAAGCCCACTACTCCTTTGATAGATTTGGGTGCCTCAAATCATATGGCTGCAAATATTGATTCTTTTTCTTCATTCGATCCACACAGCTCCATCCCCATCCATTTGGGAGATGACTCAAAAATCTCTTCAAAGGGCAAAGGTACAATCCATGTAGATCATGGAAGCTTTCAAAATGTTCTCTATGTGCCTTCCTTGAATTCAAATATTCTTTCTGTGTATCAAATGACACACACTGGTGAACCGAGGCAAGTTACATTCATCCCTAATACAGTTGAAATTTCTGATATCAAAAGTGGAATACTTATTGCAGTCGAAAAGGTGAACCACACTGCAAAATGCTATGAGTTTTCACACTTTATTCCGCTTGCAAAGCCCACTGCTCTTCGCACACATGGTAATGAGGTTAGTAGGATTTGGCATGAGAGATTTGGACATCTTAATTATAATTATTTGCTTCTTTTATCAAAAAAATCCATGGTATATGGTCTTCCACAACTCCGTTCCTCGAAGGGAATATGCACTGGTTGCATTATTGGGAAGCACCCCGAGCACAGGTTCAACCATGGAAAAGCTAGCAAAGATTCTACAGTTTTGGGGCTGATACATTCTAATATCAGTGGTCTACCACCCAATATGTCATTAAATGGATCAAGGTATGTTTTGAAATTTATTGATGATCTTTCCCACTTTACATGGATATTTGTTCTCAAAAACAAGTCAGAAGTGCTTGGAAAATTCAAGGATTTTAAGGCTTCTGTTGAGACCGCCACTGAGAGAAAGATCAAAGCTCTTAGATCTGATAATGGTGGAGAATATATCAAGGCTGAGTTGCTGCAACTTTGTGCCAAAAGTGGAATTCAGATCCAACATACAGTTCCCTACACACCCCAATAGAACGGTGCAGCAAAAAGGAAAAAACGGTCACTGAAAGAGATGGCTACTTGCATGATTGAATCAAAAGGTTTGGCTGCAAATATTTGGGCTGAAGCAATCAATGTTGCTGCATACATTCAGAACTGAGTTCCACATTCATCCATGAAAGGTATGACTCCTTTCGAAGCATTCTTTGGTCACAAACCGGATGTGTCAAATTTGAGAGTTTTTGGCTATACTGCATGGGTTAGAATTCCTTCCAAGAAGAGACGATCTTTGGATCCACAAAGTATTGAGTGCATACTAATAGGATATGGGGAAGAATCAAAGGCATATAAACTCATGGATATCAGATCCAAAAAGATATTCATAGAGCGCAGTGTGCAATTTGAAGAACCGCTTCAAGAATTGCAACTATTCGAGGAAGAAACTGTCATTTCACCGCCTTCACCAGAAGAAGATTCGAGCAATGATAATGAAAGTATTGGTTCTGATATTTCTGATATTTTAGCAGCACATGATGATCATGAAATATTAGGTTCAGAATCTGACCATTATGATCCTCCTCAGTTATCAAAGTGGGCCCAAAACACTCTTCAATCTGCTGGTTCGAACATTGGAAATCCTACTGATCCAAGACGAACAAGAGAAGACTTTCAAAGAGTAGGTATGGCTCTTTCTATTTCTGATCCATTAATTCCTAAGATTTTTTATTTGATGACTGGTTCATATCCCACAACATACTATCATGCCCACCGATATCCGAGATGGCAAAGTGCCATGGATGAAGAGTATAGTTCTCTTCAAAAGAACAATACATGGGAGCTAGTTTCTCTTCCACCTAGAAGAAAATTAGTCCAATGTAAATGGGTCTACCGCATGAAAGTTGTTGCTGATGGCTCTATCAGCAAATACAAAGCAAGGTTGGTGGAAAAAGGTTTCTCCCAAGTCCATGGATTGGACTACATTGAGACCTTTGCACCGGTTGCAAAGATGTATTCCATCCGCCTTGTTTTGGCAAATTCCGCATCCAAGCACTGGTAAGTGCACCACATGGATGTGAAGAGTGATTTTCTACATGGAGATCTTGCTGAAGATATATATATGAAGCAACCAGAATTTTATACATCATATCCATCATTAGTTTGCAGATTGAAGAAATCTTTGTATTGGTTAAAACAGGCCCCAAGAGCTTGGTATGCAAAGATGGACTCCTTCCTTCTTTCTCAGAATTTCAAAAGATGTAAATCTGATCCAAATGTGTACCTACAGAAAGTTAAAGGTAATTTGTTGGTTATTGTACTTTATGTTGATGATCTTCTCATTACTGGTAGCACTCTTACTTCAATAAACAAGCTAAAAATTGCCTTAAATCTAGCTTTTGACATGAGCGATTTGGGCTTGCTGAGTCACTTTTTGGGCTTGGAGATAGCTCAAAATTTTGATGGGATCAATATATCTCAGAAAAAATATGCTTCCAAACTATTATTGAAGTTTAATATGGCTGAATGTAAGGCAGCCCCATTCCCATTCCTCTCAGGAATCAGTCTTGAGGAGGGAAATTCTACACTGCTTGCAGATTGCACTATGTATCGACAGTTGATTGGTTCACTACTATACTTGATACACTCTAGGCCTGATATATCTTATGCCATGAGTTCCATATCAAGGTATATGCATCAGCCCCATGAGATTCATTAGCGGGCAGCCAAGCGGATCTTGCAGTGTGTGCAAGGTACGAAACATTTTGGCATACATTATGCTGCAAATTTTGAGCTAGATTTCATTGGTTTTACTGATTCAGATTGGGCAGGTGATAGAATAGATCGGAATTCCACTTCTAGATATGTTTTCATGATTGGACATGGGCCTATTTGCTGGTCAAGCAAAAAGTAGGCAGCCATTGCACTTTCTTCAGCAGAGGCAGAGTATTGAGGGGCAATCAATGCCGACATTCAGGCAGTTTGGTTGCATGGTATTCTTTCCGAGTTTGGTTTTGATGGCACTACTTCGAATGTCCTCTTTTGTGACAATCAAAGTGCTATCAAGATATCCACAGATCCATTTCAGTGGTAGAGGACCAAACACATTGAGATTCATATGCACTACATTCGAGAGTTGGTGCATGATCGCACCATCATTCTGCAATATTGCCCTACTGACGAGCAAATTGCAGACATCTTCACCAAGAGCTTCACTGAGAAGAAGTTCTCTTACCTCCGTTCACTATTGGGGGTGAGTTCCATCATGGTGGAGACAGATTGATCCATTATTAGTTTTTAGCTTGAGTGGGGGCTTTCTTCCCACTGGGTTTTCCCTCTTTCCTCACTTAGCTTATTTTCAGCATTTTTTTTGGATTATTGTATTGGGGTGACCTTTGGTCTTAGTAAACAGGGCCCCACATTATTTTTTGCACATCATAGTCTAGCTTGAGGGGGGGTGTTCGGATATCCACATCATCATTTTCAGGACCTTGCATGCAATTAGGGTTTGCATGCATCCCAATCACTAGGTTGATGCCTCCAGCACCTTAGCCACTTCATTCTAGCACCCGGGAGCTTCTTACATCATATTTTCAGCCCTCCTAGTCAGGAAGGTGCCCACTTCTCACCTAGTGCCAGAGAAGGGCGCACTTCTTCACCTACCACTTCAGTTCCACTTCAGTTACACTCAGTTAGCTCCGATTCTCCTTGATTTGAGGCTAGTTTCACTCCTGACTGACTGTTTCACTCCGTTGGACCTCCAGATTGACTAGATGACTTGTTCTGACTTCAGTTAAGCCTCCCATGTGCCCTCCACTGAGACTCCTTCCCCATATCAGTGCTACACACTTCAGTTACACTTGTTAGACTCCATTAGACTCAGATTGACACCTGGATGACTGGTTCTTGTGCATTGATGACCACCACTGATTGATGATGAGGACTCCTAGTTGGAGCCAAGCTATACCATTCAGTATTTCGAATGACCTTCTTAGTCAATTTGAATTGCTCAGTCATTGTTACTATATTGTATTGTAATTATTCAACCTCATTGGGATATTGAGCACTGATGCATGTTTTGCACGGTTTTACACCATATTTTCTATGTTCATCTGTTGTGATTGATTTACTTGTTCAATAGATCTGTTGTGACTAATTTTACACAAGGTACGTGAGAGCTCCAATCTATAGTAGTTTTTTCTAATACACAACCGTACGACAAGATCCTTCCTATATACTATAGAGTACGTGAAGTACCTTTCTATATACCCTAAGGTACGTGAAAATTCGTTTGATATACCGACTGGTACATGGAAGAACTACAAGCCTAACGACAACTGCTACATTTCAAGATGCCAAAACACGCCTCTACCCTATCACATGAGTTTCTATAAAATTTTAACCTAGGATACCGCTTGATTTTATCTTGTATGGTTAGATGAATGCATGAAGTGTAGATTTGTAAAGTAAACAAGATGCACAACTAAGCTAAATGAAGTGCAAGTATTTCGTTTTTCTTTTCGATAAAAACTAGCTAAATGAAGGAGAAATATTTTTTTTCCCGAAATCAAATGAATAAAGTACCCCTTTTAACTTTCTTTTCCAATCAAACCAAAACACTACAAACACTCTTTCCTTTACTCCAACAAAATGAAAAAAACACACCAAATCAAAAATATTTTTTCTTTTTTCTTTTAAACTAAGCTAAATCTATGAGTAGAATGAAAAGTTGATCTTCTCTTTTGATTGCAATAATTCTAATTCGAAAACAAAGAAAAATAAGTGAAAGGGAAATACAAAATATGAGGGCGTTCACTAGCTTTTTGAATACTTCGAGAAGGCCTAAATTCACTTAATATTTTCAAGGATGTGAAGATGAACTTTTCAAAACCAAGAGAGTCATAAGTATTGACAATTTTTGAGCTTTTTCAAAGTTTCTTAAATGACTTCCAAAGCATAAAACACTATTCTCAACAATCTCAAGTAATCTACTCGAAATGAAGATAGTAAAGAATTTTTTATTTTCCAAACTAATGTACTAAAAAATATGAGAATGATGCCACTTCTTTAATCTTGATTCAAATTACTAGAGACTATTTACTACTGCAATCTTTAAGCAACTAGAATTTCTCAAGAAACTAATCACCCAAAATCGTAACACAACACAAAAATCCACACCAAAATTCGCAAAAATCACAACAATTTAACATTTGGAGGGCTTAGAAATCAAAGTGAACAAATAAGAGATACTAAAAGGGAGTCACAAGACTGGTTGCACTCGCGAGGGTTTGAAATTGGCCATTGTCACATCCCCTCCCATCTATTAACGCAAGTAAGGGAACATGGCACTAAAATATGGGCTTTTACAAAAATTAGCCCCATTCATCATGAATAAAACAAATGGCATTACAATAAAATGCATATGTGTGCAAATGCAAATCAAGCAAACATGTATAGTGGAATAAAACATCATCCACACACATTTCACATGCATCCACCATATCAAGAACAATCATCAATTAAATCATTGTAGAAGTAAATACACATGACAGAATATACTTATCTCGCTATAATGTTGTCCCAAGTAACTAGCTATGTCGTTGCAACGTTCCACCCAACCATAGGTCTCTGCCCAGCCTGCATTATTTTAGCACTCAAAGACCACCCCCGAGCTGGGCATGATATCTACAAGGAAAAGGGGACTCTCAAGCTCAGCACAACCCAAATAAATGGATACCCATCTCAACCCCAACATTCTTTTACACACAGCAACTCAAAAACTGGGCATCGATACACATTTTCAACAATGGATTACAAATTAAGGTCTATGGGTTTTCCCCAAATCGTTGCACACCCAAAATGGGTTGTGGGAAGAGGGAATCAACCACATGGAAGAAAACTGATTTCTCCCACAAATGTATGAGCATTCAGTGGCCCAAAACGGCCTCTATCAAACCCCAAATCGATTCCCCTTCTTCCCCACTGTTATACAACATAAAAATGCTCTTCTCCCAACTGAGAATGAGGGAAAACACAGAAAAACATGGAGGGAAAACGCCTAGGTGACTCCCCACTCATGAGAGAGAAAAAATGATAGGTGAAGAATGGCTTGGGGAGAAAATTCGTGGGTCTTTTCTTGCCCAAGAATCCAAACACGAATTTCCAGGAAAGGTGGCTTTCCCATACTCGAATTTGGATAGCCATACCTCTCCATTCCCAAGGCATTAACTACCTCAACCAACCCTTGTAAGAAATGAATAATTGGGCACAAAAGTCAACATGGGTAGTTGAGGGTTCATGGGTTCTCTCATTGACACTTGGCTTGACTTGATTGGATCAAGGGTTTGAATATTTGCCCCCCCAATTCCTTGTAAACATCATGACCCCATCTCTTGTTGCATTGCATAGCTAGTTGTGGGCATTTATATTAAAATGCATATTTACAATCCCCATGGTTCACTAGCACATGGGTAGCATAATATCCAATACTTTCCTCTTCAAGGTCGAGCGTTCACTAGCGAGGCCTTGGCCTTGAGCTCCACACTAGGAATCATACATAATATGCATACAATATTTACATTATAGCCCAAAATATTAGAAGGGTCAAAATGGGAACATGAAAGCCATGAATGAAGAAGAAGTCTCTTGACTAACTAGGACTCAAATCAAACTCTAAATTCCAAAATAAGCCAGGGACAAAGCACACTGAGTCTGGGGGATACTATGGCTGGAATGAAAAATACACACACATTAGCAAACCAAGAAAAAACCAATTTTGTGGGATTTTTTTACCCTATGCACTAAGCTTTGTAGGGTGACGCACTTTGCAGGTATACATCAAGGCATTGGAAGATCATCAATGCGGTTTGTAAACACGATAAGTGTGTCAGTGACATGGGTTGAACACAGACTAAGCGCACCAGCGATGCCGTCTTCCTAAAGGAAAGGAGCGTCAGAATTACAGTGATGAAGGAACCAAACTACCGAGGTGCGTCGGGCGAAATTCAACTATGAAAAAATAAAAAATCCCAAAGCAAAAGAGGTATATGGCTAAGATAAATGTCCCAATCAGAGACTAGATCACCCAATGACTCTCTAAGAAATATATCCAATTAAAAGGAGGCAATTTAGAAGCTATTGGAAGAGAAACCAAGAAAACATAAATTACAAACAAATCAAAGAATATGGGATACTATCTCTAGTGTGGCTGCCAATGTTTTTTGTGGACAATCCGTCAGTGCATACACTAACCGATCTCTCTAGTCCAAATGGTTTAGATCTAGAACAAAAGTAATACAAATCGCAAATATCTTTCCTAGATTGATCATATTACAAAAGGTATAGGAATATAACTTGCCTTATGAATGTAGTGCTATATCCTCGCTTGATGTAACTCTTGATCTTCATATCTCTAGCTTCAAAAGGATATATAACAAGTGGAAACAAGCAAGTAATGATAACATACAAGTATAGATGAATCTAAACTAGCATTCAAGAATCCAATTCTAAAGATCTTAGAACAATAAGATTTTTATGGAAAGAATATGTATTATTGTAAATATAAGAAGTACATATGGAGATATTAAAACTGAGCTTTGAAGTCGTAAATCCTTCCAAATGATCCTAGCCTCAAAGATTCAATATTTTTCCTCCTAATGGATGAAAGGGAACCAATTCTAGCAGAATTTCACCAACATTTAAGTGCTTTATCTTTCTCCTCCCTAACCATGGAGAGAAGGTTTGTATTTATAGGACTAAAGTGATATGATAGGTTGAGGATTTGTGGGATAAGCTCAAGGCATCATCCCAAAAGGTAAAGGGATTGAGTGCCACCCTTCCTAGTTCACAGGGATAAGCTTCAAGGGAACCAAGGGTTCTAGAAGCCACTCAAAGCTTCTTTTTCTCCTTTTAAACCAACAATGAGGCACTTTATACACAGGAAACTCGCATCTTTGGAGAGTTACGTGCCTTGTTCAAAAGCAACAATTTTCACTGACGTGCTCTGTCAATGTCCAAAGCGCATCACCAGGGTTTTGACGCACATTCTCAATGTGCAAGGTGCATCAGGGTGACAACAAAGGAAAAGGGAGGTAACCACAACTCTTCCTTCAATCAATTGGCCTAAGTGCTTCAAGAATTAGGGAAAATAGAGGACACATAACTCATGATGACGAGATTTTGGTGTAACAGTTATAGAAATCTATAGGTATCTATCTTGGTCAAAGGGTTAGGGGTAATAAATTATATAGGGGTTCCTGGATATTGGAGTATAAGAGTGATATGTGTTATAGGATTTAGAGAATATAAATTTTATAGTGGATATGAGTAAGAGGCATTATAAATGTTAGAGAATATATCGATTAAAGTGATTATAGGTTATAGGTTTTAAGAGTTTTAATTCCATTACCATGCTTCATGGAGGGCACCTATGAAATATTACCTAAAATAAGCTTCTTTTCCTCCACAAAAATGAGCAAGGTATTAAACAACCACAAGATACCTATATAGGGGATATTTTACCTCTAATTTGGGAAATGGGTTCCACTATGCCCATGGTAATGGGATGAAACTAGGGCCTTAGTATGTTAATTTTATAGGGCATAAGAATTGTACTCATTATATTGTACTCCCAATTATAAGATTGTCATATATGATTTAAACTGGAACATTCATAGATCAAGTTGTAAGCTAAAATGAAGAGAAATGGAGGTTTTGAAGGATCAACCTACCCCCTGCATTGCCAAGAATCTATAGGTTTTTTGTTTTATTTTCAAATTGTTTGTATGATTCAAGTTCATGTATGGAAACCCTCCCACACCATTACTACATTCATCTAGTATAACCATGCCAAATTTCAGTCCATACAAGCACAAATTGAAAAACTTTCAACGTTGGCCTCATTCAGTACATTAATTATTCTATAGGTTTATTGTTTGATTATTGAATTTTTTGTATGAGTCATGTTTGATTCTGGAAACCCTACCACACCATTAATGCATGCATCTAGTCTAACCATGCCAAATTTCAGTCCATACAAGCACAAATTGAAAAAAAATCAACGTTGACCCCGTTCAGTACATTAATTATTCTATAGGTTTGTTGTTTGATTATCGAATTGTTTATGTGAGTCATGTTTGAGTATGGAAAACCTACCACACTTTGAATTCATGTGTCTAGTATAACCATGCCAAATTTCTATCCATACAAGCAGAAATTGAAAAAATTGCAACGTTGGCCCCATTCACATGACAATTTTACTATGCGGGGTCAAGTACATGAGCATGCATGCCTTATTTTTGGGTTATGAAATATCATATAAAATATAAGGTGAAATAATTAGCATGATAATTCTCCATTTCCTTACCGAGCTTCTCTGTGTTTCAAGAATAATTTAATATTCTCTTCTAAACAGGGCCAACCACGTGAAGGTGGAAGCTCATCTTCCCCCCCGCCCTCACATCAAGGCTCAATTATCCATAACTCGACAAAATCTATGTACCAAAAAATAATTTATTGTGTTTTTTTGTCATAATTAAGAAGCAATGCCTCTTATACCGTATGCCAACATATAAGAAAATGGAAAAAAAAACTTAAAAACAATTAATTTATATGTACCAATACAAGCCAATAATTCTATTGCAATATTAATTCAATATATATAGAGTAGATATATTAAGGCATACCTCATACACTTCAATGGAATTCATCATCTTATTCATCCAAGTCATCATCTGTATCATTCGATCTAGATTCAATATTGTAAGGATTGGACATATCATCATCATCATCGATTTGAAGGAGTTAAATTCACACTAAATGATATCTTCCAAATACCCATAGTATCGATTTTCTGAGAGTTTTGGATGTCTATCACTTCTAGAGGAAACATTGGTCACCTCAAAGACAACAGTTATCCCACATCATAGGTTTTCTTTGTTTCATCCAACTTTTTGATGCGAAATTTACGACCATTGCACCACATAGCCTTATTGTATTTTACCTGCAATAAGCCATACACATAAATATTACATCGTGAGTTGATGATTAAGTGCATGATTATGTTCTGCGAGGAAAAAATCAGCATGTACATCAATATATTTGAAAAAAATTAATAGTAGGGCTAATTAATATGCATTCCTGCTTAATTTTTAACCCATATGCTAAATCTATTTCCCTTTGTGTAAGATTGGTATCTCCATTGCGATGAGCTTCTTTAACCAATGAAGCCACAACTTCCCATGATATTCCATGACCATATTGTTCACATCATTCAATCCATACCTTCATCCAATCAAGATTGTTTGTGATTTATAAATGAAGTGCATCCCACTCTCGACCAACTGCTTGATGAAAATAAAATTACAATTCAATACAAATGTATATTCACTTAACACAACATACAGTTTTAATTGATGCATATTGAATATTAAAAATGAAATAAGTATGATTTATACATAAAAATCAACAGTCAAATGTACTATTGTCACATCCCCTCCCATCTATTAACGCAAGGAAGGGAACATGATACCCAAAATCTGGTCTTTTATAAAACCTATCCCATTTCAACATCCATGATTCATATAAATATAAACAATTTCCCATAAATCATCCAAACATGTACAGCGGAATAAGACATCACCCACATACATTTCACATGCATCAACCATATCAAGAGCAACCATCCTTCAATTAAAACAGTGTAGAAGTAAATACACATAAGAGAATATACTTATCTCACTGTAATGTTGTTTTAAGCAACTAGCTATGTCGCTGCAACGTTCTACCCAACCATAGGTCTCTGCCCAGCCTATATTCTTTCAGCACTCAGAGACCACCCCCGAGATGGGCATGATATCTACAAGGAAAAGGGGACTCTCAAGCTCAGCACAACCCAAAGCAATAGATACCCATCTCAATCCCAACATTCATTTACACACACAACAACTCAAAACTGCGCATGGTTACACACTTCAGCAATGGGATTCACAGAACAACGTCTATGGGTTTTCCCCAAATCGTTGCACACCCAACACGGATTGTGGGAAGAGGGAATCAACCCCAGGGAAGAAAACTGATTTCTCCCACAGATGTATGAGCATTCAGTGGGCCAAAATGGCCTCTATAAAACCCCAAATCGTTTCCCCTTCTTCCCCATTATCATACAACATAAAAACGTCCTTTCCAACTAGGAAAATGAAGGAAAACAAAAGAAAATTCATGGAAGAAAACGCCCAGCTAGCTCAGACTGCGTGAGAGAAAAAAAAACTCATGGGTGAAGAATGGCTTGGGGGAAATATCGTGGCTCTTTTCTTTCCCAAGAAGCCAAACACAAAATTCTAGGAAGGGTGGATTGCCCATACACGAAATTCAACATGGGTAGTTGAGGGTTCATGGGTTCTCTCATTGACACTTGGCTTGACTTGATTGGCTCAAGGGTTTGAATATTTCCCTCTCAATTCCTTGTAAACATCATGCCCCCATCTCTTGTTGCATTGCATAGCTAGTTGTGGACATTTATATTAAAATACATATTTACAATCCCCATGGTTCACTAGCACATGGGTAGCATAATATCCAATATTTGCCCCTTCAAGTTCGAGCGTTCACTAGCGGTGCCTTGGCCTTGAGCTCCACACTAGGAATCATACATAATATGCATACATTATTTACATTATAGACCAAAATATTATAAGGGTCAAAATGGGGACGTGACATTCCCCTCCCCTTGGAATAACACCGTCCTCGGTGTTCCAATTACTTAGAAATAATTATTCGCTTTATACATGTCTAAAATTCACAAAATGTGGCAGGTCTGTCCTGCATTTCATTAATTGGAGATGTCAAGGTGAGGTTCTTGAACCCCTGCACATTACTCCTACTGGCTATCGCTTTTCTTGCTACCCCTTGCTGGACATTCGCGGAGGAGGTGACTTCCTCCATATCCCCAACATTCTACTGGAGATAACTTCCTCTGTTTTCCTTTGTTAACATTCTTGCTCTCTTCCATCCTTGGGATTTTCTTAATGGGGTGATTGGACGAATGCTTCTTCATTGATCCACTTTCCTTTCCCTTACTAATTCCTCCCAGAATACATTTTACCTCTTTTTGCAGACGAATAGAGTCTTGCAAAACCTTGTGGTTCATCACATTCTGTTGCTTCTGTAGCTTGAGCCTCTCTCCAAGATTTTCTTGGGTTCTGGCAAGTGTTTGAAGAAGACTTTCAGCTAAGTCCAATAGCCCTTGGTATGTTGACATGTTCAATGTGCACAGCTTTCCTCACTTGCTTGCTAGAACCACTTGTTTGTTTTGTAATGGCTGCAACCAATTGCGTTCAATTTCTCACCTATGAAATTCATTATTCCAATTCTTTGTTAGGCCAATCATAACATAAACATTGAAATTAGTCAATTAATTTCCCAATTGACATGGAACGTCCATGCTTTATTCATGAGACTTCCACACTTTTCATGCTTTCCCAACATACATATGAACTCATTCATGTTCATCCTTTCACAGGGAATTAGCTTTTTTTTAGTATTCACAATTTTTTTTTTTAAGCAAATTAACACAATAGACTTTAAGTCATGACATGCATTCAACAAGTTTTTGTTTCTGAGATGCATCAATCAAAACAAAAGAGAAGAGTAAGAGTTTCCCTTATTCTTGTTCCAATCCAAAGCCACTCCATCACCGTGGTTCTATGCTCTTTAGTCTCTTTCACTTTAATGTGAATGCTTGACTTGCCCTTTCTGGGCTATAACACTTAGTGCCTAAGGTCTGTCTAAGGCTTTTCTCCATCAAGGAATCTCCTCCCCATGGTTTTTCTACAGAACCTTTGGTTGCTAGGACTACCACACATTTCCACTAGCATCATTCTTATCATTGCTGCTCATACTGAGCTTTCTAGGACAATCATGTGTCCAAATGCATCCCTGGGATGCCTTCAGGGCTTCTTGCTTTCCTACAAATACCAAAGTTTCCAACAAAGAAACAATAGTGTATCAGCTTGGTTGTCATATGACTTGTTCATGAAATTTTTATTGTCCAAAAATTAATGAAAATCAAATACTTATCTGTATTGGGAAGTTCCTTGCTACTCCACAGGTTTCCTTCTCTGCTTTACAAGCCTTGGATCACCTGTGGGGTGGATGTTTAATGCCCAACTAGTACACCTTCATGCCGAATGGGTTTACCAAGCATTTTTGGTGCCCAACCAGTCCCATACCTGGTTGTCCATCTCCATTATCGAGCCAACACATTCGTCTGGGTCATCGACCAATGGAAGGAAACTGCGCCACTGACCATTATAGGTCAAATATCTACTACGGATCCATAGGCATATAAGAACTGTTCATAACAACCTTCACAACACCCACAACATCCAAGAAAATAATGCCAAACCAGTGCACAGATTGGGTTTATTAGGCATACAACAACCCTTCATAACAACCTTCACAACACCCACAACATCCAAGAAAATAATTCCAAACCAGTGCACAGACTGGGTTTATTAGGCATACAACAACCCTTCATAACAACCTTCACAACACCCACAACATCCAAGAAAATAATGCCAAACCAGTGCACAGACTGGGTTTATTAGGCATGCAACAATCCTTCATAACAACCTTTCATTATGCTTCTTCTGAGTGCAACACTGAATTGCATTTGTTTTAGCTGACAACACAAGGTGGATAAGCAAACTCATCAGTATTGCTGCTCTAAAATTGAAGCATAATTCATAACATTCACTATCAAGTATTGAAACACCAGGAATGCGTCCATTCCCTTAGGGTGTAGTCAATATTGAAAACCCTATAATAACCCAACACCCAAAAGGTGTGCACCCCTTTCCGATGTGAACCATGTAGGTCCTAATCTCACTCAAGCAGTCAAGAATAATAATGAAATAATAAAACATGCTCTGCATATTAAATCTAATAACCAGATATGTATATCCTTAGTTAGGGTTACAGAATACTTATCCTGTTTTTAGATGTATTCTCTCTTCATTGAGAAGAATGGGGGCTCCCTTCTCTGAGTCAAAAGTCCTTTGGTTTGCCACCCCCAATCATTTCACGTTCCATAACCCACACATGCCTTCTTGGCATAGCTTCACTATCTCACTCATATGGATTTCCAACATGCATTTCAGTGGAGATGTCATCCTTAAAAATATGCAATGGCGTTTCACCCGAAACCCATTCCCAAAGCATGGGGTCCTTCCCATGAAGTTTTGGCTTCTGCAAGCCATCACACAGGGTCTTCTTGCAATGTGTCTTCGTGGCACACTTATCAAATAGCCAAACAATCAAGAACATTTAACAATAAAATTCAAATTTGATTGTCTCATAGCCAATCCATGGCATTGAGAATTAAATTCAATCATGAATTTGCAATTCTGTCTACCATAGAAATTGACTTGCTTAGTCATGAGATTA
The DNA here is from genome assembly GCA_027924585.1 of Larix kaempferi. Classification (NCBI taxonomy): domain Eukaryota; kingdom Viridiplantae; phylum Streptophyta; class Pinopsida; order Pinales; family Pinaceae; genus Larix; species Larix kaempferi. The sequence goes on along the minus strand of BSBM01000401.1, from coordinate 6,654,303 downwards.
TCCTCATATGGCTTGTCCCTTGCAAGTGGAACCCATCTGACCATTAGGTTTTTACACTTTCTACTATAACATGAACATCCACTTACAACATGTCCTCCTAACACAGTTCTATGCAAGCCAATGGTGATTAGCAATTATAAGCAAATTCTCAAATCTGAAATCTACAAGTCCAAAATTGACAACATGTTTCTGCACATAAACTATTTTTACAACCATGAGACCCTTCTCATGAGGTTTGGCTCTTGCACATGGTAGATTCCAATCTTCATCATGGACTTATCCACATTGCTATGCCCAAAACAATCTACCTGGAATATGGGTCTTCAATCATCCAAACACTTTGTAAGTCTCTATTCATATAATATTTCATTGTTGCAATAGTCACTGAAGTGATCTCAGAATTATAACACTCAATAACTCAAACACCCTCAGTTGTTAACATTTGAAATGCAATGAAATATATATATATATATATATATATATGCATCATCATCATAATAAAATTGCAAGACACAGTCACATCATTTATGCAATTTAAATGAAGCTTTATATACTCATTACTTCATAGACATATCATTTTATGCGACTCTGTCCTTTCAACAGAGCACTCTCGGTAGCCTGTCAACATGTCTACCTTCTTCATGCAATCATTCTCCTGAATTCACAACAGCTCCTGAAATGCTCTCAAGATTGACAATGGTTCACCATTTCATCTATTATCTAATTGCAATGAAACATACACCACAACCATGCATTCACACAATGCATCTCAATATGTGCACCTACACCTCATGCATGCACATTTACATCACTCACATAATATTATAATGCGCATTCACACAATGCATATCCACAAGATTGTATAAAATCTTTTAATGCACATCCCCTCAATACAACCTTGCATTAATTCATGAATACTATGCATTCAAGCATATTATGGTCCTGTTGTAGTGAATGCTATGTGTGGTAATCATGGTTATTGTCATCACTTGCTTTGGCATGATATAATTTCATATGAATGCATTGAGGTTTCTAAGAAACTATAGGGTGTACGGCTTCCTTCCTTCACTTACCCATACCTCACCATACTTGGTAGGTTGACATTCACATTCAAACACTCAATACTACATGCAAACCAAATCAACATAGTTTGAACATAGTTGAAGGGATCTTAACAAATCCTTCTACAACATTCATGCAATTAAGCACAAATAACCATTACCTGCATGGATGTCATTAACATCGCTTGATGTTACTTGATCAGTTGGCCTCTTACCAAGGCTTCACCGTCCTTTTGCTACCGTCATGATCATAGATTTGTTTCCCCAACCTTTCTTCATAAGGTTGTTGGCCATATGCAACAACATCATCCACATATTTAGCCATGCTTTGGTTATCTTTGGTCCTACAACCAATGCGGACACCATTAATTATTAGCAACCACAATGATTATCTTAAGTGGCTCATTGCATGTGTAAAACCTCACTATTTTACCAATATGCAATATTGTATATGTGCACAAACATTTTCACATGCACTGTGCAATGCTTCTTATTATGCCGTCTAGTGCATGGTCATATCATCTATCTAATCTCTTGCATTTTCAGTCATGCTTCTATGGTCTGATTCATACAACCATTATCAACAACATTAATTGGCATCGACCATAGACAATACCATTAATGGGCCATTGCATGTGTAACTTTACTACCTTTACCCCTATGCAACATCATGCTCATGCATAATCAATTTACATGCACTATGCAATGACTCTTTAATCATGCTCACTAATTTATATTTAATTTGGTATTCTATTGCATTTCAACATTCCTATGCCACAATTTATATGCACAACCACTTCAGAATTATAAATACAATATCAAGAGGGTAGTCCAATACTTGCCCTTCAAGGTCAAGCGTTCACTAGTGGGGCCTTGGCCTTGAGCTCCACGCTAGGAATCATACATAATATGCATACAATATTTACATTATAGACCTAAATATTATAAGGTTCAAAATAGGGACGTGACAACTATAATTAATATCCACTAGATAATAATTACCTTTCACCTTCCTAGATCTACTATCCCCCTTCAGGTACTCCCCTTCGAAATTGTTATTGGAGTCTGGATCACAAATGCGACCTAAATTGAGCTTTGATGCTAATTTAGGAATATATTCACTAGCATACATCATGTTCTGGTATACGATATATCCCTCCAACGTAGAATCCTCAGGACGTGCTCGTTGTCTAACCAAACCTTTCAAAATTTTCAAGTGCCTCTCAACCATTCACATTGACCTTGAGTGTACAAGTCCACACAATTCAATCTTCTCAACTTTGTGTATGAGGTAGTGTTCTTGTGCATTGAAAAATGCCGAAGGTAGATGCTTTTTCATTTCACACATGAGATGAGGAATTTATCTCCTCCAATACTTTATATATTCTTTATGGATTTCTTTAGATGACAACCATCTACAAGTGATGCAAACAAATCATGATATTTAACAAAAATAAACATTATGCTACATAAAAATTAATTAAAAAATGTCAAATATAAGTTGTACAATGAATTAAACAAACACTTTATGCATGCAAAATATCGCTACTTACCTCATGTATTTTCCAAGATCATATATAACTTGTTTGACATTGTTGTAGAAGTTGTCCAGGAGAGATAGAGGTAAAACATACTATAACAATATACAAATCGTTTCATTATTTTTTACAAAAAGTAGACAGGAAAATACCAACAATATGCACTAGAATAAAAAAATATAGCAATATGTATGCCATAATAATCACCTTGATGAAGATATGCCAATCATGTGTTTTCACCCCCGCAAAATCACCTTTCTTTGTTATGATATTCTTCATGTTTGAACAAAATCCAGTGGGAAATTTGATTTTTAGCATGAATTCTTTTACAACATTGCTTTGATGCTCCATTAACAACCATGTAAGTGATTTATATTAATTTGGTCTCCATTGCTATATAATTGAATGACATCTTTCATTGCATGATTGGCTTCCTGAATGCCATTGCAAATTTTGACAATTTTTTCTTTGTCACTCCTTCCATCCAATATTCGCCATAATGTTTCAGCTACATTTTTTCTGATATGCATTGTATCAAACAAATGACCAATTTGTAGGTGCTCATAGTGGGAAAACCTACTGAATTATTTAGGATAAATTTCCATTCCTCGTGGAATCCCATTAATTCCTTGATGATCACGATGACCATCATGAATCATAGTTTATAAATAAATTATAGAAATCAATGTCAATTACAGTAAAAAAAATACAATAAAAAAATTCAAAACATTTCATATATGATGATAGATAGACAATTTGATCCATACATACCTTGACGATTTCTATTATATTTCAAATTCCATAGGTGAGATGTCATTCTATGTGGTTTTAATGTAGCATCTTGCTTCCCATTGAATAGATGTTTTTCGATAGTTCGATACCTATGATTCTTAGAGAAGAAGTGCATATACTCATCAAACACCTCCTTTCCTAAACTTTTTGAACGTTGAGATTTGTTCTTAGGACCACAAACTAGACATGAAAATTTTCCCTTTGTTGGAATACCTACATTAAGAGATGGATTAACTCTATCAATTACAATTATATAAAATGAATGGATTATTTAAAAAACATGCATGCTTAATATATCAAATTCATAAAATTAAATACTATTAAAGTGGACATTATAATTACATACCGCAAAAATGGGTCAACCCTAGGGCATCATGTACTGTCCATACAAGCATTGGATGGAACTGAAATTGCATTTGTCGTATTGGTCTAGATACATTATACATAGTGACGTCATTTCATAGTTTTAGTAGCTCGTCAATAAGAGGCTCTATATATACATTCATATCTTTAACTTGGTACTTACCTGATTGATTTGAACATATAAAATATATAATTATTACTACCATTTAGATATATAAATAATATACATGAGTAAATAAAGAAAAAATATATGACATTATGAAACAAAATACGAAAAATGAGATGCCACTACATTAAAAAATTTTGTTGTAGACACATATCTAGAATAATCATTTCCAACATTATGTGCTCCCTCTTTATTGACAACCATGGAGGAATGATATTGTTGATAAAAAAAATTGGCCACGCCGAGTAAATAGATATCATTTCTCCAAATGGATTGACACTATCTGCTACCAAATAAAGCCCAACATTACAAGGTTCTTCTTTAAAGTGTGGCCATTTTTCCTCCATATCTCTAAATGCAGAACCATCTGCGGGCATTAAAAGAATGTCATCTTGACTTATGTTCCGTGCATGGTAATTCATAAATTATGCTATGTTTTTGCACCTGAAAAGTCGTTGCAAACGTGGAATAATGGGAATTTAACAAAGAAACTTGCAAGACACCTTTTTTGTTACTTGATCTGTTTTATATCTACTAATATGACATTCTAGACATTTTGTTTCAGATTCATGATGTTTATAATATATAATATGGTCATCAAGACATGCATCAACTACTTCTTACTACATTCCAATTTCTTTCATGATGGCCGATAAATATCGATATGTGCGAGGTAAAATATTTGACGGTGGTAACAAAAATTCAGCTATCAAGCTACAACAAATTAAATTAAAAAAACTAGTTAATATAATATATAAATAATATTAATGAAACATGGTTCATCTGTATTAATTTTACTTATGAATTAACAATTAAATTATTAGAGGAACAAAGATAACGTTTATCACGATCATATATATGTGATGGAATATATTACATACCTTAACATCTGTGTGACTAATGTGTTTGAAAGACCATTCATAACCTTAAAGTTCATTATCAACAATATAGAAGAAAGAAGATTTGTCTTTGAGCCTTCATAAAGGGGTTCATATTCCTTCTCAAGAAGAGGTAAATCATGAACATCATCAAAGTCATCATTTTCATGATCACCGCCCTAATCACCCATTCTAACATTAAATGTATCATGGATCAATGTATTTGTACTATCATCTTCAACTATGTTATCAATATGATCATTAACTTGTTCTTCATTATCCATAGCTCCATGTTCCTCTAGTGCTTGTTCTGCAAGCACATCCTCTGGGCGATATGCCGTAGGAGGTATTTCCATTATAATTACAAACCGTCAAGAGAAATTTGTAAATATAAGAAATATTAAAATGATACACACATTTACAAAAATGATCAATATAAAGACATATATAATGAACAACTTACCAATGGACGATAGTCATGTCTCCCCTCAATGTGTCCATGTTCCCTACAGTGTATTTTAGCTGTTGTTATATTTATTCTTCTCCTTTTAAATCCTCTGCATTGACTACATGGACAATAAAATTTCCCATCACCCTTTCTTTTTAGTCCATCCCACAATCTAGCAAGCAATTCTCGATTTTGTTCGTTTGGATCATGCATATTGTTATGTGACAATTTTTGGTACCAATCTTGACTATTGATTATCGATCTTAAAAAATCAAGCTCCACACTTCACTATTTTTAATCACAGTAAGAATTGAAATAATTGTGGCTTTTTGTACGGAAAACAACCCGTGCAAAGATTATACTTTCCGCAAACCGTCGCTTGTATAGAAAACATGTCGGAATATTCCTATAATTTATAGTTTCTAAAAATAAATAGTTTATAATTTATAATTTATCGTTGGAGTTTGTGTTCAAATTTGGTTGTCTCATTTAACTGTGTTAACTTAATCATACTAGGTTTTTGATTGTTTAATTGAATGATCTCATACAAGATGTAATATCATTGAAATCAATGCATCTTAACAATACTATTAGATCATATTGCATTTCCCAATGCATAGTTTTCAAATTAGAGGGATGTTAGATCATGACGCAAATCTCCATTTAAAGACATAGATCATAGATGTCCCTAGTGTAAGCAACACATCTTAACAATGCTAAAAAGGAACATTCCTAAAATCAAAGCAATGTAACAAACTCCAATTAAAAAATTCTTACATTATAATATTAGATGCCAATATATAGTCAAGTTAGGGTTTCAACTATTTAACTACAATGATTTTATATACTTGGCTAACTTTTGTAATTGAATCAAATTACAGTTTCAACTATTTAACTAAATGATATCATATAAAATGGCCAAAATGGCTGGATGGAAACCTTTGGATAGAACTATTGGATCAACCCCAAGGTTTTTGGCTCTAACAATGACTTTATGAATAGATCATAGATGTCATTCTACTCGGTTAACTATGGTAACTAAATCAAATTATGATTTAGACTATTTGACTGAATTATATCATACAAAATATAATATCACTGAAATCAATGCATCTTAACAATACTATTAGATCATATTGGATTTCCAATCCACATATTTCAAATTGGAGGGATGTTGGATCATAACGCAAATCTATGTCTAAATACATAAATCAATAGATCATATATGTCCCTCAATGCAACTTAATCATATTAGGGTTTCAACTATTTGACGGTAGTGTATATATCTACTTCAGCTAATTGTGGAAACTAAATCAGATTATGGTTTTGTTTATTTAACTGAATGATACCATACAAAATGGTCAAAATGGATGGATGGAGAGCTTTGGTCAAAATGGATGGATCAACCGTATGGGTTTTGGATTCAACAATGACTTGATGAATAGATTATAGATGCCATTCTACTCATTTAGCTATAGTGATTCTATCTACTCGGGTAACTGTGGTAATTGATTCTAATTAGGGTTTCGACTATTTCACTTACATCTTGCATACAAAATGGGTAGAATGGATGGATGGAAGGCTTTGGCCAAAGTGGATGGATCAACCGTAGGGTTTTTGGCTCCATCAACGACTTGATGAATAGATCATAGATGTCATTCTACTTAGATATTAACATTAGTGATTCTATCTACTTGGCTAAATGTGGTAATTGAATCATATTTGGGTTTCGACCATTTAACTAAATGATATTATACAAAATGTAATATCACTGAAACCAATGCATCTTAACAATACTAGTAGATCATATTGCATTTCCCAATGCACATATTTCAAATTAGAGGGATATTAGATCATAACACAAATCTCCATCTAAAAACATATATCAATAGATCAATATCCCTAAGTGTAACTAAATCATATTAGGGTTTTAACTATTTAACAATGGTGATTATATATACTCCGTTAATTGTGAAAACTAAATCAAATTAGGGTTTTGACTATTTAACAATTTAAAGGAGGTCAAGAATTTACTTAAAAAATACTTAAACAATATAAACCTTGAACTCTTACATAATCAACCTTACCCATTTACTTAACCTACAAACTTAAGTTCAATATAAATTTTGAAATTTCATAATCAACCTTTACCATTTACTTAGCTTCAACTTTACATTTACAAGATTGTTTCTAATACTATAATTTTCTAATTTACTACTATAATGATTTTAATTAACAAAAATGTAAGCATATTTCTATTTTACTACTATAATGATTTTAATTAACCATTATTTTCATTGTAAAACTATTCATTGTGAATGATTTTAAATAACAAAAATGTAAGCATATTTCTATTTTAATAGTATAATGATTTTAATTATCCATTTTACTCTAAAACTATTTATTGTAAATTATTATATATATGAAACAATACACCGTGATATTTTTTGAAAAATTGTGTCTATTCGATAGAAGGAAACTCAGCAATTGTAATGAGTCGGGTATACGGATCTATTTTGTTATTTATAAAAATAGGCAAGTTTGTCACTCCATTGTATGGGAGACGTTTATGACAAATAGGGTTAGCAAATTCGGTCAGGCATTCAAGTGACTTCAAATACTTTTATAAGCAGATTGACTTCTCTAGTATTCTAATGGTGTTAGAAAAAGACGGTGGTTGTGAGCACTGTTTGCTATGAATGATAGGGTCTTTTATAGCATTTATTCATATTATGTACTCTCTTGATTATTTATATGAAAAATCCTGAAATTGTGCTATGTGATGCTTGATATCTCCACATCATTTTCTATATCTTTTTACTCTGCAGCTCTTAGATTTTTTCCATTTTTATAATGTCATCTTACACGGGATTGATCCATTAATGAACAAAACTTCCGTTTTATTAAATGATAAAACAATATAGAGCTATAAAAGTGTTGGGTATAAATTTAGCAATAGACTTGTCTAAAGCTTCCCCAATGTTAGGCACTTGTTCTCTGTGTATAATAACAAAAGTATTGTATAGTAAATATGCAGTCTTAACCGGTCGTGTGATTTTGTATTGTGCTTATAATTTGTTTTTCATTTTCTGTTGACCTTATAATTGGAATCTTCATATTAAGATTTTATGCACGTAGAATCTTTGTGTTTAATCTCCTACCTATGCAGAGTAAAACTTGTACTTGTTGTACTTGTTTCTCATCCATAATTGTTTTATGCCAATCCATGGAGAGTAGAGTTTGTAGAGTGTTTCCCATGTATAATTTATTTAGACATATGCTTTGATACCTTAAAATGGTTGTGGAATCGCTGTAAAAGTTAGTTTACATTAAACATAAAGATAATTCTAATAAATATGAATGGAATATAATAATGATGAATGCGTTGAAGAAATGTGTAATTCAAAACATGAAATGTCTAGTTTAGAATCTGAAACCATGCATTTAACCTAATTGCAAATACTAACCTTGAAATCACCTCTTGGATTTTTATCCTTCCTTCTCTTATTGGCTTAGGTACAGGTTATTAATAAATTGGTTATGAATCAAATCAAATCAACACTAGTTCTTAAGCAACAACGTTAATGGGTTCTCAATAAACAATTGGAAAATGGGAAATGTGTCCTTATTTAGGTAATAACACCATGACCTAATGCTAATAAAGAAATAAATAACCAAAGAGACACAGAAGGGTTATATTAATAGATAATAGGAACCAAGAAAGCGATACAACCATGGGTAATGGAATGTAGACCTATGACCACTTATATATAGTTTCTTTGGATCCAAGTGAACACACCTTATAGGTAGGCAAGAGAGAAGGGTTTAACATAGAAAAATATAGATTGAATATTGCAAGGGGAAATAACCCACTAAAAAATAGTTAGGGTTGAAGATCCAAATACTCTTAAATTGCTCACCCAAATATCCAAATGGGTTGAGTTTGAAATTGATTAGTTTTGAATTAAATGGAATTCAAAATTGAAATTTGGTTATACAAATATAATGTGGCCAATTTTAAAAACTTGAAGCTGGCATGTACTTGTTTTATAATTTTTGTTTTTATGTTTTTTAGTTGGCATGTGCCACATCAATAGACATGATGCATCTCACCCACTTGGATTGTAGAAAGCACCTCTTCGCGAAATGATAATTTATTTTTTTGGTATGGGAAAAAGTGTAAAGTATTTGGGGTAGATAATATGGGATACCTAAAGAGGTACCTAAGGGAATACTGCTATGTATCAATCCCATCTCTATAAAAGAAAGCCCATGGAGTAGATATAGTGTGAAAAGCAATGATTGTAAGCAAGTTTATTGGAAGGTTCCACTTACTAGAAAATTCCTTCTCCAAAATGTACCTAGAAGGTTCTACCTACTAGAAAATTCCTTCTCTAGAAATTACGTAGGAGGTATGAGAGAAATGAGATAAAAACGTAGAAGCAATTTAATGAGATGTCTTGTGAAGTATTGATGTACTATTTCTAGCAAGCATGGCTTGTGAAGTGATCCCTTGCTTAAAGAGTTATTGTTGGTGTTGTTTTTCCTTAAAAGTTCTTTCTAGATTCTTGTGTTCATTCTTTTGTGGATGTATTTGTGTTTATTTTTTAAGTTAAGCGTTATATATTGTTTGTGATTAAATTTTTAGGTTAAGGATCACAACATTTGGTATCAAAGCTCTTTCTTGGGCAAAAAGGTGGGGACTATTTTTTTCTTTTTGCATAATTTGTGGAGAAAAAGAAGGACGACAGCATTTAGATTGTTTTATGAAATTTTGTGTATAATTTGACGAATCCACTTGTAGATCTTAGTTCCTCTAGAAAAATCACATGTTTTCAAAAAACAATTGTCCAAATCAGAGTACAGGAGGTGGATTTATCATTGATTTAAAATCAAAATTTTAAGGGTTATTCCAATGATAGTCGTGTGGATTACAAGTCAAATATATTTTGATAGAGAAACCAAATTCCCATCAACCAACCTCCACTAGATGCAAAATGACCCTATATTTTCATAATTGTGGTCACAATAGTGATTCTACATAATATTGGCATAGTTATGATCATTTTGAATTTGTCACCTCAAAGCACATTGAATAGTGAGTTATAGTTTTAATTGTGGCTTTTATTCCAAGAAAAATGTATTTTACAAGAAAATATGATCGTCCTAGTATTCAAAAATATTATAAGAAAAATGTGTCACTTTGGAAAAACCACCTATACTCTCATCTAACAGATGAAGTAACTATATGTGGTCAAACACTTTGCTTTAAGGAGCTATTAAAATTTTCAGATGAAGCATATGGACAAGTATTTTTAAACAACTGGTCTCATGATGTGAAGAATGATTAAAAAAAATCTCAAAGGGTTGATTTTCATATGACAACCTCCTATTACATGTTTATAGATGTATTCAACAAGAGAGGGTCATCGTTTTTTAGAAACCCTAGTAGCAAGCATAAATTTCTCCATGTTATTAGCTAAAAGGTTGCATGCAAAGCATAGGAAAATCAAATAGATTGACGGTGAGAATGTTAATATTTTTAAAGATATGAATATTACAATGGATAAATATGTGTTGCATTCATATTTTTATGCTATATATATGAATGATGTGCATACTCTTTTGGGATACCCTTGGAAGGACTATGTTGGTACGTAGATAGTGTTAATGTGCAAAATAATTTCTTGAAGATTTGGTACAAGAAAATGAAAAATACATTCCATTACATTTCTATTACTAAACAAGAAGGGCCCAAGGGGGCACATGAACAAGTCCCTGCATGTAACATTGAAGAAACTATAGAAAAAGTAGAACAAGATCCTAAGTTTGAATCAAAAGAAGGGGATAAGGAGATACATCCATCAAAGGAACCACATGTTGAAGAGTTAATGAAAGCATAACCAATAGCTAAGGTTTCCATATATCACCACCCACGCCACCATGAGAAACAATAGTCATGAAGGCTACGCTGGGAGCATAAAAAAATGGTACCAAAAAGGAAACCAATATGGAGGTACATGGAGGACTAAAAGTAATGCATGGAGATATTAGAGTAGCTTAGTGACAACATGGAACCAAACGAAAAACCAAGATGAAGATCGAGGTCGCAAGGAAGAAGTTGGACCCCATGTCCACATTTCACTAAGATGGATGTATGCTCATGCTTGGTACTAGTTGGCTACATTTCTTAGTAGATCATATCATATGGCTTCCTCCCATGTTTCAAGGATGAAACGTGCAAAGAGTACTGATGGAATGTAATGTACGTAGGGAGGATAATATTCAGCACATAGGGAGGTACTCGAAAGGATAATTTTATGTATTGATTTCATCTCTATTAAATAAGGCCCATGATGCAAGTGTGAAAAGTAATAATTCTATGAAGTCTTACTAGAAGGTTCCACCTACTATAAAGTTCATTCTCTAGAAAGTAGCTAGAAGGTTCTACCTTCTAAAATGTTCCTTCTCTAGAAAATACCATAGAGGTTTGATAGAAATTATATAAAGAAGTAGAATTAATGTAATGAGATGTCTTGGAAAGTAATGATGCAATATTTGTAGTTGTTAAATGTACAACATCACGAGTCATTCTCCAAGCCAATATTGTGCATCCAGGAATGTGTTACAAAGAATTTTCATCACCCATACAAAACCTTGTGATATTGACATGCCACAATCCTTGAAGTCACTTTCATGGTGAGTGAGCTCTGATTAGTTTTCCTTGCAACTTAACTTTTTTGTGGCTTTGACGCGCTTTGCTTTGTTAGAAACACGTGTCGAAGTCCATCGACACAATTTGCTTCACTATCAACCCGCGTCGATGACGTAGCTTTCATTCATGTCAACTCGTGTCAAACTCATTTGGCACATGTTTCTCCACTCCAAATCCCATCGATTTCTCCATGGGAAAAAACCAAGGGTTTGAGAGACTTATAGAATGAAATCTCGATGGATAACCCTTTCCATCCTATTGTGTTGGATCTAGAGTGATTTACACCATTGAGGGAGATCATATCTCATCCACTCCCCACACTTTTCTCAACTTCTACCTATCCACATTTTCCTATAAATTGATTCTTTGGGCCATCGGTGAGGGGGAGGAAAAATGGTAGTAGAGAAATGCTGGAGGAGTTACTCTAGACTCTTAGACTCTTGAGGCTTTGTATTCAAGGTGAAAGTGACTCTTTGGAGAAAGAAGAACCCATTGGAAATAATATACAACACCAAGGCCTAAATGGTTGTACTCTCTTTCTCTCAATGTTAATACAATTGTATTTTCCTTCCCATACATCTGATGTTCTTGATGGTGTATTGTGAGATTCCTTGGTCACTTGCATAGGTCAATTATATTGTTTCTATTTCACTTATTGTTGTCTTGTTCCGATATTTAGCAGGTTCTTTTGCACGTGAAGCTGGATCATGGCTGCTCTTGGATCGCTACAATGACTGCTATATCAGTGGTATGTATCTTCTATAATCATCCATTTTTACTATTTCATTGACCTAGGTGAAGGATTGTATAATTTGTCCTTTTGTTCTAGATCTAAACCGTTCAAACTAGGGATCTTAATCTTTCCTGCATCGATCAAGAAATCCTATAAAACAATTGGCGACCGTACTGGGTGTTGGCACGGGGTTAGAGCGCATGAAGTGCAGAAGCCGACAGCAACAAAGGGGTCATCAACGGAGGAAAGGACCATTCGCGAAGGATAAGAATCCGATGAAAGCACAAGTTTTGGTCTAATTAGTTATAATGGGTTGTTTTGACCATTTTGTAATAACCATAGTTGTCTATAAATAGAACCACAATTGTAATCCTAAGGGAATCGATCTTAGACGGTGATATCTCGGATCTATGTATTTTTCTTCCTTCATCAATTTTTTCTCTGTGTATATGGATTTGTGTTAAGTCACTTGGAACTGTTCCTGCGAAGACTGTACCGTGGATTTTGAGATGAGTTAATGCAAGAGGATGTTCGGTTATGTCTCTATTCTATGCTTCTATTTGTGTCTCCATGTTATAAATGATGAATGTTATCTTAATGATGCGATGTGTTTAAGGTTTTGTTGCTCTATTGATTAATCTATAATGCTAGTTGATGCGAATGTAAATTATATAATGCTGATGCGAATGTTGATTACATATTGTTGATGTGGATGTCGATTACTCAATTGAGTTGTTAGTATAATGCGAAGATAAATCTTTGGTTTCTGTAGTGAATGAGTGATAGTAGATGCATGTCCTTCCCCAATTGCAGAAATTGGTTCCTGCAGCCCCCTTAACCATCTCGGATTAGACTTCACTCGCCCCGCAAGTGTTGCTGGAAAGGGTAAAACCTTTATGGGCCGATGCTTAAGGTGTTTGGTCGATGTTTGTTGACAACAGTGCGAAGTGAACCGCTGTCGACAGATCTGTGTCAACAAATGGTTCCGTTGTCGAGACCTTGAGGAAGAAAGAAGAGGACATGTTGTGGCAACCGACGAAACCATAGATTCAAGTCTGGTTCGATAAGAAGACGTGAGAGTTCACGGAAGAATAAAATCATAACACTGGGCAGACGACAAGCAACTGGTTGCAAAATTACATTTACTCTGATATCCACGAAGTATTCTTCTGCAAATTTCCGATATTGTTGCACGAGTGGTTGGCACAATTGAATTTCCAGAAGAAAAATTTCCAAGGAGGAGAACCTAACCATTGGACCCCAGAATTGATCCAATAGCTAAAAAGGGTCGACAATAAGGCATGACGGACTGTCGACTTCTGGGGTAGATAGTATTCTGGAGGGATATATCACTGAGTTCACCGTCGACACAATCAAGTCATACAACGATGCGGAAATAAAGTTTCTCAACGGACCCAGAGGGAGGTTTCTACTATCGCTGAAGTTGTGGATTAAGATGCTTATCTACGAAAAGGGTATACTAAAGATGAATTCCGACGAGTATTTATTGATGTGCAGAGGTTGTGGGTACCACGTGAATGCGGGTCTAATAGGATGATGCGAGGTAGATGGACATGAGAAACAACGAATTTATAAGGGAGGCTGAGGAAGGTTGTGGTACCCTGCAAAGTGGGGTGAGGTTCTGGTAGCTAAAGAAGAACAAGAGGACTGAGATTGAGAGAGAGTCTCCTGAGGAGACCGGAATGGAGAACTGCGAAACAGGACCACAATGGGCTAAGCGAACTTATTGTGACGAAGAAAGTAACCAAGGTAACCCTGAAGTCGAAAAGGGATGGACCCAAAGCTACAACATACCCTCAACTCCACACACTACTTAAAACTTTGTAGGAAGGAATACAAATTCTTCGCAGGGTTGTCCTACGTGTCAGAATAGCGGTAGGAGTAGTGGGTCTATAAATACCAACAGGAGACCAAGAATGGTAGGTGATGACGTAAAGATGCCGATATTTTAGGGAAACGGGACCGAGGATCCCAAATAGTACCGGTTTATGTTAAGTGGTATGGACAGTCAAAAAGGTCCAAGACAACAACATCAAAAAGGGACAACTAGCGACGACCTTCAGGGGTTGTGCGCTAGACTGGTTTATGAAATTTATACAGGTACCTACATGGAGTTCAGAGAAAACATTGTCATAGATCAGGGCATGATTGATTGATGAATTTAGGAAGCCAAAATCTAAGTCGCAATACATCACAGAGATGAAATAAATCAAGCAATTTCCAAATGAATCAATATGGGAATTCGACCAAAGATATAAAAATCTAATGGAAAAAGTAAGTTTTGGAATGAGCGACATGCAACATAAAGAATGTTTCATCACAGGATTGGTACCACACATTCGTGGGTCATTGATGCAATAGAAGATAGCATCCCAGCAGAAGCACTAGAAATCCCGATGAAGATGGAGGCTTCACCAATTGGTAAAATAGGCATAGGTATGAACCAGATACAAGCGCACTTAGCAAAACTGACAATCCAACTACAAGATATCAAGAAAGGAAAAGAAGTCCGCGAAGAAATATGGTGCAGTAGATGAAAATCAGAAGGACATCACAAGGATCAGTGCCCATAATTTCATGAATACTTATAGTCGAGTGCACCAAATCCACTTAGTCAGGGAGGAATGCCATGGTGTCACATTTCTCAGACAAGAGGACATCGACCAGAAGAATGTGTGTACCTACAGAAGATGGTGTCAAAGCCAGCCAACCTTTTCTTCAATTTCTGTCGATCGGTTTGCCATGAAGAAAAATATTGTAGAGTGTATGACCTACTCCAAGAAAGGACTGTAGATACATTTTTTATGAAGGGAGAGGAGAAACCGCCCATACAACAACAACAGTACAATAATCATCAGCTCCACTACAGTCAACCTCAGCCAAAACTGTAGTATGGTCAACCGCAGCATGGCCAACCATAGTATCAACAACTGCAGTATGGTCAACTGCGATGTCAACCATATGTTCAGCCGTGAGGAGGTTTTAGAGGAGGATTCCACGGAGGTCGAGGTGGAGGTATTGGTCAAGGAGGACCTTTTGGATGAGGTTGAGGGCTAGTAATATGCTATAATCATGGTCATCCTGTACATTATCAAACAAATTGTCTGAACCCACCTCTGTAGTGTACTTATTGCAGTGCAGCGAACCATAGTGTCGAGGACTGTCCCTAGCTAATTGCGAAGTGGAAAGCTAAAAAATCCACCACCGAATGTACAAAATATATCAGCGAAGGTAAGAAGTCGACCTGTGAATGTTGGAGTAGTGACACGAGGACGAGCTTCGATAGGGAAGACAGGCCACACCCTATCATTCGACCTACAATAAGTAAACAAGTCTGATTCAATGTAGAAGCGGATAGGGAGACTTTTTTAGAAGCATAAGATACAATGAGAAGGACTAAGTTTCCACCGATTAGCCATAGAGAACATGTCTATGAGATGCCGCCAATGTTCGATATGATGGATTCATAGAGGCCACTAGGGAGGATGAATACTCTGAGGGATTTCCTAGAGAGATGTCTGGAGTTGGAAAAAGATCAAGATGCACTAGCATAGATAGCAAGTATACTACACCGATAAGAGGATGGACGGAAAATTCATACAGTAAATCGAGTACACAAGAGGAAGACAAGGAGATAAATGAGGATGACTATGGAGATCAGAGCATTTGATGTCGATTCCATCATTCTAGAATTGGGATCAGATGTCAACATCTTGACAAAACAGACATGGGAGACAGTGGGGAAACCACAGTTGGCATGGTCTCTTGTACAAATTCGACTAGCGAATCAAAGCAAGGTCACCCCCATTGGTCGATTATGCAATCTCCTAGTTGAAATAGAAGGACTAAAGACATATGCATAATTTGATGTTATAGAGATGTTCGACAACACAAACCCCTATCTGGTGTTGCTAGGGATAGACAGGGAAATGGAGAATCATGCCATGATCAACTTTAAGAAAAGAACCATGTCGTTTGAGAACCTCTATATGAGGGTAGCCGCACCCCTTGATCCATCAGAAGGGAAACCGTATGTCGAGCCAATGCGGGATGAATTCACTAAAGGGTGGGACATCATCTACAACATATCAGAGGACTACATCAATCCCACCGCCGACGGAGATTTGAGATGGAGGAGTGTTAGTTCAGGATCGTCGGATTCGAATGAAGCACTTGAGAATTGGTAGAATCAACTACATGAAGTATCATTCAGGAGATGTGCATGAATCACCCAGCCGTTAAGATGCGTAGCAACAGAAGTATGCAAACTACCAACATACGAAGGATTTCCCAATTTTACTGTATTTATCGCTGAGTTTGAATAAAAAGTAGCAGAATCACAATGAATGTTGGCATTGGAGGAAGCACTGAAGGCTACACCAGCGCGATCGTGGGAAGTGCACAAGTCGACGATAACGAACTGGCCACTATGTCGACAACTAATGGAAGTCAGGTTCGGCGATGCTGAAGGATACTGTGGAAGGAAATACAATGGAAGAGGAGACCCAAGGGAGCACTTGGACGAATTCCAAAGAAAATGGGGAACGAGACCAAAACAGGAATGGGTCCATGCATTCATTCATACATTGGATGAGGTACCGCGAAGCTGGTATATCACAGCAAAACTATGACACAGAACAACCACATGGGAAGAGTTGACTATTAGCTTTAGCCAAACTTTTAGCTTCTTGGATGAGAACCCCTTCATCCATAATACACTATAAAAGATTCGTGAGAAAGTACTCAAAGTAGTTCCAATAGAAAAACCAATGGGATTACAGTGGACTGCGACACCAGAAATGTTGATGGAATTCTATAACGTGAAGGGAGAGCCTGATGATGAGGATAATCCATGAGCTATTTTTATACCAAAGTTGGAAGGAATTCGAAATGTCGAAGCACTAGATATTCCCTTCGACAAATTCCAACAACCATTGCAAATCAAGAAAGTGAATATTGGGTCAGAGGAAAACCCCAAATTCGCAAGTATCAGAGATTACTAGTATGACTCGACCATTGCAAAGATGACTGATCTGCTACATGAGTTTCAAGACTTGTTCCCAACAAAATTTTCAGAAATTAAAGGAATCTCTGGGGACCTGGAAGAAATGAAGATTCTGCTGAAACATGATGAGAAGCCTGTAAAGAAGAGACCTTACAGAATGAATCCCAGGTACAAGGAGAGTGTGAAAGCTGAAATAGAGCCAATGTTGGCTGCAGGAATCATAGAGCCTGTGGAGGAATCTGAATGGATCAGCCCAATGGTGATACAAGATAAGAAGATCGGTGAAATCAGGATTTGTGTCGATTTAAGAAATCTAAATGATGCATATCTACATGATCCATTCCCGACACTGATCACTGATGAAGTACTAGAAGGAATCGGAGGTCAGGAGATCTACTCATTTACAGATGGATTCTCAGGCTACCACCAAATAAAAATTGCGAAGGAGGATCGACACAAGACAAGGTTCATAACAGAATGGGGTTGTTTTTAGTATACAATTTGTTGTTCAGTCTTAAAAATGCCCTGACGATCTTTTCAAGACTGGTTGTCGCTGCATTCAAGGATTTCATTCATAAATTCCTCGCAATATACATGGATGATTAAACAGTATATGGACTGGTTGAGGATCATGTTGTGAATCTAAGGCTGATGCTGGAGACATGTCGACAACACCAAATTTCATTAAACTTGAAGAAGTGCATCTTTTGTGCTCCATTTGGGATTATGTTAGGACACATTGTATGCAGGGAAGGGATGTTGGTTGACCCTGCAAACATCTCAATCATAGTTGACTTACTGTCATCGACGAAAGTGAAGAAACTAAGGGCGATGTTGGGACATAATGGGTATCACATAAATTTTATCAGAGGATATGCAACGATCACAGTACCAATGGAAAAAAAATTGAAAAAGGATTCCAAGTTCGAGTGGAATGAAGAGTGACATAAGAGCCTCGATATACTGAAAGCAAAGATGGTTGTAGCACCAATACTAGTGTTTCCCAATTGGAAAAAATAATTCCATGTTCATTTCTATGCGTCATCAGTCACACTAGGAGTAATACTGGCCCAACCAAGAGAAGGAGCAATCGATCATCCAATCGCATTCACAAGAAGGAAGTTGTCCACTACGAAGAATAACTACATGATGACGGAAAGGGAAGGTTTGGCGATGGTCTGTGCCTTAAAAAACAATTCGACATTATCTGTTAGGAGGCCATTTCAAAATGTTTACGGATCATTCAACATTAAAATACCTAGTGAATAAGCTTGTGTTGGGGGGGGGATTTGTCGATGGATATTACTCTTCCAAGAATTCAACTTCGAGATAATTGTGACACCTAGATGTCTTAATCTGGGACCAGATCATCTGTCGTGAATAGAATCAGGAGAAGAACCAAGGAATATTGATGAAGGATTACCCGATGCACAATTATTCTGGATTGGGATGGTCGATGACCATTATGAGAAAATTGTTCAATTCTTGACAACTGGAAAGGCACCGGAGGAATTTACTACCAACCAAAAGAAACAACTAGTTTTCTGAGTTGTGGATTTCCAAGTGATCACAAGACAACTATACAAAATGGGCCCAGATGAAATACTTCAGCGATACGTCCTTCCGCATGAACAAGAAAGGATATTAGCAGAAGCTCATGACGGGATCGCATGAGGACACTATGGAGGGTGTGCCACTGCTAGAAAGATACTTTGAGCTGTACTCTCATGGCCGATGATGCATGGAGATGCTGCAAACTATGCAAAAAGCTGTGATATATGCCAAAGAACCAGAAAACCATTGCGAAGGGATGAAATGCCGCTAGTACCTCAACTAACATAATAGGATTTCATCAAATAGGCGATCGGATTTGTAGGACCTATCAACCCACAAGGAAAAAGAACAGGATCGTGATACATAATTACCACGATGGATTGTTTGACGCGATGGGATGAAGATGCACCAGTAAAGGATTGCACGCCTGCGAATGTAGCAAGATTTCTCTTCGATAATGTGGTCACCAGGTTTAGGTGCCCAAAGATACTGATGAGCGACCAGGGTACTCATTTTGTCAATCAAACGATCAAAGCGATGACATAGGAATTCTAAATACAACACAGCAAGAGTACTCCATATCATCCACAAGCTAATGGCGCAGTTGAAGCATTAAACAATTTATTGGAGCATGCAATCATAAAGGTATGTAACACAAACTGTGATGACTGGGATTCGAAGATTCTAGCGATACTGTGGGCCTACAAAATGACTTGCAAATGATTGACAGGACATACTCCATTCAAGTTAGTTTACAGAAAGGAAGCGGTGATACTAATGGAGTATATTGTCCCGAGTCTGTGCATCGCAGCAGCCACAGGAATGAGCGACGACGGAGCAATCGAGGAACAGTTTGTACGGTGTGACGAGGACCGATTTATCACAGGATTCCATCAGAAGGTAGAAAAGGATCGATAGAAGGCTTGGCATGATCTCCATGTCAAATCAAAGCACTTCCAGCGTGGAGATATGGTCCTATTATATGACAGTAAGTTTGCGAAGCACCCAGTTAAGCTGCAGATGCATTGGTTGGGTCCTTATACCATAAATTTTATTACTGACGAAGGTGCGGTGTAGTTACAAAGGTTAGATGGCACATTGTTGACAAGTCTAGTGAATGGAAACCGGCTAAAACCCTATCTCCATAATCAGATGCATAGCAACTAAAAAACGATTTGCACAAGTGACAAAAAAAATGAGGCTAGTCACTTGTCAACGTTTAGCACGCGGGATTCAAATCATATCATAATTACAACAGCTAAGCATCGACGAAAGACGACGGCGGTTGATGATGACACACTCGACAAAAGAATTTGATAAATAGGTGAAATATTCAGTAATCATTGATAAAGGACAACAAGATGGATGGGGAACAAGCAAGTTAAGCTACAAATACCCCAAGAGGATGGATAGGTTGACAGATTAAGTCTAATGCACATTACGGGTGAGAGTCATTGATCCGAATGTGCAATTCTAAGGAAGTTGCAGAATAAGGAAGTGAGATTAGAGGGTTGCAATGGTACATTTCGTTTCCAGGGGAGGCACCCTTGGTGCACTAAGGGAAAGGATGAAAAGTGTTCATGAGAAATCGGCAGACGTGGATGCACCAAAAACCAAGAAGAACAAAGGTGAAGTATCCCTCGAGATATCTAAGCGAGTTTCAGTTGTTAGAAGAGAAGCGGTCCCTTCGATCACAAAAGAACCAAGGGAAAGGGCATGTGGGTCCCAGCAAAGGATGATCAAATGTGCGAAACAGATGTGCCATACCATTAGGCCCTTTTCATAATTTGGTGATGTTGATGAATTTTTGTCCAGTCGGAAGCAAGGCTTGAGAGAAACAGACAGTCGAGAAGGGATAGATGATGAAGGTTTCAAGAGACTGGAGGATGATTTCAAGAAGTATATAACAATGATCAAGAGACTAGAGGATGAGTTCGAGAAGTACATAACAACGAAGGATGAGCAAACTTAGGAAACAAAGCAGCACCGACAGTGTGCAGCTGAGGTGGCTCGAGGGAGAGCCACAAGTTTATGTTGGGGGCATGTTGGCATGGGGTTAGAGTGCATGAAGTGTGGAAGCCGACACTGACAAAGGGGTCATCAAAGGAGTAAAGGACCATTCGTGAAGGACAAGAAGCCAACGAAAGTGCAATTTTTGGTCTAATTAGTTAGAATGAGTCGTTTTGACCATTTTGTAATAACCATAGTTCTCTATAAATAGAACCACGATTGTAAGCCTAAGGGAATCGATCTTAGACGGTGATATCTCACATCTATGTATTTGTCTACCTTCGGCAAGTTTTTCTCTGTGTATATGGATTTGCGTTAAGTCGGTTGGAACTATTCCTGCGAAGGTTGTACTGCGGATTTTGAGATGAGTTAATGCATGAGGATGTTTGGTTATGTATCTATTTTTTTCTTCTATTCGTGTCTCCATGTTATGAATGATGAGTGTTATCTTAATGATGTGATGTGTTTAAGGTTTTGTTGCTCTGTCGATTAATATATAATGCTAGTTGATGTGAATGTCAATTATATAATGCTGATGTGAATGTCGATTACATATTGTTGATGCGGATGTCGATTACTCAATTGATTTGTTAGTATAATGAGAAGATAAATCTCTGGTTTCTGTAGTGACGGAGTGATAGTAGATGCATGTCCTTCCCCAACTGCGGAAAATTGGTTCCTGCAGCCCCCTTAAACATCTTGGGTGAGACTTCACTCGCTCACCGAGTGTTGCTGGAAAGGGTAAAACATTTATGGGCCAATGCTTAAGGGTGTTTGATCGACGTATGTTGACAACAGTGCGAAGTGAACCCATGTCGACAGATCTGTGTCAACACTGGGGAGCTCTTCTCTCTATATCTATTTCTTTGTCTTTGATCGGATTTTTCTTAGATCGTGTCACTTTTTTATTTGGATATGCTTTTATAGAGTTAATGGGTCGTCCATATTACTCCTGGCACTCTAGGTACACTCAGATTTGTTGATTTGAGGAGTTTTGTAGCTTTCATTTTTTAAATAAACCACTTTTGAGATCTCGATGCACTTTACCTTTGACCTACAATGCACCATCGACGCTCCTGGGTAGTGTATTAGACCGCGTCAATTTACAAAGGCACACCTTTCTATACTGACAGACCACGTCGTACTGCAAAATTTTGTAGTGATGTCTTTATCCCTGCTCGGACTTGGACCTAGTCATCTTTTGAGTTTATCTCAGAGTTCGTATCTTCTCCAGATCTCTGTTTCTACTTTCATTCTTAAAATTTGGAGTAGTGTGCTTTCTCGTGGAGTCTTTATAGTCAAGCGACTACTTTCTATTATTTGGGTGAGTTTGTTCTCTTGCAAGCATGACTAGTCTTGTGGACTTGTAGAAGCCTCTAATTTGCTCTATTTCAAGTCCTGAAACCTCTGAAAGTGTGTTTTTGTATCGAATCTTGCTAGTGTAAGTTTGGTTTGGATTGTTGTATGATTTGAGATTGATTCTTTGGTGGATACTTTTTGTTTTCAAAAGTTGTAGAACTCTCTCAAAGTGAGCAGAATCGTATTTGGATCTGACTGAACATAGCGTTAAAATGGATTGGGTTTTCATTCTCTTCATCTTTGAAGTGTAGTGCTTTGATTTGTTGAGAAGATACATTTTTTTTTGATCTTAGATAATTGTTTGGAAAACTTTGAAAGAGCTAATACTTTTACATGTTTTCTTCCTTTTGATCTTTAAAAAGTCTTTAAAAAAGAGGAGAATTTTTATAACAATCATGAAGTTTATGTTTTCAAGCATTTTTTACAATTAGTGCATGTTCCAACATTCTCTTAAATCGTTATTTTAACTCTCTGATTCTTTGTTCGAAATTGAGTTGTTTTGTAAATTTAAAAGACTCCATTGTTATTTTATTTTTTATTTGCATCGTTAAGCCTCTTTTGAAAAAGAAATTTTTTTTTTTTTGCTTTGGTGTTATTTTTGGTATCATTGGATTCGAATGAAAGAGTGCTAGCCGCTTATGTCTTTTGGTTTTTCTTAAGGAGAAAAGTGAAAGGATAGTATTGTGTTAGGGGATAGATTTTGATTGTTTCAACAAAAAAGAAGAAAGATATCTCTCCTTTCCTTAGAAAGTTTTCATTGAAAAATAAAAGACTTGCATCTCATTTAGATTATTCATGTATATTGGTTCGTGTCACACCTCATGCATCCACTCAACCATACAACATAAAATCAAGCGCTAGTCTAAGTGAAAATGTTTAGAAACTCGTGTGGTAGGTTAGAGACCTGTTCTGGTGTCTTTAAACATAGCAGATGTCATTCTTTGCTCGCATTGCATTATGGGGGCTTCCCGTTCTTCCACATACTAGTCTGTATATCGAACAGAATTTCACGTACCTAATGGTATATAAAATGTACTTTATGTAATCGACAGTATATAGGAAGGCTCATGTTTAACGATTGTGCATTAGACAACACTACTAGGGATTAGAGCTCCCACTTACCTTGTGTATATCGAGAGATCCCAATAGGATACTGAAACTATCTGAGTCAACCATTGGCCTTCTTGACATTTCAATACACCGAGGAAAGCACTCGGGGAGCTGTTATGCACGTACTATTAGGTAGTTGGGTAATATGGTAAGGGGTACGGTCCTAATCCCCCCTGGTTAGTGCTCTAAAATATTGGGACAAGTATTACTATTGTACCCTGCATTATATAGCGAGTTGTGATGCCTTGAAACTCTTGTGAGGATCCATCTCTTTTTCCCACTTGTCACATAAGTTTGCTAGCATCTTTAGCCTGAGTAGGACTTGAAGTTTTTTTTTCCATAAAATACTCTTAGGAGAAGATTTTCGTCGACCATTCTAGCTGACAAACCCTTAAGGAGATCCTAAACCGCTTCATTTTGGGGGACCTCCCTAAGGCAAGTTATTTCTGATTTTGGTTCACCATCAACTGTGGAGGCTCCTCCACCCCCACGTCCTACTAGAATCGTCTCAACACAAATATTTTTTTGGACCACTTCAAGATACTGTATCTCGCTTGCGGATACTTGGATAATGGGTAAGGCGCTAGAGTTTCCCTCCCTAGTCCATTTTGGAAGTAGTGAACCCCGAACACAATTATCCCATGTATTCTTCTTCCTTTCCATCACTAGGAATGCATGTTCCCAACATGACCTCCTATGAACCAGGACAACCATCTCTTCCATCCGTTTCACATCAATTGGTTTGTTCTAGACTTCTTTTGACTTCAATGATTGGGGGGAAACATTCAGCCACTGTCAAGTTCGTGACTGGAACGCAACCTTCGAGACAAAGTATGATCAGAGGACACCCTCTAGTTAGGGGTAAAAATATGACCTCAAGACAACCTATGGTCAGTGGGACTAATTACGGGGAAAACATTTATTGGTAGCCAAAACCGAAGTGGGGGGAAACCTCTAGTTATTGGACAAAATGTAAATGGAGGAAAAAATTCGTTTATGATTTATAATATGACTGGGAGTTCACCCCTAGCCATGAGACAACCTTTGTGGAAAAATATCACAGGGGGACCATCTGTATGGGCTCAATCCGCATGGTTTTATATATACCTGGGTAATCACCATATGGAAACGAGTCAAATCTACCAAACTGCTCCAATAAATATTTATCCCGCAGTACCTTACCCAGAAAACATAAACAACTCATGGGGGAATCATAATTTTGCATCTACTAGACCCCTAGTCAATGTCCCACCCCCTCCCCTACCACCACCCCCACCACCTATCCCACCTTCACCTCCACCACCTGTCTCGGCTCTACCCCCACCATCTGTACGACCCCCTCATTCGAGGGGACCCCCTCTTTGGTCCTATTGGTACTCAAATTCCATACACATATTACCAGTACTCATAGCCAAACCGATAATTACCATTTATGGATACTCTAGATATATCGGATTTGTCACATTTGACCAACAATCCCATTCAATATGGCATGAATTGACCACCAATTCTTGTGAAACTACCATCAGACATACCTAAGTTTGAAGGAAAACCCAATGAGTTTCCCAAAAACCACGTAATGACATATCACTTGTGGTGTTCCTCGAACTCATTAATGGATGATTCTATCTGTTTGAGGCTCTTTCAAAGCCTAACCCTCATCGACACGCCTTCCAAATGGTATATCGAATTACCACCACACTCTTTCGCATAATTTCTATCCTTGGCTCTGGATTTTCTTATGCATTGGATTTCCAATTACCAATCTGCTATGAAACCTAAACATATATTTTGAGTTCGCTACGACAATATACCTCCACTCATATTTCTGATCATATTCATGAATGGAGGATAAGACGTCAGCTCATTAAGGATCGCATTCCAAACCAATTATTGGTTGATTGGCTTACCAAATCATTATTTCCTATCATATCCAAAGATGTCGCTATGGGCAAGGTGGTTACAGAGGAACAAGATATTTCATGTATCCAATACTTAGACTTAGTCTATGCTCAATATGGCACTATATACAACAAAATTCTCAATGCCCCTCACCCCACACACAACCCAACGAAACCTCCCACGGGATCACACGCCGATGGAATAATTGGTTCTATTAACACCCAATCGATTGGATCACAAATCCACGTGGTTTTAAATCCAACTCCGTCACATGCTAGTAATAACACCAACCATTCAACCAGTCCTGCTCCCACTGCGGAGGTGAAATTACTCCAAACTGCTTCATCTTAGAAATACATTGGTAAGAAGAAAAACAAACGAAAATCCAAGAAATATTTTAACCAACAGGAACACAAAACCAATCCAAACTCTCTTGATACCAAACTGAAACGTAAGGGTAAATATCCATGTTTACTGTGTAGTGATGAGCACTTCACGAAAGAATGCCCACATTGTGAAGAAGTAAAAACATTCCTAAAAGGAAACCCTCAACCCACATTTTTAACATGTTAGGATATTTCTTACTCCATCCTAGTCCTACTAGCTTTTCAATCATTTTCATTTTTAGTCTTTTAGGGTTTGCATGCATTTCCAGTCACCAGTCCTAGCACCTAGCCCTCAGTTAGCTAGCCCTCAGAGCTTCTTCCTAATAGTTTCATCCCTCCTAGTGCCTAGTGCACCCTCCTTTCACCTACTGCATGAGAGAGGCGCACATCTTCACCTACCAGTCCAGTTATGTTCAGTTAACAAGAGTTCTCTCCCTGATTTTAAGCTTGACTCACTCTTTACTGACCTTATCACTCCGATGGACCTCTAGTGTGACTAGATAGACTATTCTGATTCCAGTTAGCTCCATGAACTCCCTCCACTGAGCCTCCTTCACTACATTAGTGCTTCCATGTGCCATATACACCTACCACATTCAGCTAGACTCAGTTTGAGTTCTGGTTGACTATCACTTGTGCATTGATGACTTCACTGATTATGGGTTGGACTCCTAGTTATGACTTGATGACACTCCACTGATTATGGATCTGTCCATGCACGCTAATTCAAATCACACCTAGGGTATTTGAATCCTGAGCATTGTATATTTACCTTTTTACTATTCAAATTAATGTAACATGTGTAATTATTTTGCCTCTATCTGAGCTCCTTTGGATCTATGTTCTTCTACTCTTCTCTTCTTCTATTATTCCTAAATTCTTTTATTGTGAGGTTTACATCATCTCTTTGGATCTACTGTGAGCATTTTCACATAATAGATCCCTTCTCTACACAACAACAACAACAAATGGTTGCACAAAAACCAAATCCTCCGCAAGGAGAACCATCCACGACCACTCATGTTCTCATGATACATAGTGAAATGGTTAACTTATCAACTAGGGAATGTACGTACGATTCTGTTCCCAACAAAGAATATAATGGAGGTAATACTGAAAAATCCTCCACATCTTCCTCCATTATCAGTTCGTCACAAGGTCCTTTGACCATATACAAACCTATATAAGATGCAGTATTGCGTCCACCCAAAATCACAATTCGAAAAGTGATTTTCAAACCCAACGCCCAGTCTACTCAAAACTACAATATTGTGGAATATTTATTCGAGACACCATGTGCTATGTTGACCCTTGAAGTCTTACAAAACTGCCCTAATTAGTGTAAGAATTTTCTATCTGCTATTGGAGCAGTGGATCTAGAATCATCTAATACCATCATGTTTATATTCGAATACTTTAAGCCGAGGATTTCCCACCAACTGACATTCCAAAACATTACCAACGTACATTGGAATAATATCCACCATACTGTTTTAGTTGAAGGAGCCTCTACTTCCATAATGTTCTTGTCATGCTGAAGAGCCATTGGTTCTCCTGAACTGAACCGTTCTCCTACCACTCTGAAATCATTTGACGGACGTGGATTCCAACCACACAGGATTTTACAATCCTTAGACGTTGAATTAGGAGGCAATATTATTTCCATTAACGTGGAAGTAGTCACTGTGCCATTGGATTATAACTTATTGCTTGGTCAAAATTGGTTTTACGCTATGACTGCGGTCGCATTTTCTGTCTTCTGCATTGTACAGTTTCCCCATCAAGGGAAAATTGTCACTATCAACCATTTATATTTTTGTTCACTAGACACCACAACTCATACCACAGATATTGTCCCTCTTCTAGGACACTCTTCTCAAATATATGAGAGTGTGGGGGTAGGACTCATCCTTGATGGGAGTATTTCCAACACCTGATCCCCCATCACAAGTTGCCACAGTGAACATGAACTCATCCAGTTGATGGGAGTATTTTCACTCCCTTTTATAGGATTGGGGGTGAATATTTTAATATTTTACCTTGTAATTTTTATTATTGCTTTTTACCATTCCAATTTAAAAGACTCTTTGTTGATGAATTTATATAGTTCTATTTTAACAACTTATTGCTAAAGTTACAGGTCAAACATAATAAGCAAGTTATGGCCCAAACTGTCTTTCGTACTTGAAGATACTATTTTCTTTAGGCCATTTTCAGACTCTTAAAATATGAAAAGATCATTGAGCGAACTTGCTTCCTTTCACACTCATAAAAGGATTTGAAAGGGCATCTATTCAGTTTTGGTTTACTTCTCGGAATGAGTAGCATTAATTACAAAAAAGGAATACCCCAGTCAAACTTTGACTAGGAGAGTTCTTCTAGGTATTGTTTTGTACTTTTTTGGGCCTAGGTACTAAATTTAAGAAAAGGTACACCTTGGAGTCTCCTTTAGTCTTTTCAAACTCTCTAAACATGAAATGACACTGAGCTTACCTTCTTTGTACTCGTTAAAATTTAACATTGGATGACCCTTATAGGGATGAACCCTTCCTTTCTCAGGTTCTTAAAACATATGAGATGGGACTCATCCAAAGGATGAGCTATATTGAGAATCTCTTATCCTCCTCAAGCTCGTTAATAAACAAAGATGTACTCATCAATCATGATGGGTAATAAGGGAAGGTAAATGCATTTGTTTCTGTATTTATGGAAGCCCGTTATCACCCTTGAAAATGGCACCTGTTTGTATTTCATCTGAATAGTTGGGTAATCAACTTGTCTTTGATTCATGTCAAGTCTATGAGTCTCTTTAATTATTTGGGTCATCCAAAGAATGCTCCATTTATGTTGCATTATGTATTGATATATGTCTCGTCAAGTCAATGTTTCCAAGTCACTTGTCATGCCATAAAATGTTCAAGGGAAGTCCTCCATTTGAGTCAAAATTTGCAGTCGTCAAGCTATCCATTAGATCGATCATCCCTAAAGTAGTCTCTCAATAGCACTTGTCCATATGCTTTGTGTCAGTCCACGTTCATTTTATCTACTGTCTAAAATAATCTTCCTGTATCAGTTTCTCATCGATGATGTGGGACACATTATGGCCCTCCGTCGACGAATCTATCCCTGTAGATGCCAGCACATCATCGGGGGATTAAATTTAGAGACCACCTAGTACCTTCAATCCTGCATGCCTCAATGTTAGGTCTTCTTTCTTTCGAGATTAGGCTTACAGCATTGACCTCTGATCGAATGATTCCATGGATGTTCGACTTCAACTCATTCATTCGCATTTGTTGGAATGTACTAATATAGCTTGGGGATCATTGTCATCATTGGTGATTTCCCTCGCACTTGTCAATGGTTCACATCATTGACTAGTAATCAAGTGGTTTCTACCATGTTCGACTTCAACACCTTGTAATAACATGGTTAGATTCGTATCATTTCGAGATTGAGTAGAAGACCCTGGGAATTCTCATTGTGTTTTTACCTAGTTTGTGACGATGATTTCCCTAAAAGGTTCCCACATATCATTTTGGTGACCTCATTAGTATATTACCACAGAGATCCACTCTTGTATTGGTCATGGCTATGTTATTATCTCATCGTGGATCTACGCTTGTATTTTAGTAGCCATTATTATGTTCAGTCATCCAGGTATGGATCCACATTGTATTTCGATGGTCATATCCTCAGTCAGTACCAGCATGGATTTGAAATGTATTGGTCAACAACCATGCCTTGATTCATTGATATATCTACTTCAAATATGTCATAACTTGTATTGTAAATTCTTTGATTGTCGTTGTTAGTTCTCTGACTGATGGTTCTTCTCTCTAATAGTCACGTAAAAGTACACCACCTATCATTTTTCTCTAGCTTTGTACTTTGGGGGGAAATCTATTACACAGAATTTTCATCACCCTTGCAAAACCCTGTAATCTTGACTTCCCACAATCCCTGAAGTCAATTTCATGGTGAATCAATTCTGATTAGTTTTCCCTACAAGTTAACATTTTTTGTGGCTTCGATGCACTTTGATTTTCTAGAAACACCTATCGAATTCCATCGATGCAGAGTCTAATTCATTGTCAACCCATGTCGATGATGCAACTTGCATTCACATCAACCCACATCAAACTAATTTGGCGCATGTTGCTATACTCTAGGCCACGTCGATGTCTCCACAGGAAACAAACCAGGGTTTCAAGAGACTTCTAGAATTAAATATCGATGGATAACCCTTTCGCTCCTATTGTGTTGGATCTGGATCAACTTCCACCATTGAGGGAGATCATATTTCATCCACTCCCCAGACCTTTCTCAACTTCTCCCTATCCACATTGTCCTATAAATTGATGCTTTGGGCCATGGGTGAGGGGAGGAAAATTGGTAGTAGAGAAATGTTGGAGGAATTACTCTAGACTCTTAGACTCTTGAGGATTTTTATTCAAGGTGAAAGTGACTCATTGGAGCAATAAGAACCCATTGGAAAGAAGGTACAAAACCAAGGCCTAAACGGTTGCACTCTCTTTCTGTCATTGTTAATACAATTGTATTTTCCTTCCCATACATATGATGTTATTGATGGTGTATTGTGATATTCCTTGGTCACTTGCATAGGTCAATTATATTGTTTCTATTTTACTTGTTGTTGTCTTGTTCCGACCTTTGGCAGGTTCTTTTGCATGTGAAGTTGGATCGTGACTTCTCTTCGATCGCTACAATGACTTCTATATGAGTGGTATGTATCTTCTATAATAATCCATTGTTACTATTTCATTGGCATAGGTGAAGGATTGTATAATTTGTCCTTTTTGTTCCATATCTGAACCATTCATATTGGGGATCGTAATCTTTGTCTGCATCGATCAAGAAATCCTATAACAGATTGGGCCTCATGTGTTGAGGTAGGGAGCCTAAGTTGGACTAAGGAACTTGGAGTAGATTCTTGAGTTGAACTCCATAAATAACTAAGCCTTCAGTTGTAAAAGGTTATTCCTCATCTGGTGAGGTGAATTATTTGATGTATCAAAGTGATGATGTTGTAAAGTCTTGTTGGACAAGGATCATGACTTATGTGTCAAGTTAGATTCTCATGTGGACCTCCAGCTATAGTAGTTACCCATGGGTGGACCTCCAATTATAGAGGTAGATGCTTTGCATATTGAAGCAATAATTGTGTGTTATATATTACTAACCATGGTCACTGATTGCTATTAAGTTTCCTTTAGAGACTGGACACCTCTAGAGGGAATTAATTTAGCATATAATCATTTGGTTTGAGAGTAATATAATATGATCACATCATTTGAAAAATATTCAGAGTATAATATGATATGATAGATAATTAAAGTTAACACATATTGACCATGCAATAAAGATAAGAGATAAAGAAAAATGCAAAGAGAAAAAGATAATTTGAATTGATCATGAGATGACTAAGTGAACTTGAATTGTTAAGCTTCAGTTAAATCCACAATGTATGCCTCGGTTAATTAAAGAAGTCACTATGGTCACTAAAAGTAAATCAATCAGCATGATTTCAGTTAAAGAGAGTTAAATATGATCCAGGAGGATCTCCAATATTGATTAAAATTAAAGTCTTCAAAATATTCAAATAAGCATAAAGACGTGTAGAGATCATCAATAGATTTCCAGCAACATGCATTTCATGTGAAACGACCTCTAGACTTGAAAGTTATTGGGTTTTGAAATTTCGGCAAAAGGTAAAAACATGATGTAAAATTGGCAAAAAAGGGGGCCACATGGCACACCCACAGGGTTCCACATGGCATGGACAGGTCAGCATTAGTGCCACGTGGCAGCACCATAGGGTGTCACGTGGACAAATATTGGTGACAAATCTATGAGGTGGACCAATCAGGGTCTTCCACGTTGCATCCCTATTGGCAGACGGTTGTACACTTTACCAAAAATATGGCAGTCGTGGGGATCGAACCCATGACCTTTGCCTCTGCAAAATCCTCCACAGATTTCGCCTAGCCATGATCCCCATAGGTTGTTTATTAACCATATAGGGAAGAGCTTCTATTTAAAGTTAACGGGTTGTTCTATCGGAAAAAAGGGTGGGATCGAGGGTGTAGCCCTCAACCCCTTGGCCAACACCGAGGACATATGTGTTACGGTGGATCCAACCAACAACGCAGAACCAATAGATTCAACCAACCAACCAACCATGTCAAAGTGCCAACACAACAACATAATGCCACCGCAGTGCCACATAATGAAAACTCCCAACAAACATTGAAACAAATCCATGTTAAAAGGGGAGAGGCCCGCAGGTTTGACCTCGGGGCCTCTGCCCCCGAAAAAAAATCCCTTACCACTGGGCCAAAGCCCATCCGCTGGATGTATTTTGGCCATTTCAAATTAAAAGTTGGAGGCGGGATCTAAGGCCAAAAAGGGGCACGTTGCCCTCCAATTCGGCGCCGAAAAAATGATATAAAGAACCTTTTTTAACCATGAAACATAGTGTACATAGCACCTTTTGGAACAGTTCCCGAGACAGGTACAGGGAACGATTCTCGAGGAAGGTACATGCACGATTCTTTAGGCGGGATTCCGTACAAATCTGTACAATGTAGAGAAGTGTTTTCTCAATTTAAGTGTCAAGGGAGGCCTCAGCTAAACCAGGTCGAGTTTATACTCATTTTCCTCAAAATTTCGAGAGGAACGCAATGGTGAAGTCTGCTTCTTGGTTTGACTGACAAAACTTAGAAGTGTTTCTAGACCTCATGTATGGAAGATTTTGAATACTTAATAAGATCATCCTTCTAATTGGAAGTGGCTCGGAGACGTATCCCAAGAAGGGTGTACTCCGTTATCATCTGCTGTGTACAAATTTATGTTTTGCATACTTGTTTATTGTCTTATGTGATTGATTTAAGAATTTTAAAATTATCTTTTAAAGCTTTTTTGTGAGAATTTACATGCAAATTTCACATGCAATTTTATGGTTAAAAATATCCTGAAGGTTTTTCAGATCAAGTTTGGTATCAGAGCAGGTTAACCATTGCATTGTGAGTTTGTGAATGTTAAAAAGAGAAAGGCTTCAGCGTGGTGAAGGAGAGATTGAATAATTTGATCTAGAGATTAGTTCAAAAAGAGGAAGAATGACAAGTCAAAAAAAGGAGAAAATGGGACTTCTTCAATCCCATCTGAATGAGACTTCCTTAAAGCTTTCATGAGGATGCAAAGTATGGTGGAAGATATTTATCAAGACCGGAAGATGGGTGAACAAGGTGGTTCATCTCATGCTAAAGGTAAAGACGAAGGAGGTGGTGAGGAACCTCCTAAAACTCCTCCGTACTCACCATATTTTCTTGATGAATCTTTACATTCTTCACCTGAAAAACAAAAGGTTAATTTTAATGTTACTCAATTAAAGATTGATATTAAGTTTGACTTACCTGTTTATAATGGAGAGCTTAATGGTAATAAATTGGATAATTGGATCTGTCAAATAGATGTTTATTGTAGGATTCAAAAATTCATTGAAGATAGCATAAAAAATAATTTAGTTTCTCTCCAACTTGGAGGGACCGCTCTTATATGGTGGGAGAGTAGAACTCAAAAGGATATGGCCTCAAAAGGAAACATCATCTCCTCTTGGCATGAGTTCACTTCAGCATTAAAGAAGCAATTCTATCCATTGGGCTACATGCAGCAAGCCATGATGGATTGGCAGAATATGAGACAAGGTTCAAAGTGTGCAAAAGTACACACAAGAATTCAGAAAGAGAGCTTTAATACTTGGTATAACTCTCTACACTCAAGAAATTCTTCTCAAGTTTTACATAGTTATTTATGTCATATGATACTTATGTTTAATCCAACTAACCTTGATGAGGTATGCGTTCTAGCGACTCATATGGACTCCAAGGGGAAGAATACAAGTGAAAATATTCCAAAGAAACATTTCAAACTTGATGGAAATAAATTCAAAGGTAAAGGGAAAGGTAAGCATACAACTATAGTGAAGAAAGAGGGAAATAAACCTACATGCTCACATTGCCAAAAAAAGGGTCATGATGCATCCAAATGTTGGAAGCTTCATCTGGAGCTCAAGCCTGAGAAGTTTCAGAATAAGGAGGACAAGAAGACCACTGCCACAACCATCCAACATGATTTGGTATCTAACTCAAGGGATGAGAATAAGATTGATGCTACAGGAATTCAAGGTAAAAATCCTTCTACTTCGAATTCAAAGCATGAATATCTTGTTGATGAAAGAAAGAGAAGTGATTTATTTCATATAAGAATAATCTCTAAGCATACAAAAATAGGTACTCTTTTTGATAGTGGATCACAAGCCAATCTCATTTCAGAAGAGATAGTTAAAAAACTTGATTTGGAAACTAAGTTACACCCTAAACCTTATCCTCTTGGATGGGTATGTGATAATGCACAACTACAAGTTACAAAACAATGTAGACTTAGTTTTGCTATTACTTCTGGATTCATTGATGAAGTAGATCTGGATGTGGTTCCATTGGATATCTGCGGTATTGTGTTGTTTAGTCCTTATATTTATGATAGGAAGACTATATTTTACAGGGAATATAACATGTATCATCTCACTAAAGATGGTATTGAATATGTTGTTCATGCACATCGCATGAAAACTAATCTTTCATTAGTTTATATAAGTCAAATGAACAGGATAGTAAATGCTAGTAAGAATTTTGTTCTTAAGATAGTTAAAGAATAAGATGTTGGTCAAAGTGAATCTTTTAAAGGATGTGATCCAAGACTTAAAAATGACTTGAATAAATTTGTAACTGATTATGATGTCTTGTTTCAAGAACCTAAAGGATTACCTCCAAAAAGAGAAATCCAACATGAGATTCTCTTACAACAGGATGCACCACTTCCTAACATTAGCATGTACAGGTCTTCAGTAATTGAAAATATAGAGATAAAGAATCAGGTTCAAGAATTGCTTGAAATAGGGGGCATTCGACCAAGCTGCTCTCCATGTGGTTGACCGATTTTTTTGGTGCCAAAGAATGATGGCACATGGCGTATGTGTGTTGATTACAGGGCACTAAACATAATCACAATTAAAAACATGTATCCTCTTCCCTGAATTGATGATCCTTTGGATCAGCTTAAGAATGCAACTTATTTCACTAAGTTAGACTTACAAAGTGGCTATCATCAAATTCGAATCCATGATAATGATATATGAAAGACTGCTTTCAAAACTAAAAGGGATTGTATGAATGGATGGTAATGCCCTTTGGGATTTGTAGTGCACCCACAACATTTTTTAGGGTTATGAATGATGTTTTTAGGCATTTCATTAATGACTTTGTCATATTCTACTTAGATGCTATTTTGATTTTTAGTCGTACTTGGGAAGAACATGTCAAGAATGTCAAACAAGTTTTGGATCTACTTGTAAGGGAAGAATTGTACTTAAATATGTCCAAATGTGATTTTGGGAATACATCTTTGGTGTATCTAGGTTACATTGTAGGGGGGTGGTGAACTTAGAATTGATCCCTCTAAAGTAGAGGTCATTGTGAATTGTCCCAATCCAAATAATGTAATTGAGATAAGAATATTTTTGGAGCAACCTAATACTGGAGGAATTTTATTGCTAAATTCTCCTTCATAGCTTATCCATTACATGCTTTGACAGGTATGAACAAAGTCTTTTAATGAAAAGGAAAAGCACATAAATCCTTCAACACTCTGAAATAAAAGATTAGTACAACTCCAATACTTGCACTACTGGATCTACAACAACCATATGAGATAGAGACTGATGCTAGTGGTTATGTCATGGGGGCAGTATTAATGTAACTTAAAAAACAAATCTGCTATCATTCTAGAACCTTTTCTAAAGTAATAATTAACTATCCAACCTATGATATGTTAGTTTTTCAGAATTTACTTCAATCTGATCTAGGATCTTAACTGAGAGAACAACATGTACAACATATCTATAGCATATCAATCATGGACATAATAATGCAAGCACACAAGAGACAATAGACACATAGAGTTTCACAGGGGAAAACCATAAAGGTGAAAAACCCCACAACTTCCTCAGAGATAGATAGAGCAATGATACAACCCAAGCATAAGAGATAGTCTTATCATAGTAGCAGCTTCTCCCCCTCCACAAGTGCACCACTCTCCAATGAGAGTATGAGTGAGAAAGTGAATGAATCAAATAGAGTGCCTCCCGCACTCTATTTATACTTGACTTGACTTGCCTAATAACCTTTACTAGGTCAGCCTTAACTTAACCACATAACATAATGCTGACAGGGTCGACCCCCAATAGGGCGGTCTAATAACCCTTTAACCCACATGACTTATACAGGGCCGACCCCAACAAGGTGATCTAATAACTCATTAAGTATAAGTTACGACACTTACAATATAAATGACGACACTTCTGTAGGAATAATAACATCTCTATAGGAATACAAACACTTTCGTATAGAGGAATAATAACATCTCTATAGGAATACAATATACATAGGTGAAATACATTCCAAAGTAACAATTACATCAACATGATAAAGAATTGTATGAATTAGTACAAAGTGTGAAGAAGTGGAAACATTACTTAATGGGTAAGGAAACAATTATACATACTGATCATCAACCACTACAATATCTTTAATCTCAAACTAAGCTACAACAATCAAGAAATTTAGGTGGATGGGTTTTCTACAACAATTTCATTTGATCATTAAGTATAAGAAAGCTATCCAGAACAAAGTTATAGATATGTTATCAAGACCTCCAACAAATGCTTCTAGTCAACAAAGTCCTTTGGTATATTCCAGTTATGTTGAACAATACACTAATGATGAAGACTATAAGGAAGTATATGAATCACTAATAAAAGGATCTCAAAATGAAGAATTGAACTATCATGTTGATGACAAGTTGTTTTATCATCTTGGAAAAATCTATATTCCACAAAGTGAAAGAGTACATGTGATAAGAGAAGCTCACACTTCTCTCATTTCAGGGCACTTTGGTTAGGAAAAACTGTAGCACGATTACAAAAGTTTTGTTATTAGCCTCGAATGAATGATATTGTGTCCAAGTATGTAAAAGGATGTGTTATGTGTGCAACAAGTAAGCCAAGTAATAGAAAGTTAGGCTTGTACACTCCACTTCTCTTTCCTTCTCGTCCATGGGAAAGTATTTCAATGGATTTTGTGGGAGGGTTACCAATGTCTAGAAAAGGACATGATTACTTATATGTTGTTGTGGATAGATTCAGTAAAATATGCATTTTAATTCCTTGTAGAAAGAAGGTCATAGATGAGTTGACTGCTCATTTTTTCTTCCAGCATGTATGGGTCCATTTTGGACTACCTACTTCTATTATATCTTATTGAGATTCTCGTTTCCTTGGGAAATTTTGGTCACCTCTATGGGAACTGATGGACACAAAGATAAAGAAAATCACAACATTTCATCCACAAACTGACGGAAAAACTAAAGTAGTCAACCTAACATTAGTACATCTTCTTCGAGGATATCGTGCCAAGCATCCCAAGCTATGGATGAGCCGTTGCATTATTTTTAGCATGCCTACAACAGAGCTATGCACTCTTCAACACAAAGGTCTCCATTCAAGACATGTTTTGGTTATTTTGCAAAGTCTCCCTTAGACTTTGTTTATGGGAAAGATACAGTGGGATATGGTCAAGTTGATGCAGATAAAGCTTTGAAGTTTATTCAGAAGATCCAGTTAATTCATTAGGCAATACAAGAGCAATTAGAATCAAGTCAGGGAAAGTATAAAGAAATACATGAAAAGCATCGGGTGGATCATAATTTTCAAATTGATGATCGAGTATGGATTCATATCATCAAAGACTGACTCCAAGGTGAAGGTAGTGAGTTGAAACCAATAAGGTATGGACCTTTTACAAGTTTGGATCAAGTTAGTAATAATTATTTTCAGTTACATTTTCCTCCTTATATGCAAATGTATTACGTTGTTAATGTGGAAAACTTGAAACTATATGAGCCTCCTATGATTATGGGCCAAGATTTCCAAGTCCACGTACCTTTTGTTGATGATTTTTCTCCTAAATATCTCAATGAAATTTAGGAAGATGTTATACTTGATAAGAAGGTAAGATCTTCACGAAGAGGTGACATGGAGTATCTTCGTGTGGGAATTAAAGAAATGTATCCAATCAAATCATGGTGGCTAGAGACCGCAAGACTGAGGGATCTGTACCCTCACCTGTTTTTTGTATCATCTCATGCTTTTGATGGCCCAAAAGCTTAGTAGTGGGAAGGTTTGATCCAGGAGGATCTCCAAGATCGATCAAAATTAAAGTCTTCAAAAGATTCAAAAGCCTACAGAAATGTAGATCTCATCAGGAGCTTTCTGGAAACGTGCGTTTCATTTGAAACAGGCTCCAGACGTGAAAGTTATTGGGTTTTGAAATTTCGGAAAAAGGTAAAAAAATGATGTAAAATTGGAAAAAAAAGGGGGCCACGTGGAATGGAAAGGTCAGCATTAGTGCCATGTGGAAACACCATTGGGTTCCACGTGGACAAAGATTAGTTACAAGGCAATGAGGTGGACCAATCAGGATCTGTCACGTGGCATCCTTGTTGGCAGACAGTTGTACAATTTACCAAAAATATGGCGATCATGGGGATCGAACCGATGACCTCTACCTCTGCCAAAGCCTCCACATAGTCCGCCTAGCCATGATCCCCGCAGGGTTTTTCTTAATCATATGTGGCATACCTTATATTTAAATTTAAGGGGTTGTTCTATCATTAAAAAGGGCGGGATCCAGGGCATAGCCCTCGACCCCTTGGCCAACACTGAGGCCATATGTGTTACGGTGGAGCCGGCCAACAATGTAGAACCAGAGGATTCTACTAACCAAAAAACAACGTCAATGTGCCAACACAACAACATAATGCCACTGCAGTGCCACATAACCAAATTTCCCAACAAACGTTGCAACAAATCCATGATACAAGGGGAGAGGCCTGCAGTTTTGACCCCGGGACCTCTGCCCCCGAAACACAATGCATTACCACTGGGCCAAATCCCATCTGCTGGATGTATTTTGGCAGTTTCAACTTAAAAGATGGAGGCGGGATTTGAGGCCAAAAAGGGGCACGTGGCCCTCTAATTCGGAACCCAAAAACATTATATAAACCACCTTTTTAACCACAAAACAGAGCGTACAGAGCACCTTTTGGAATACTTCCTGAGATAGGTACATGGAACAATTCCTGAGCCAATTTATAGGTACAATTCCTGATAAGGCATTCTGTACAGATTCGTACAGTGCAAAGAATTGTTTTCTCGATTTGCGTGCTAGGGGAGGCCTCAGCCAAACCAGGTCGATTTTATATTCATTCTTCTCAGAATTTCGAGAGGAATACAATGGTGCAGTATATTTATGGATTTGAATAACAGAACTCAGAAGTGTTTCCATATTTCATGTATATAATATTTTGAAGACTTAATAAGATCTCCTTTCTCATTGGAAGTGGCCCAGAGACGTAACCCAAGAAGTGTGAACTCCGTTATCATCTACTATCTACAAATTTCTCATTTGCATACTTCTTTATTTTCTTATGTGATTGATTTAATCATTTTAAAATTATCTTTTAAAGCCTTTTTGTGAGAATTTACATGAAAATTTCACATGCAATTTTATGGTTAAAAAGATCTTGAAGGTTTCTTAGATCAAACTAAGTGATAACAAAGAATATCTAGTTAACTAAGTGTTATTGCATGAACACACTTATGTTAAACTAAAGATGACACTTGAGTTGCAACACTTGCATGATGACACTTAAGTTAGGCACCTAACTAAGTGGGAAAGCTTTCAGTTAAGGGGAAAGTTCATCCTAGGACTCAGTTCAGTGAGTTAATGCATTACATGAGAAGCGGGGCTCTCTTCTTCATGCAATATTGATACATCCAGATGGAGGGAGATTTCATCATAAAGTTAGAAGATAAAAATAGAAGCCAATGCATGTGAAGAATGTATAAATATGTTATACAGGATTGATGAATTCAATGTGAAGCAAATTCTCTTCTCCCTTGAAGGCAACACACTTCTCTTTGTGCAGGATAATTCTCCAAGAAGGAAATTTGCAGTTTTTGCATGTGATGCACCATTACCCATGCAACCATTCGCTACATCTTACATGGCAGTGATTCTTGTTTTTTATTAATGTGTTGGGAACATGGAAAGTTGATACCATTGATCTATATTCTCTATTGCTCAGTATTCTCTCTTATCTAGCACCTTGGGCGTCAAAAGCATTATGCTATTTTGTAAAAGACATTCCCTGCTATCTATCATAATTATACTCTGAATATTTGTTGGGGTTTTTCATCCTCATTGTTTTGAGGGTTTTCCCCACGATACATCTTGTGTTATGGTTGAATGTTTCATGTGATTGAATGGTTCATTGAATCAAGTATTCAGTATTTCCGCACTTAAAGTTTTAAAGTTAAAGATCATCATATTTGCTAAAAAATTAACAGTACTAACCATGGCTTATGGAGCGATTCCTTCCTTAAGAAGTAATTAGTGATGTTTCCATACTTTAAGGGTTATTTCCATATTCTTGTGTTCATTCTTTTGTGGATATATTTTTGCTCATTTTTTAAATTTAAGAGTTCTATCTGGTCTGTGATTAAATTTATGGATTAAGGGTCACAACAAAAAGGGTCCATGTTCACTACTTAGTCATGTATATATGAGCCTCTTGCAAATAGTTACACGTCATCCATATATTCTTATACATGCTCTGATCCTATTTTCTTATCTTTCACATATGATATGATCTAACTAGATATGTTGACCACTTCTCATAATACCACTTGAAATATTTTAGAAATACGACCATCTCTCATAATACCATTTGAAATATTTTAGAAATACGATCATCTCTCATAATGCAACTCGAATGATTCTAGAGATGGGGGATATGATACGAGAGTCTGGGAATTAGGAATTATTAACAATAAGAACATTTATCTGTGTCTCCCATTATAGGAAAAGGGAAGAAGACAACTATAAGGGAGATCAATTGACAACA
Source organism: Larix kaempferi (assembly GCA_027924585.1). Lineage (NCBI taxonomy): Eukaryota > Viridiplantae > Streptophyta > Pinopsida > Pinales > Pinaceae > Larix > Larix kaempferi. Next base: position 6,613,160 of record BSBM01000401.1, on the reverse strand, counting down.
TGCAAATCATAGATTTAAATATTCCATAAATGTTGCAAATCTCCCAAATTTTTTTTGTCATTCCTAAGGAAACGATGGGTGGTAAGAATTCCTCTAAGGGTAGTTCATGATGAAAAATAAGCGAGGAATCTCAAGATGATCATTAGTGCTCGTCATGGAGATCAACACTAGCCATGGAAAAAAAAACCATGGGGATGGAAATTTGGCATGGCTAAAGAAACTCGTGCGTCTCAACAAAATAAAATTCAAAGTTGTGTTGTCATTGTTGGATTCAAGCTTTTCTTTGTGACAAAGTAAGGAATATTATAGTCACAATTAATAATCATTTCATTCTTGAGTCATCGATGGTATAAATGATGAGAGTGGCATTAGATTTCACTTCCCTATTTGGCGAGGATATTTTCACTAGTTCACCTATAAAACATCAATTCCACAATAACATTACCTCCCATTTTTATGTTGATTAGCCCTCTATTAAAAAATCAAAATGTACGTGTGAGGCCCCAACCTTTAATGGATTCAGGAACCTCTATCACATGATCATCTTGGTGATCGTTGACCGGTATGGATAGACATTCCAGACGGTTGATTGATAGAGGAGTTAGTTCTAGAGTTCCTTGGCTAGATGGAAAGGTACATTGCAAATATACATGGCACTCTTTCTCAGAAGATGGATTCATAGCAAACATGAGCATCCCACATTAGTTGGTTAGACCAAGAGAATCTTGGGAAGGAACTTGTCAAGGTAGAGAAGGTTGACATGGAAAACCTCATCTAAAAAGAATCGCATGTCGAGTATCCTCAATGCATCCTCTTCTGCTTTGAAAAATAAAGACAATGTTCCCTTACAATAAGATGGAACTTTAGGGTTTAACCTAACAATAGATAAAATATTAAAAATCATAATTTTCTTGAAGGGTAGAAACCTTGGCGAATCTTACTAATTCTTAAATTTCCAACCTTAAAAAGTTTGCGATATTTTTGTAAAAATATTCAAAATTTTAAGGTTTTTATATAGTTTTTAGATGATTTTGCCAATGTTTAGAGTAAAATATTTTTATCCCATGTATTTGGGTGAATCATATTAGAAAAAATGGAAATTGGTGAATTTTTTATTGGAAAAAAATATCAAAAATTAGCCCATGTACTAAATTTTGCCCATAAAATTTCCCCTACCTAGCAATGCTCTTCATTCCATTTCCACCATTCACTTAAAATTGTATATGAAAGAAATATTATTCAACAACTATATACTAAGTACATTTTGATGAAATACTTCAGAATTATGTTGAAATAAAATTATGAGAGTGCATGGATTTTATAAAGAAAAGGAAATGAAGACAACCATGTGAGCTAAAGCTGTAAGGAAAAAAGACATAGCTTATGAAAACTTGCCCCACAAGGCATTGGGAAATATTAAGTCATAAAAGGGAAAAGTGCCTAAGATAGGTAGAAATCAATACAAATAAAGTAAGCCAACTATAAAGAGCAAGTTGTGAGACCAAGATGAAGCAAGAACTAAATGCAACCCTAAGGTTCAATAACCAATGTTTTCATTGGAAAAATTAACCATTGAGAAGAGCACATTTGTTTGGCATTGGTATGATATTATTCTCTGTCATTATGATTATTTGAAAAATGAGAAAATCTTGGTAATATCCATTTCAATTGAATTCCACAATATAGCATGCCTAACATTAAGTTTGTATTCACCCGCCATGTGTTTACACATTAGTCCAGGGTTTGAAAACACTACAATTTAATTGACCCCTTGCACCTTTGCTACTCACATACCTTCTACAAGTGCATGATAACAAGCCTCATTGTTTGTGGTTCCATTCTTGTTCAAGAGCCTCATTATTTGTGGTTCCATTCTTGTTCAAGAGCCTCATTGTTCTTTTAACCTTCCGAACGCCATGTTCATAAAAGATGAAAACAATTGCATCTTTTATTGGGTTTATACGAAGAGCTACCTCTATGTACAAGCACAATAATTTCACCATTTAAAATTTGGTAAGAGTTGACAAAAAAATAGTTTCCCCTTTTGAAATATTAGTTGCATGGGAACCTCTTAGGTGTAAACCATCAACTATTCTCTACACATCATCCTAATATTGAGGCATGACTAAGCTATAAAATATATTAGTTAAATATATCACAATATCAACCATTTTTTATAGCTTTCAGTCTCAAAGAAGGTTCTTGTTTTGGATCTACTACTCAAGAAATTTTGGAGTGGTCGCAGTAGATGTCCAATGTATAAATCCAATGAAGAGAGCATTGGGAACTTGTTCATTTCATGATGTTTTATAAAAAAATATGAGGGATCATCCTTCTCAAGTAAGTGGCATTCAGTTTATTCGGGATGGTTAGTCACTTGATCGAGCTTTGAAGTACCTTGGAACAACAATGTGGTTTATAAGAACCATCTAGCGTTTCTTTTCATCTTCTCTTGGGGGGTTTGGCTCTCCATAAACAAGGCAATTTTTGAGGGTGTGAACTTTTCTCCAATGGTATGTGCTTATCAAGGAATAGTAGTTCTCATCCATTTTCCCCAAGAGGACAATCCCAAAAAAGACCGTGTAATAGTGGCATAACACATTGATAGATCTATCCCTTGGTTATTCTTTAATGGAGCCTCACAAGGAACCCCACTTGAGGGGAGGAGATGGAGGCATCCTTTTTTTAATAGATCAACATTGGATAAAGTTTGTTGCTAGAGTGGAGCCAAGCACAAATAACATATCAGAACTATTGGCTCTAAATTTGTCACCTTCTTTGGCTCACTTGAGAGGTGCTCAACATTTACAAGTGTTTAGGGACTCAAAGTTAGTCATGGATTAGGTTAAAAAGAAGAGAACTCAAAACAACATTTTCCTTCTTCCTATTTATGAAGAGATTATCAAATTGGTGCAGCTCTTCCAGTCCATTAATTTTGAGCATATATACATAGAAAGAAACTCTTACACATACCAATTTCGAATATTGACATTCAATTGGAAGAAGGAACATAGTGCAAATGGGATATGGTCAATGATCATGTGACTATTTTTGACCTGGGCCCTTATTTGGGTTAACTATATCATCCATATCTTATCAAAATATGTAGACATTTTAAGAGGGTAGTTAGCAAAAAATCCTTTTGACGACAGTCATTTGATTCTCCTTTTTTGTTGTTGTGGACATGTGACAAAATGTATATTTTGGTTTGTATGTTGGTGGATATAATCCTGTATGTTTTTGGGATTGGTCTTGGATGATAAAAATATCATTAGATATCTATACATTGCAGTTTATCATGTTTATATACAATGTACAATGTGGTTTATCATATATATATATATTCATATATATATATATTGCGGTTTATATTTTTTGAATATTGTCAAAAAGACTAATCTGAATTAGAAGAAAAATGCAATATGCACATGATGTAAGTGTTTTATTTTCAATAAATGAAATATGAAATTTTTCTATGAAAAAAATATACATTATAGGTTTATTATAGGTTTTTTCCAAGGACTTTTAATTTTTTTTTCATTCTAAATTTATTCATATCTCATTAAAATTTAAGAATATTTGAATCTACCCTCTAATATATCAATTTCAATTGGATTAATATAAAACCCTTACTTGGTTAGATATGTTGATATCCTCTCCTCTTACACAATATCTCTTATTTCCTTCTCTCCTATTAGTTAGTTAAAAATTATGGAGACAAAATATCAAAATCATAAAATAAAATGATGTAAAATTAATTTATATTTAAAGAACATGTTATGCATGTATGTTATTAAAAGTTTTTATTTTATTTTATTTACAGAGTGTAAGTTTTCAAGAAATAGTGATTGATATATATGTGTTTATTTCAAATTTGACTAAATAACCATAAAATAAATTTTGAGAGTTGTCTCATCTCTTTGTAATATAAAAGTTTTTATTTTATTTTATTTTATTTATAGAGTTTAAGTTTTCAAGAAATAGTGATTGACATATATGTGTTTATTTCAAATTTGACTAAATAACCATAAAATAAATTTTGAGAGTTTTCTCATCTCTTTGTAATATAGAAAGAAGACTATTCCAAATTATAAGATATAAATACCTATCATTATAATAATGTTAAATAACATTTAATATTAAAAAATACTTTATTTTTAAAAATATTTTACTTATAAATATGTAATTTTTATATTATATTTAATTTAAAATTAATTTATCAATAAATATTCATGGGGTGTAAAATAGACAGTGAATCGGTGTACTGTTAATGCACTCATTACGTAAGATCATTGGTTCAAAACTACCTAGGTATGAACCTTACAAAAACAATTCTCAATAACTAAATTTGAATTTAGTCAACACTCATTATAAGAATTCTATATGCATAAATGTATAAAATGGTTCCTTTTACATGATTTAATTGTTGCATCTCTCTCTCTCTCTCTCTTAATTTATCTATCATAACTTGAGTGTCAAATTGGAAATGAGTATAACCATTATTGGTTGTTATCCACAAATGTGAGTTTACTCATCACTGTTATTTAAGGAAAACCACACTGTTAGCACTCAATTTTTCATCAAAATTTTGAGTGTCTTTAGCATCCTTACGCTAAAATTTTGAAATCTCTTTGGATTCATTTGATCTAGTTCATAACTTCCAATTTTCCTCATTGAGTCGGGAAGAGTCTTATTCATAAGTATTTTCTCCAAAAATCCTATGGCCTTTGTCTTTTTGGCCTGCATACCAAAAAAACTTTTCTAGTTTTTTCTAAAAACTTTATTTTGTTAATTTTCCTATGATTTTCCTTTTCAATAAATGAGTTTATTGTCTTTGATAAAAGAGGTGGTGGGTGCTTGAAGTCAAAGCACCACGCAGCCACGAGGAGGTGTCATTGCCTATTTAATACTCTGCAGAGGTAGAAGTGTCGAGTCTCTGTTAGACTTTGGTACTCTGCAGAGGTAGAAGTGTCGAGTCTCTGTTAGACTTTGCAGGTGTTCCAAGCGCTCTGTCTGATCATCTTATATGATGGATTGCTCTCATTTCGTTTTAGTATATTGTGCTTTCCCTTCAGTTGTCCTTTCTCCTTGTTGGCCAACGCCAGGGGTCAAGTGCAGCTCACTTCTGATTATGTTCCTTTTACAATGAAGATCGGTGTTTCAAAAAGTTTCAGGAGTAAATAATTTTGAAATCTCGTGAAGTGGCTAGGGTTTTGAAGATTCCCAAGGAAACAATGGTATTGTTACTATAATATGGATGATTAATTTCTTGCCCTAAACACTGCCATAAATGGTGTTCGATTGTTCCTTTGGATCAAACATTTGGGCATATAATTATGGTATCTGTAAAGAATTTCCAGATCAGTAAAGCCGCCCGAGATTGTCAATTTTTTTTTAAACATCAAAATACAAGTGCTCGATAGTCCAATTACCACCAAATAGCCCCTCAAATAGACAGTGTGTGGATAGTTTACATGGTGAGTTTCATCGTGGCCACAGGAAACAAAATGATGATCGCAAACATCAAGATGCAATGTATAGGATCTTATGGATATTAATTTGTTTATGGAAGCAAGGAAGGTTGTGGAATGCTTGCAAAATAGGGACTGCGCTCCTGCTCTAACTTGGTCTGCTAAGAACAAATCTAAGCTGAAGAAGGTTAAGCATTTTTCTGGTGTATATACAAGGGAGACTTACAAGATAAAAAATGAAGTATTAGCAAATGGTGATGCAGTACTCACATCTCTAGACCCACTCTTCTAGCACGTTTAAAAGATCATTTTTCAAGGTAATGAGAGTTCCATTCGAACATCTTAGGAAATTAATGAGGACTAGCAATTGAACTGCTGAGAAATGAATGTTGTAATGTCATGTGTTGCAGAAGTAGCACAACGGGACATGTCGAAAGAAGAGGTTGTACAACACCTTAACTTCTCTTGTCTCATGAATTCAGGGCTTGAAAAGAAAGCTAGAAGAAAGCAGAACTTTCGGTGGCTTATAGGCTCGTATTTTGGTTCTCCTAGCCGCCGAAAGCACAAAACAGGGAATAATGCTACCATTTTTGCACAGATCCAAGATTCTCTGATCCAGATGTCTCGAGGACGATTTATAATGATAGATAAAGATTAAAGGCATCAATATTAAGGTTCCGTTTCAGCTTTTTCCAGCAAGATGGAGGTGATAAGGCTTCTTGCATATTTTTGGTAAAAGGTGACTTATCTGCCAAATGGCAATTTCGAATTCTCCATCAGTCTCTATTGCAGCTGTCAAATATTTCGAAGACTAGGAAGATCATTTGAGATAGGGATATTGACCTTCAAAATAGGATCTCTTCCTATTTTTATGAAACTGTTTTTGACTTTCTATTTCAAGCAAATTAGATCCAGTTTCTTAGGAGTTGGAACTGTTTTGTAAAGGCTATAAAGCCTAAGACTTCAGAAGAAGTAAAAGAGGTTCAATTTTAGAGACTTTTCACATATTGTAAGCTCAAGCTTCTCAATTTTAGATCAGTAATACAAGCTTCTTTTGCCATTACTCATTCAGATTTTCATCTTCTTGTCTATCCTATACTTGCACCTGAATGTCAAATTCATGTTTATTCTGTTTGTCTGATGTTTGATAACTGTGAACTTGTCAATATATCCATAAACTAGAATCTGCAAGTACTTTACTTGGTTTATCTGGCCATTCATATATACTTTGTGTGTATGTTTCTACTAGTAAATTAAGAGTTCTTCGTACATTCATTTATTTACAACTCTCTGAACAGTGATAGTTAAAAGCCTTGTCAATCTAGTTGTGTTTATGCATGTCTTGAGTGAGTGAGGTTTGATTTAGTCATCTAACTTGATCCATTTTGAGTGAGTCATTAAGATATTATTTAAGTTACCAGGCATCTCTGAGATACAACCTAGGAGAGTTTCTTGGAGTGATAACACACACCACCTAAAATAACTCGTAGACATCCGTAAGGGGGTAGACTTCCACTCTGACCAAATGTCTTTGGGATTTGAGTCATTAACATGTTTCCTTATGTCCAAGAAAGATGAGGTCTTAACCAATCAAAAATAACTTTAGGTCTTACTCCAGGACCAAAATAGCAATTTCAAACCCCTATAATATCTCCAAGATACCCCCTTATAATATCCCTAAGATAACCAATACCTCATGTTCTCCACTAAGTAGAGGTCATGTGGTATAGAGTATTTACTAGGATTTAGTTCCATACATGAAGCCAAGATATTATACCCAATTGCAGTTCTACCTCATGCCCAAAAGGTATAAAATTGTTGCTTTAATATAAAAAAGAATTACATTTTTTTATATGTAATTATAAATGCATATATTCCATTTAATTTAAATGTATCTCTATTTAATTTATATATCTTTATATAATTTTGATATGATAAGATAAAGCAGTTTTTTTAATGAAGGTGCAATGTCGTATTTTACCAGCATAGATCCATCTTAACTCTAATACATCATGTGCTGAGATGGATCAAACCCCTTGACGTGGAAACATTTCCTCAAATATTTTCACTCTAAAAAAGGTTTGCACCTCGAAAGATTTGATCCCTCTCAACCCATCATAGATACGATGTTAAGATGGATCTACGATGGTTGTAGTAGCATTATGTTCCGTGTATATCTATTTTCATTTTATTCTATATTGTTTGATCTCAATACGTAATGTAATTCACTCCACCTTTAACATGCTCAATACAACATTTTTTTTGTTATTAATTGTTTCTTGTTGCCACTTGTTAACTACAAGTTGAGCACGAAAGGAATTACATATCTTCCTAAAGCACATCACAAAAATGTTTTATTTATAAGATTTTTTTTCACCTTTAAGTAATATATATATATAACATTAATATTGAAATATTTATTTTATGGCCAACATTGAATTTTTTTTTGTTATTAATACTTTTTTTAATGTAACTTGTTGTAATGTACCCACCCTTGGACCCAATGCAAGGAAGGGAACCTGATGCCATTCTATGGGGCTTTTCATAACACTCAGCCAATTCATTAGATGCATATAGTTATAAATAACGTGTGCAGATGTAAATCAAACAAATATGCACAATGGAAATAAACTCATCCACACACATGTTTTCATATGCACTCAATATATCAATAACAGTCATTAATTTAAACACTGCAGAGGCAAAACACATAGGAAGAAAAACACTTATCTTTGTTGTGCAATTGTCCCAAACAACTAGCTATGTCGCTGCAACGTTCCTCCCAACCATAGGTCTCTGCCCAGCCTATATTCTTTCAGCACTCAGAGAACACCCCCGATCTGGGCAGGATATCTACAAGGAAAAGGGAACCCTCAAGCACAGCACATCCCAAAGCAATGGATACCCAACTCAACCCCAACATTCTCTTGCACACCAAACTCAAATATGGGCTCTAGAACACACTTTCAGCAGTGGGACGTAGGAACTAGATGGACAAAGGTTTTCCCCAAAACGTAGGCACAACAAAAATGGATTTGTGAGAGGGAAAATCGTCCATAGGGAAGAAAATGATTTCTCCCATGGATATACAAGCAATCAGTGAGTCAAAACAACCTCTATGGTCCCCAAATCGATTTCCCTTTCTTCCCAACTGTTACAAAACACAAAAATGCCCTTCCAAGCTAGGATATTGAAGAAAGACACGGCAAAACCATGGAGAAAAACGCCCAGGTAGCTCTAAACTCATGAGGGAGCAAGACTGATTGTTGAATAATGGCTTAGGGGCAATTTTGTGGCTCCTTTCTTGCCCAAGAAGCCAGTTATGAAATTCTACGAAGGGTGGCTTGCCCATACTAAAATTTGGATAGCCATACCTCTTCATTTCCCAAGGCATTAACTACCTCAACCAACTTTTGGGAGATTAAATGATTGGGTACAAAAGTCAGCATGGGTAGTTGAGGGTTCATGGGTTCTCTCATTGACACTTGGCTTGACTTGATTGGCTCAAGGGTTTGAATATTTCCCTCCCAATTTCCTTGTAACATCATGCCCCCATCTCTTGTTGCATTGCATAGCTAGTTGTGGGCATTTATATTAAGATGCATATTTACAATTCCCATGGTTCACTAGCACATGGGTAGCATAATTTCAAATACTTGCCTCTTCTAGGTTGAGCATTCGCTAGTGGGGCCTTGGCCTTGAGCTCCACGCTAGGAAGCATACATAATATGCATACAATATTTATATTATAGCCCAAAATATTACAAGGGTCAAAATGGGGGACATTACACTTGTAAACTTCATGTTGATCATGCAAAGAATTACACATATCCTTCATATAAAGTTGTAGAAAGCACCTACCGAATGCAATAAGACTCTCTCTCTCTCTCTCTCTCTCTCTATATATATATATATATATATATATATAAGCTTGATATTTACATTATAGCCCAAAATATTACAAGGGTCAAAATGGGGGACATTACACTTGTAAACTTCATGTTGAGCATGCAAGGAATTACACATATCCTTCATATAGGGTTGTAGAAAGCACCTACCGAATGCAATAAGATTCTCTCTCTCTCTCTCTCTCTCTCTCTCTCTCTCTCTCTCTCTCTCTCTATATATATATATATATATATATATATATATATATATATATATATATATATATATATATATATATATATATATATATATATATTGCTATTAATTTTTTTTAAATGTCACTTGTCAATTTCATGTTGAGTATGGAAGGAATTACACATCTACCTCATATAGTTAACACCTATGGCCACAATAAAAAAAATTAAATACACTTTTAATATATGTTAAAAATAAATATTATATTTATTTCTCCCCATGTTGGATATCATGCACCGCCATCACACTCCACATGATGCCTAGTAGACACACACATGGCTTGATCCAGCCTCTAATTGGAAGTTTCCCAACTCATCAAAATATTTAGGTACAATGGATTTATAAATGGGGAGTTATTGTGGAAAGTGGAAGGTCATTCTCCCTTGTGCAAAGGTACTACCTGCAGTTGAGTTGATATAATTTTCAGTCTAAAAATTTGAATGCCATTATGAAATATATTGTTTCCCCCTCTGACCAAGTTCATGGCCCTTGGATGGATGTCTAGGCTTCAATCAAAGTGAAGAGTATGCACGACCCTTACCATTCTAATTTTAGTTGATTCTAGCCTCAATTTTCGAAGGAATTGGAGAGATGACATGGTCTGAAGTTCTGGGAATCCCACTACTCTTTGGGTAGTTTCTCAATTCAAGTTTTGGGGCTTTTCTCTAGTGCAACCATGGTAAGGGTTAAGGGGACAGAGTGAAAGCACCATGGTTTTTTTCTTTGCTCTCATATGTCATGGGTGCTTGATGAATAGGATAAAGCCAAAGCCAAATTTTCTGGCACTATCTCTCCAACTACGATTCAATGTCTAAGTGAAATGGAAACTCGACTCCAAAACAATCTTAACTACCCTGATCCAAGAGGACTAATTGTAGACTTGGGTAGACTAATGGAGGACCCTGGCTCCACTTGATCACGTGAGACTCATTACATTAAGACCTTCACTCTCCTCTGGTACACGAACACTTTTCTAGTTCAAGCTATCACAGAGAGTGCAGAGGGTATGCTCTTGGAGGATGGTCATGGCATCAATCTTACAGATAGAATGGATGGTCTAAAAGGATGATTTCATCACCTGAAAAAATCTCAAATGGAATTTGATGATAAACTTAATGTTCTTGCCCAAGCTTACTAGCAAAATCTTTAGTAATCCCTCTTCCATTGCGCTCAACCTTGGTCTCATTTTTCATCGACACTCGAATCTTCATAAAAAGGACGAGTCCTCTAGCATGAAGGTGGATCACGGCTCTACAGCTAAGGTTAATACTCCTCCCATCAACATCTCTAATGATGATTAGTTCTGTTGTTTCCAAAGCTTCGAATTTAGGTCTTATGTTTACCTCTTTGGCTCATTTGTTATTGTGTCTTGCCTTAGATGGCTCTATCTCTGGTTTTTAATGGTTCCTTTTAATTTATCTGGTCATTAACCCCGACTTATGGGGGTATGTGCTTTTAGTTTTCAGTTCTCAGAACCCTATAACTTGTTTGGTAATTTTCTTAGGAGGTACTCAAACTGGAATTTAGTTTGTAATCTCCAGAGGACTGTTTGGTCAGGCCTTCCTAGATGCTAACCGATGTTGTGACATCTATACTTTTTTTTTAATATAGCTACAAACCTTATGAAAAAAAATATACTTTTTTATAATGATATACTCATTATGAATTAAACATGTCATTTACAAAATGGGAATAAAAATTAGGTAGAGTGAATAATACTCAATCTCAAAACCGCTTGAACTAAACTAACTAACTAACTAACTATATATATATGAAGTTACATGTTTGTGGAATCGGCTAATCTGAGCGGGGGAGGATAGAGTCCGACGGAGGGATAAGGTGCGCATTTCGGTGAAGTTTTTTCGAGACTCACAGAACCGTGTTCTTCCTCTCTAACTCTGGCAGCCATAATGTTTCAAGTAGGAGGTCAAGCATTGCAGTATGCAGGTAAGGTTTTAATGCGCAATCATCACCATGTACCTTGACCTCATGGATTATGAACCATACTCGTCACTGGTTTCAATATTTTGTATGGATCACGAGTTGCAAAGCAAGAATATGGAGGTGGATACCCCCATTTTTACGATGTCACTGGAGGCTCGCATGTCCCCTGACGATAAGGTGACGAACCCCACTGTGTTTCATAATGAGACATTGACTCTTGGATAGAAACCTCGAATTGAGCTCAGTTCAGGGAAATCCAGAGGTATCCGTCCGAAAAAAGGCTTTGCAGAGCTCATTGTGGGGAAAGACATTCAAATTCCTAAAATTCCAGTCTATCTGAATTCGGATTTGGTGGGCAGGTTTTGTGGCAAAATCATTGGTTGTGCTTATCTGCGGAACTGGATGGACAAAAATTGGACTTCCATGTCTTACCACGCCGTTGGTTTCTACTAAAAATGTGCTAGGAAGAAGATAGACCCGAGCTTTTAAACCTAAATTGGCATTCGGGCCCTTCAGGTCTAATCCTTGAAAAATGGAGGGTAGAGTTTAATGCTAGGAAAGAGCCCCATAATAAGCAACAAGTCTGGGTGATCCTACCAGGCCTTCCGATGTTTTTCTAGAAACAATGAATGCTTGAGGCCATCAAAAATAAACTTGGGAAGTTTGTAGCTCTGGAAGAAGAATGGGAAACCAAGCCTGATAGGAGATGCATTAAAATGATGGTCGAGTTGGATCTAAAAGACGGTCTATATAAAGAAGTGAAAATTCAAATGCACGGCAGTACCTGGTCTCAGAAGCTTGACTGCTGGAAGTTACCTTTTCGATGCTTCAATTGCCGTAAGGTGGGACATCTTCAAAAGGATTGCTCAGTTCAAAGAAATAAAGGCAATTTCACGAAGGTCTGGATAAAGAAAGACAAAGATACAACACAACGTTCCCATTATGGTGTTATATCCATAGACGCGGAAGGTGGAAAGGAAAAGGTGACGGATGGCGTTGAAGCATCAACTAAGAAACAACTTTTGGGCGATAATTATACATGTGAGGTCCCCTTCATAGGTGGAATCCCTCCCACTATGACAGGTGGAAGCAGGTTCGCTAACAAAAAATACAACAATGGGCCTTAGGAACATGCAAAAGTTGATGGGGCACAAAAAGGTGGTGATGTTGAGCCCAGTACGAAGCTACCTTTCTATTGCAAGGATGATGTGGATCTGTTAAGTGGAACGGCCGAATCCCCCAAACATTCAGGAAAAAACTCACTTGCTCTATCTTTAGAGGCGACCCCTGGTCTAATGATAAAGCCTCAAATGATTCAATTCAAGGTACTTCCTCTTCTTCCTTCGTCCCTTCCTTTCTTTCTTTACCCTATATGGATAACCCTACCTTTGTCAATTATGTTCCTTCTCCTGCACACTCAACCTCCAATTCTAATCCCCCAATTTATGTACCCCAAAGGAAGGTCTACAACCTACGATCTTACTTGCCCATTTATAAGGAGGAACATGTGAGTTCCTCGGGTGGCATTTCTCTTAACCCCATGCCCAAGATCTAGCTGGAAAGAAAATCTTTCCTGTCGAGGGCTCAGAAACAAGCTATCTCAGAGATTAAAAATGGAAAATAGTCAACTATAACCTGGGCTCTTAGAGTTAATAAAGCCCTTAGAAAGGGTTCTTAATGCTTATTCCCTCCTTAAATATAAGGGGGATGGGGGGAGCCTCCAAACAAATATCCGTCAAAAGAGTGGCCTCGAGATTAAAACCTTTTGTATTGATATTGCAAGAGACCATGATGGATGGGAAGAAGGCTGAAGAAGTCATTTTGAATTTTTTGAAAGACTGGAAGATGCTAAGTATGGATGCCTCGGGAAACTATGGCGAGATTGTAACAATCTCGAGTCCTAGGCTCTCCTTGCTCTCGGCAGAGCGTCTTGGCTCGGCTATTAGAACCACCCTAGAGGATTTGAACTCAGGTGTCACGATCTCACTTTTAAATGTTTATGGTCCTTATTTTGAAAGGAAATCCTACTAAGAAACTCTCGAAAATTCTAACTTCTTGTCAAAATCAAATTTAATTCTAGGAGGGGATCTTAACTTGACCCTCTCTGCCAACGAATACTGGGGTAAGAGAGCAAGAGGAGACTCCATAAGCCAGTTCTTCTACAATTTGTTTCAACAAAATGGGCTAGTGGACATAGTTCCTATAAAGATGGAACCAACCTGGAGAAATAAGAGGGGTGGATACTATGCCATATCCAAAAGGCTTGATAGATTCCTGATTAGCAAATCCTTTTTAAATGACCAACTGATTGTTCAATCCTCAATTGAATCAGGAGGTTCCTCAGATCACAGACCAATAACTCTGAAGCTCTCATTTCCTGAAGAAAACCCACCTGTTCCTTTTAGGTACAACCCACTTTGGTCTGAAGAAGAAGACTATAAAAGCTTAATTTCCTCTACCTAGACACTGCTTGTACAAAAAAGGGGCCATTCCTTTATGCAACAGTTTATGGATAACCTGGAGAAGGTGAAAAAAGTCTCCAAGGATTGGGATAAGAAACACAAATTTCACTTTCAAAAGGAGCTGAAGGAAGTTGAAGTAGAAATTGAGCAACTTTTCAGGAAGAACATTGCGAGGGTCTTCTCTATTGATGAAGTGGGAAGGCTATCGGGGTTGGAAAGTAAAAAAGACACTATTCTTCTACATGAAGAAAAGAAATGGAGATTAAATAACAGGGCGTTATGGTTGGTTGAAGGTGATAGGAATACCAAATACTTTCATAAGTTTGCTTCCCATAGAAAAAGCATAAACACTATCACCGCAATTAAGAATGAAAATGGAATCTTGGTTAACTCCTTCGCTGATAAAGCCAGTGAAGTGGAGAGACATTTTTATTCCATATTTAGAGAGCACCAAGGTAGCCCTATTTCAGATATCTTAGAAGTCTTAAAATCCTTTCCTCGCTTAATCACTGAAGATATGAATGAGGAGCTCAACAAAGAAATCACTGAGGAAGAAATCAGATGGATCCTTTTTTCCTATCAAAAAGGTAAAAGTCTAGGTCTTGATGGTTTTCCGGTGGATTTTTTTCAATGATTCTATGAGCTTGTGAAGGAGGATATCCTAAAGGTGGTTAAAGAATTTCAAAAGTCTGGCAAAGTTTTGGGAGCTATGAATGCAACCTTCATTACTCTAATTCCCAAAACACAGAAAGCCTCCACCTTTGATGACTTCAGGCCAATCTCCTGCTATAATCTCATTTACAAGGTGATCTCTAAAACCATTGCACAAAGGCTGAAGCCAATTCTAAGCAAGATCATTTCTAAAGAATAGTTTGGTTTCCTCCACAATAGGCAGATTCATGATGTTGTTTCTTTGGCTCAGGAATCCTTACATACTATTAACAAAGAGAAGATATGTGCCTTTTCCCTTAAACTAGACCTCTCCAAGGCATATGATAGAGTGGATTGGACTTTCTTGAGGCTAGTTCTAATCCAAATGGGAATGGACCTGAAAATGGTAGAGTGGATAATGGGTTGTATACAATCAACAAACCTTGTAATTCTTTTGAATGGCTCCCCCACTAACTTTATCCATCCTACTAGAGGTATGCGTCAGGGATGCCCCTTGTCTCCCTTCTTGTTTCTTGTGATTATTGAAGCTCCGAGTCGTCTAATCCTAGATGCTATGTCTAAAAGGAAAATCGAAAGAATCTAGGTTTCAAGCACTATAGAAGTCACCCACACCCTATTTTGTTGATGATGTGATACTTCTAGGTAAAGGCTCTGCAGTGAATCTGAGGGCCTATGCTTCTATTCTTGAAACTTATAATAAGGTAACATGCATGGAGATTAATATTCATAAGTCCATCTTAGCTCATAACGAGTTCTCGAATGCCCTATTACAGTCCTCATCCATGGTCTTCTCTTGCCTATGCTCTCCTATTAAGGATGGTTTTAAATATTTGGGGTTTTTCCTAAAACCGAACAACTACTATTTTCAGGACTAGATCTGGTTGTTCAAGAAGGTTGAAGCTCGGATGGACAATTAGACGAATCATTTTCTATCACCAAGAGGAAGGTTGGTTTTGCAAAAATCTGTGCTTCAAAGCATCCTGGATTACTGGGTAATGATCACTTATATCCCCAAAGGAATTCTAACCAAGCTAAGAAAAAAGTGTTTCTCCTTCCTCTGGACAGCTAGCAAACAAAAAGAAGGCATTCCATTGGTTAAATTTTCTACACTGTCTTTACCTAAGGAATTAGGTGGATGGGGCATAAAAAATCCAACTACATTTTGCAAAGCATTGGCAGCAAGATCACTTTGGAGGCTTACCCAGAACCCTGAGTCTTTATGGGGTAAAGTAATGATTTCCAAGTACTGCCTTGGCTCCTCCATAATAGATTGGCTCAAAAACCCAATCAAAACCTTTTAAAATGGATCTGTCGGATGGAAAGCATTGGTGATCTCCTTTCCCCTGATTGGTAACTGGCTAGCTTGGAAGATTGGGGATGGGAAAAATGTAAAAATTGGAGAAGACCCTTGGGAAGGTAGTGGAGACAACTATAATATTTCCGAACCTTTAGTAGCCAAGCGAAGAGGACAAAGAATATGTGTCCTAGCTGATGCTCAAGTGAATTCTCCCTTAGAAAGCGACAGATCAGGTTGGAAGTCTTCCCTAGATTTAAGTTTGAACAAAGCAGAAACAGCCGAGTGGGAATTTTATATTCACTCTTTGAATGCTAATTTTATTCACCTTACTGACGATTCTGAGGACAAACTAATTTGGACTAAAAATGCCCATAATGGAGACTACACAACGAAACTTTGTTATGAAGTCGATTTCCATGAGCATTTCAGTGAAGAAGTGAAGTGGTGGTGGCTTAAACTTTGGAAGATCCACAGTCCTTTAAAAACCAAGATAACCCTTTGGCTGGCACTTACCAATAGACTTATTACCTAGGAAGTTTTGAAAAGAAGAGGATACGAAGGCCCTGGTTTTTGTGTTTTGTGCAAAGCTCAAGATGAAACGTCTTCTCATTTATTTTATGCATGCCCTTATGTAGGTTCTGTTTGGACCTCAGTGGCTAGCTCTGTCAACTATAATTCTCCACCAGGATTTAATCCTTTGGAACGACGCTCCAAATATTAGTGGCTCAACGAAGGGGTACGCAATTATGATGCCTTCCCAGCACTCTTTGTCTTTAGTATCTGGATATCCCAAAATAAAGCTATCTTTCAAGATGTTTTGCTCCCTCTTGACATTACTAGTTCCCTCTTGTTGAAGAATTTACAGGATCATAAACACGTACCAAAACCTAAAAAAAAGAGAAATATTTCGGCTTCAGACATTGATAAGAACATTCCCTAGGCTTTCTTCAACGGATCCAGTCAAGGAGATCCATTGCTGGGGGGTGCTAGAGGAATTATCTTTCAAACTGATAACAAAAACTTATGCTTCAAATATGCTACTAGCATATCAACAAATAGTAAGGCAGAGTTATCTGCTCTGTGGGCAGTTTTAAAGCTAGCCAAAAATGCGCAGCTTTCAAGGATCCAAATTTTTGGAGATTCTAAGGTGGTGATCGATTGGGAAAATGAGATGAACGAGATCAGAGTTCCCAACCTACAACATCTCTTAAGATAAATTCAAGTCTTGAAGTCCACCTTCGAATCGGTCACCTTTAACCACATTTATAGAGAGCTCAACACAGATGCGGATTCACTGTCAAAACTGGCCCTAGTCCTGCAACTCGGTTGCATGGAGATAGAAAATCATGGAGATAATTCAATCTCCAGATCACTTGTAAGGATGTATTGAGAGGCATTGTTAATTTTTGTAAATTTTTGTGGAACAACATACAAAACCTTCGGATTGAGAAGCAATCTATTAATGTAAGCTCTGTCGAGCACTAGTGTGTATGGCTATTTTAAGCCTTCTGATTTTGGAATAAGACTGAAAGGATGCAGACAATCTATATGATGTAAGCTCTCATGAGCATTTTATGTTTATTCGATGAATAAAATTATTTTTTTCCCTCATATATATATATATATAATTTCTCATTTTAATGAAAATAATAAAATTTGAAATTTATATATATGCTTGTTGATATAGAAGAGGATTATATTTTTGAACTCAAATTATAAAATGTTAAATTCGTAATAGGATTACATTTTTGAACTAAAATCATAAAATGTGAATTCTATATGTATAAATGTATAAAAGTGTTATGTTAAATTCATAACAAGATTACATTTTGAACTGAAATCATAAAATCCGAATTATATATATAAATGTATAAAATTGTTGGTTTTTTAATGAAAACAATATATATAATTATAATTTATCATTTTAATGAAAATAATAAAATTTGAAATTTATATATATGCTTGTTGATATAGAAGACGATTATATTTTTGAACTCAAATTATAAAATGTTAAATTCTTAATAGGATTACATTTTTGAACTAAAATCATAAAATGTGAATTCTACATGTATAAATGTATAAAAGTGTTATGTTAAATTCATAATAGGATTATATTTTGAACTAAAATCATAAAATCCGAATTCTATATATATAAATGTATATAGAAAATTACATTTTTGAGATTGTGATATGTAGTATTTCCAAATTGTTCAATGAATAAAAAACATTGTATAATGGGTAGATTAATCTAATCTTAAAGAAGTGTGAAATGTTAAATACGTTGTTAACAATAGATGAACTTGGTTTCCCTAGCTACATACATTTACCCTTTGATAGAATGCTATCAAAAGTTATGCCTTATGTCGAATTGTTGCGAACTTAGTTGATTCTTTTATTAGATTTCATATAATTAATTATTATTGATAATTTGACATGCATAAGTTTTATGCTTGTATTATAATCATGAACTTGCCTTGTCAATATGTTTGGTATGTGTTATATTTTTTTGTATGAGGGAAGTGTTAACGTACAATGTGGGGTTCGGGGCAATGCCTCGAAAAATAAATAAATTATGAGTTATTTTTTAGAAAATGAGTAATATAACCTCGATGAAAGGATTGTGGTTGAAATCTAATCTAAGTTAATAGATTAGGGTTTTGGATGCCAATGTAAATGGTTAATAATATACAATGAGAAAAAGGAGGTGTGTTTCTCTAAGTTTTCCTAGTTTTATTAGTTAAGAATTTCAAAGGTAAATCTCTATGTATTTTGTGTGTTATTGGTTTAGTCTTTGTTTTGCTTAAGAATTTGCACACGTTGTTTCACTTCACGGGTTTAAAAATTGCACATGGTATTAGAGCTCGATCATTGGCTTCAAGGGGATGCCTTTGTTTATAAGGGTTTGACCCATTTGATAAAGCAATTTTATCTTGGGTCTATGATAAACCTAGGTCTAGTGGGAGCTTTGTAGTGGTGATTCGTGTGTTGAAAGAGAATGACAAGTAGTTCTAGAATTAAATTTGAGAAATTTAACGTTTAGAACTTTGAGCTATGGAAGATCTTCTTGTAGATTGAGAATAATAAGTTGTAATGGATCCAAGTACACAAACTATTGCTATGGAGAAAGAATATTAGGAGAAAATGAAAAGAAAGGTGAGAAATACAATTTGACTTTTCCTATAAGATTTAGTATTGTTGAATGTTGCTAGAGAAGATAGAAGTTGTGGGATAAATTAGGGAGTGTGTATGAGTCAAAGTCCCTAGTAAACAAATTGTTTCTTTGAAACAAGTTGTATATCTTATGATGGATGATGGAAACTCAATAACAAATCATGTAAATGTCTTAAATACTCTGGTAGGTCAAATTTTTTATGTCAATGTTAAGATGGAGGAAGAAGATAAATATATTACATTATCATGTTCTTTTCCATATTCTTGGGACAATATGATTATAGCAATAGGTAGTGCTACTCAAACCACATTGAATTTTCAGGATATAGTCACCTCTCTATATCGGAAAAAATGCGGAAAAAAACCATGGATAGTTAGAGAACATATGTCTTAGTTGTGAGAAGTCATCCCCAAGATAGAAATAAAAAAGTCTTCAAGGGGGAGGTCTAAATCAAAATATATATATATATTTCCAAGAAAATGTTTGAGGAGATGTTGGAAATGTGGTAAATCCATGCATTATAGAAAGGATTGTAGATCTAAAAATGTTGATAAATGTAACATCCCCATCCCTCAATCCGACCAACAGGAGGGAACATTAACTAAATTGAGGCCTCAAAATTTCTCTCATAACCCATAATTACGAATTCATACAACTAAATGCATGCGCGGACATGAAATAAAAACACACATTGGAAAAAATTTATCTACACACATAACATACAAATTCCAAACATAATTGTCACAGACATATAAATAAAATTCATTGCATGTCAAACACACACGAATACTTATCTTTAAACAAAAAAGATCCAAGCAACTGGCTATGTAAATGCAATTTTCCACCCAACCATAGGTACTATGTCCAGCATATACTCTTTCTACTGAGAGGCCACCCCCAAGATCGGCTATGAGGCCACTAGGGTGAAGGAAACACCTATAGGATTCTAGCTCTTATCCCACAACCTATTCTGCTCACTATGCTTAACCAAAATCTCAACCAGAACTCTACAGGGGTCTCATTATGCTATCACGACCATGGCACTCATTACAACTTCCTCACACAACACAAGGAAGGAATTTCACTTCATTGATCCATAGTTCCCTCAAGAAATCCAACCCTTGCAATGCTTACCAGTGTGTGCAGTAAGAGTCCAACCTGTTGTATCCTAATGGAGAACCTCCTGCAACATTAATCCATGGCTTCTAAAGCATCCAAAAGTAGCAGAACTCAATGGGTAAAGGTTCCAATCTTTCCCAACCTCCATGCTCACCTAAAACCATGTAATTTCCCTTCCAAAAATGCATGTTTGTCTTAATTCAAATTCGAATTTCTGGCTTATACAAAGGCTGTGAATGGACATGAACAATAATGGAAAACTCTACGTAGTCTAGAAAACGTGCATGAGAGAATGAGAGAGTGAATGATCAAAAGAGTGTTAACTCCAAGGATATGAGGTAAGGTGAAAAGACAACTGACATAGCTTATGACCATAGAATAAATAGGACTACTGACATCTGACATAACTATCACAACCCCCATGCTTCAATAACTACATGAAGTGACTTCTCGCCTACCAACCTCACATGTGCATTCAATGATTGGATTTAATAATCAAGAGAAGGTAATTGGATTACTTAAGGAACATGGCATATTTTGAATGAGTTCCAAGGTTGACACATGGAAACATAGTATTTGGTTTCCCCATAAGCCCCCTTCTTCTTCCCCTCTAGTGGAATCATAACCCCTCTAGTGCTCTTTGCACAACCATATTGGACCATTTTATTATTTTTCAACATAATATTTACATACATTTCGAATTGGCATGATAAGTCAATCATATGGTCCAAATAAAAATATATACATCATACATGCTTAGCCATTCACTAGTTGCGCCTTGGCCTTGAGATCCACATTAGGAATCCATACTAGAATATTTACATCATTTACATAATTTGATTAAATACATTCCCAGTCAAAATTGGGGGTATTACAATAAAGTGAAGGGATCTAATGAATCCCCTTCCATAGATGTGAAGACCTCCTTAGAATTAGTAGGGGATGCATACATGTCCTCTACCAGCCTAGATCCAAATCCTAGGCTCTATCAAGCTCCAAGAGGGATCAAATCTCCCGAGGTGCAAACCTCTCCTCGAATAGCTCCTTGAGTGAAATACCTAAGAAGAGGTTTGCACCTCGGGAGATTTGATCCCCCTCGGCTCTCGATAGAGACTAGGATTGGATCTAAGCTAGTTCCATTCGTGGGAGGTGACACAAAATTGGAATTTGATAAGCATTATGTAACTATATATATTCGACGATTATCATATTGTAAGGAACGGGTTAAGTTGAAAACACAGATATAATTATGGGGATTATCATAATGTAAGTAATAATTATTAAGGATTGATTAAATTGGAAAATTGGAAAATAGAGCACTATTGATGAGTCCTGCATCAGTCCATAGTTTTGATGTGAGCATTACCCTTGTATAAGTTCCAACCTTTATTCATCTCCTTCCAGAGAATAGTTGCTTCTTATAGATGTAGCAATATTGGTCACAATGGGACAATTTAGGCTTCTAATTAAACACTTGTTATGAGAGTTGACATCGGCATTTGTCACAAACAAATGTATCTCCTTATCGAAGGACCTTTCCATTGAAGCATGTCAGGAAGTATCTGTACATGTCATCAGTAATTTCCAATCCTCTATTGTTGGAATTGCATCTCTAATATTCATTAACAAATTATGAAAATATATGTGTTCATTGCTTTGTTCAGTCTGTCAAAACACAATATCGAGGGTCGCAACTGTTGTGAATGTGTTCCACAATTCTTTTGCAAGACCTTTTGATGCATATACATGATTATCCATGCTCCCGGTATCTCTTCCAACATTGCAAATTCTGTGTCTCAGTCACTATCGGGAAGAGTAATAGAATTAAGCATATGTGAGATATCTGTTTCATTTTCAAGTTGTTAAGATTCAATATGCTAATATATATAAAATCAGCATTCAATTCAATTTCACAACAATAGCATATACATGATCACTGAAAGAACAACAAGCACAACATAAACACAAGAGACACAATTTATCCTGGGAAACACTCATTGTTAAATTTTCAGAATTTACTTCAATCTGATCTAGGATCTTAACTAAGAGAACAACATGTACAGAAAATCTACAACATATCAATCATGGACACAATAATGCAAGCACACAAGAGACACAGAGTTTACTTGAGGAAAACCATAAAGGTGAAAAACCCCAATAACTTCCTCAGAGATAGATAGAGCAATGATACAACCAGAATACAAGAGATAGTCTTCTCCTAGCAGCAGAGCCTCCTCCTCCACAAGTGCACCACTCTCCCAAGTGTGAGTGAGAGAATAGAATGTGTAAAATGAGAGAGACACACTCTCTATTTATACACTAACTTGACTTGACCTTTACTCAACTAGGTCGGCCTCAACTTAACCACTTAACATAATGCTGACTGGGCCGACCCCCACTAGGGTGATCTAATAATCCTTTGACCCACATGGCCGACCCCCAATAGGGTGGTCTAATAACCCTTTGACCCACATGACTTATACAGGCCCGACCCCAATAAGGTGGTCTAATAACCCATCAAGTATAAGTTACGACACTTACAATATAAATAAGTTACGACACTTACAATATAAATGATGACACTTTCGTATAGAGGAATAATAACATCTCTATAGGAATACAAACACATATATGAAATACATTCTGAAGTTACATATACATCAACACTCCCTCTTAACTAGGAAGGTATTTCTCGACACAGGTCTTCTAGCACAAGTCTTCTTCTCTAGATCATCGTCACTGGATAATCATCATCGAGTCATCATCATCGTCACTACTACTGCTATCTCAATCAATCTCTAAATCTACTCGTCATAGGAAGTTCTACAGAGCCAGTCCTTTTTCATACTGGATGTAGTCCCACCACCTGCAGATCTTTGTCATCACTGGCCATACTGTGGAATCCTCAGGACTTATTACGTCCATCACAAAACCTCGAAAGAGCATCCCGGGCTGTTACGAGCACACGGCTCTACCTATATGATCTCCCAGGGCCATATTATATGTGACCTCACCACAAAACCTCGTAAGAGAATCCCAGGCTGTTACAAGCACACTGCTCTACCTATAGGATCTCCCAGGGACAGATTATATGTTGTCACCACAAAACCTCACAAGAGCATCCTAGGCTATTACGAGCACATAGCTCTACCTATAGGATCTCCCAGGGATAGATTATATGTGGTCATGGCAAAACCTCGCAAGAGCATCCCAGGACTTATTATGGGCACACAGCCCAACCTATCGGATCTCCCAGGGACATATTATATTCCATAGGACAAAACCTCGAAAGAGCATCTGCCAGATATCGCAGGTCCAGATTATATGCCATAGGCAAAACCTCAAAATACTATCTGTAGATCTCCCAGGGCCAAATTATATGTCCTCCCAAAGAAAAACCTCGAAAGAGCATTTGCCATATATCCCAGGGCCAGATTACATGCCGTAGGAAAAACCTCGAAAGACTATCTGCAAATCTCACAGGGCCAAATTATATGCTCATTTGCACAACCTAATCCATGGCCATAGAGTATCAACCTGATACTCACCATACATCATCCTGATGTACACATGATCATCCTGATCATCATCACTGCATCATCCTGCTGCAAGTCATCTAGACCAACATACTGAAGCTTGTCATCCACGATCATCCTGATCATATCATGCATCTACCTGATGCATACCAAGTATCTACCTGATACATATCATCATACATGATCCACCTGATCATACAATGTATCCACCTGATACAAATACAAATACATGATCCACCTGATACATATCAACATACATGATCTACTTGATCATACAATGTATCCACCTGATACATATACAGATACATGGTCCAAGCATCCAACATGATGCATATACAAAATACATACAAATGATCCAACCGACCAGATCCAGCATCCAACATGATGCGTACATACATATACATATAAATGATCCAACTGATCATATCCAACATCCTCCTGATGCATATACAGAGCAGTAACTGGAGCATCGTCCTGATGCTCATCATCCAGCGCTTACATCCACAGCCATGTGAAGGATCCTCCTTCCAACATGCTTGGAATGTCTTCTGCAAATGTGTCCATCACTTCTTTCTCGAAGTGTCATCAATCCAAACAACACCAATCCTTTATCTGAAGTACTCGAAATTCACTCTGGCTAGTGGTTTCGTCAGTACATCTGCAATCTGCTCATCCATCACAACATACAGGAGCTTCACTGCTCCTCTCTACACCATATCCTTGATATAGTGATATTTGATCTCTATGTGTTTCGACCTGTCGTGAAACACAGGGTTCTCAGACAGCTTCACACAACTCTGGTTATCACAAAAGATATTAGTAGCATCCAACGGGAGATCAAATAACTCAAATAATAGCTTTCGAAGCCATACTGCCTCACAACTAGTCGAACAGGCTGCAACATACTTTGCCTCGGTTGTACTTAGTGCTACGCAGGACTGCTTCCTGCTAAACCAAGAGATCACACCTGATCCCATACTGAAGCAGCACCCAGATGTGCTCTTCCTATCTACAACACTTCCTGCCCAATCTGAATAAACATAACCCTGCAGGTTAAACTTTTGATTCGCATCATACTTGAGCCCATAATCAACCGTACCCTTCAGGTACCTCAGAATATGTTTTACAGCAACTAGGTGAACATCTCTTGGATCCGTCAGGAAGTGGCTCAATGTGTTCACCGCAAAACAATTATATGGTCTCGTGTTCATCAGGTACATCAAGGACCCAAACATCTGACGATACACTGTGACATCAACCAGATTAGATGAAGCATCACACAGAAGCTTCAGGGTCGATGCCATAGATGTGGCCATGTCCTTGTAGTCCATCATCCTGAACCTCTTCAGGATCTCTACTGCATACTTCCCTTGTCCAAGGAAGATTCCATCTGCACTCTGCCACACTTCCATGCCAAAAACAAATAGTGCATCATCCCCAAGTTCTTCATCTCGAACTCGACAGCAAGCTTCCGTTGCATGTCGGCAATCAATCTATCTTCACCTGTAACAAATAAGTTATCCGCATACAAAAGTAGTATCACTGGATTGCCTTCCTCAACCTTGTAGTAAAGGTTGGAATCTGCTTTACTCTTGGTAAATCCCAAACTGGATAGAAAGCTGTCTATCCTACCAAGTTCTGTAGACATATATGACTACACCATTCAAGAAGGCTATCTTAAAATCCATCTGGTGTATCTTCTATTTCATCACTTTTATATTTCTTTATGCTGCCATCTGTAGCATGCTTGATCTGATAGTTCCATTTGGAAGTCACAATAGACTTCCCTTCAGCTCTTGGGACCGCATCCCAAACATTGTTCTTTCCTGTATCCTGGGAACTTCAATATCTTCAATAGATAATTTTGTTGCTTGAACAAATGTTGTAGTCCTTCTTTTGTAGGTGAAGGCATACGGTCTTTTCTACAAAACAAGTTAAATTGCATGATTAGAAACATCTCATAATTTTCAGACAAACTCTTACACATAAAAAAATATGTCATACAGTCATGCAATTATCTTATCCAATGCTTCAATACAACATTTATCCATGTTCCACATCTTTCTAGATGCCTTCCAGTCTCTACCAGAACATTGTTAAGAGTTTGCACTACTTCCAACATGTCAGCAAAGAGGTTTCATTCTAGATAAGTAGCACTGGAATGTTGTACAGTGCCATAGGCCAGTTACCCATCACATGCATATTAGTAGTATACTTTTCATTAATGCAATCATTCTAATATGCACAATACATATCCTAATTCTAGGAACATGAGCATATACATCATTGAACAATTTTATTTAAACAAACAAATATGCAAGAAATGATAATTAAAAATACTTATCTTTGTTTGGTTGCTGGGTGGACTCCCTCTGAGTCTTTGCTTCCTTGCAGGAGTTGCTGAAGTAGCTTCTTCTACACCTTTCTATTGTGGAATGTAGAAAGATGGTCAACTCCCTCTGAATATCTGCATCCTTGCAGAAACTACTGAAATGTGCTCCTTTGCTTTCTTGCAGGAACAACTGGAGTGTACTCCCTCTTGATCTTTGCTTCCTGGATTACCTGTCCTTGAACTTACATCCATCCTTAATCACTATGCATGCTTATTAGTATCATCATTGTGTTATCCTTGAGGCCTCATACATAATCACACATTTATTAGTATAATCTTAATACTATCAAAACAAAATAGTCTTAAACATGTATAGTCATGATCATTCACAGATAATAAACATTAGTATTCAAGGTTTCAGGGAAGTCTTCTTTTACTCATGCATATTCTTATTTGATCATAGGACTCTTTTGATTAGTTAAATCATCAATGCATAAACCCGTGATTACTCAAACCTATACCTTCATGATTCTTCTGGTTAGTCATATCATCAATTATGGTAAGAAACATAATATGCATACAACCATGACTATTAAAACCTATGACTTCATGAATAATCATTATCAACAACACAATAGTATAAGATCCTAACACAAGGTAGGATTCTAGCTTGATATAGGAAAACCATACCTGGATTAGCATGCTAGTTAGTTATGTATAACATACCTGCATAATGTCTTCTGGTTCTCTTCAGTGACTTGTGCTAGTAATCTGCATGTCTCATAGGTTAACCATTGTAGGACCAAGTTATACATACCTCGAAAGTAGATTTTCTATCTGATCCATGACAATGGATGAATCTTTGTCTTCATGTCACCATGATCATATGTTCTTGAAGTAGAACATGATTTGTCTTTCTTGGTGTACCTTTTATGTTAGCGAACAACATAAACCTCATACAACATCACAATGCATTAGTACATTCATAAGTGTCAAAACCTTAATCAATGAATATCTTCTATTAAGGTGATATGACAAGTCTAGTAATTAATCAAGATTGTACTGTAATGTTATGAAGACAAACATATGATAAAATTAACCATGAAACATACCTATAAGCCATACCTATCAAGATTGCTTGTAATCTTCTTATGGAAGGCCTTAGCCTCATCTCCCTCTGAGACAGGAACTTCTTCACTTATGCAGGTGACCAATCCATCTTCTTCTAGGATTAACCCAATCCACTTGATTTGCAAGAACTGGACCTAGAGCTGGATTAGGGTTTTTCAAGGAAACCCCAAAAATTCAAACTTTGAATTTCAAACTTCCGAAAGTATAGAAATATGTGCCTTGATTAGCTGATCAAGTTGGTATACTCAGAATTTGAAAACTGTAAAGTTTCACCCCTCGAAATTGCCTTTTAGATTTCTGGATTCACTAGGGAGGACCCTGAATTAGGGTTTTAGTTTCCCAGAGCTTCACCCAACCAAAAGATTTGATTCAAATCTCTAAGCTTCGATTTTTCTGAGGAGCTTCCAACCGTGGTCACAGATTTCCAAAATTCCAAGTTTTTGCAAAAGCCCTAATTTTCCATCTTTCCGATCAAAGTCCCGAACTGGGGTTTGATCAAGCCCGGCCTTCTGCCCAACCAAAAAATCTGATCTTGGTCTCTAAATTTTGATTTTGATGAGTAGCATCCATCCGTGGTCTCCGATTAGAGAAATTCCAACTTTCTTCGAAGCCCTAAATTCCGGAAGCCATGAATGAAAGTGCTCAAAAATAATTTTGTTTTGACAGAAATATGTACCTGATTGTTTCTGGTGTAACTCCAAAATTTTTGATCCACAAGGTCTGAAAACATTTCCTGAGATAGCCCAACCTGTCATCCTTCCAACCCCATAGGTCTGACCTCAAATGGATTTTCTGAGAGAGATGTATGCCAAGTGTCGCAACGTGAGCTATTTATGGGATAAAACATGAGATAAAAATTATACAGAGTGCCATGTGTCACTGGTTCAATTTCTGCATCTGGAAAAGTTACCTGAGAAATTACAGTCCATGCACTTCCTGTCAATTTTTACAAAATTTTATTTGGATCTTCCTAGCCCAAGTTATGACCTTTTTTCCAAGGTCACCTGTTTATGACTGTGATCTGGAAGAGGCAAAAACCCTATATTGTACAGATCATAAATCACAAAGTACAACGATGTAAAGGTTGTCCTTTGGAAACAAGGTACATGGGGATCTTAGCTTTTCCCTATACAATTTTCAAACCCTGAAACCTCGCTTAAATGTATTTATAGCAAAAGTTCTACGATGATTGGTTTTTTCTATATCAAGCCCTAGCTTCGCAATTGCAATAAGTGTCATACATGCCATACCATGCCTTCTTTCAGGCTAGCTCTGATACCATGTTAAATTTTCAGAATTTACTTCAATCTAATCTAGGATCTTAACTGAGAGAACAACATGTACAGAAAATCTACAACATATCAATCATGGACACAATAATGCAAGCACACAAGAGACACAGAGTTTACTTGGGGAAAACCATAAAGGTGAAAAACCCCAAAAACTTCCTCAGAGATAGATAGAGAATGATACAACCAAAATACAAGAGATAGTCTTCTCCTAGTAGCAGAGCCTCCTCCTCCACAAGTGTGCCACTCTCCCAAGTGTGAGTGAGATAATAGAATGTGTAAAATGAGAGAGACACACTCTCTATTTATACACTAACTTGACTTGACCTTTACTCAACTAGGTCGGCCTCAACTTAACCACTTAACATAATGTTGACTAGGCCGACCCCCACTAGGGTGGTCTAATAACCCTTTGACCTACATGGACAACCCCCGATAGGGTGGTATAATAACCCTTTTACCCACATGACTTATACAGGGCCGACCCCAACAAGGTGGTCTAATAACCCATCAAGTATAAGTTACGACACTTATAATATAAATGACGACACTTCCATATAGAGGAATAATAACATCTCTACATGAATACAATATACATATATGTTAAATACATTTCGAAGTTACATATACATGAACACTCATGGGGTAGAAAACCCAGCAAAACTTCCTCAATATAGATGACCAAAAAGTACAAAGATGAAATCCCCAAGCAAGAGCTCCTTCTCCTTCATAGATATCTCTCTCTCTCTCCTAATGTGCAATCCACAAGTGAGTGTGTGTCAAATGAGGAGCACACCTCCTCTATTTATACTTTATCTCTCACTTGACATTTTACCCAACAAGGTCGGCCTCATAACTAAATGACCAACTACTAACCAGGCTGAATTCTATAGGGGACTTAAATACCCCATTACAACTGACTCTAGGGGAACTAATGCCCTGACTTACATAGGAGGTTTTACCTCAATAAATACATCATGATGGAGGAATAAAACATCTTCGAATAATAATAATAAAGTACAAATAGAATATTCTTTGAAGTTACAATATTTCAACACTCCCCTTTAACGAGAAGGGTATTCTAACAACATCTGGAGGAGCAAGGGGAATTCATCAACAACACCATAGTGATACATCTATAAATCATTGGAAGTTTTCTTTAATCATCATCAGCAACTAGAATAGTTGTTGGAACATCTTTAATATCTTCAATATTGGAACATGAACATCTACAGTACTGAGTCTTCATCTTCTCCAGCATTCGATCACTCTATTATCTACAGAAACATCATCCTCTAGATCTCTTCAATCAACAACATCATCTGGATCTCTCAATCTACAACATCATCTGGATCTATCGATCAATAGCATCATCATCAAGATCTCTCAATCAACAACATCATCTCGATCTCTCGATCAACAACATCATAATCTGGATCTCTCGATCAATAGCATTATCTGGATCTCTCGATCAACAACATCATCAATATCTGCAATACACATGATCCAATTACGGGATGATCAATACCTCTCACTTTAGGACATAAAGCCAAGGATGATACATTACTGATCCACTTACAGGATGATCAATCCCTATCACTTTAGGACATAAAGCCAAGGATGATACAATCCTGATCCACTTACATGATGATCAATCCCTTTCACTTTAGGACATAAAGCCAAAGATGATACAATCCTGATAAACTTACGGGATGATCAATCCCTATCACTTTAGGACATAAAGCCAAGGATGATACAATCCTGATCCACTGACGAGATGATCAATCCCTATCACTTTAGGACATAAATCCAAGGATGATGCAATCCACTCGTCAACTTAGACCAAGTCTAAGGACCACTCATGAAGACACAAGTCTCCAGATTCATTTAGGACTAGAGTCCAAGGATGATGCAATCCACTCATCAAATTAGACCAAGTATAAGGACCACTCATGAAGGCACAAGTATCCAGATTCATTTAGGACTAGAGTCCAGGGATGATGAAATCCACTCGTCAACTTAGACCAAGTCTAAGGACTACTCACGAAGATACAAGTATCCAGATTCATTTAGGAGTAGAGTCTAGGGATGATGCAATCCACTCATCAACTTAGACCAATTCTAAGGACCACTCACAAAGACACAAGTCTTTGGATTCATTTAGGACTAGAGTCCAGGGATGATGCAATCCACTCGTCAACTTAGACCAAGTCTAAGGACCACTCATCGAATTCATCGTCGATACAGGCATCCTCATCATCAACCTCATCGTCGGTATAGGAATCCTCATCATCGACCTCATCATTGGTACAGGAATCCTCATCATCGGTACAAGTATCCTCATCATTGATACAGGTATCCTCATCATCGATACAAGTATCCTCATCATCAATTCAGGTATCCTAATCATTGATACAGCTATCCTCCTCATCGATACAAGTATCCTCATCATCAATACAAGTATCCTCATCATCGATACAGGTATCATCATCATCAATGCAAGTATCCTCATCATCAATACAAGTATCCTCTTCATCAATACAAGTATCCTCATCATCGATACAAGTATCCTCATCATCAATACATATCACTACCCCTTTCGAGGAGGCTCCTTTTGAACTACACCAAGCTTGTCTCTGAAATACTCAAACTTTACTTGAGACATAGGTTTGGTCAATACATCAACAACTTGCTCATCAGTGCTCACATACTCGAGCTTTATAGCTCCTTTCTACACCATATCCCATATATAGAAATATCAGATCTCTATGTGCTTTGACTTATCATGGAACACAAGATTCTTCGTCATCTTGATACAACTCTAGTTGTCACACATGATCACAATGGAGTCCATCTCTAAGTCAAATAGTCCTGACAACAACTTCCGAAGCCATATGGCTTCACAACTAGCAGAGCAAGATGCTATACATTCTGCTTCAGTTGTGCTAAGAGCCACACTGGACTGCTTCCGACTAAACCATGATATCATAGCAGATCCCAGACAATAACATCCACTCGATGTGTTCTTTCTGTATGAGACACTTTCGGCCCAATTTGCATCTGTATAACCATACAATATGTAGTCATGATCTCCAACATAGTATAAACCAAAGTCTATCATACCTTTCAGGTACCTCATCACATGCTTTGCAACTCCTAATTAAACACGTCTAGGCTCAACTAGATACTGACTCAGGGTGTTCACGACAAGGCATATATCTGTCCTGGTATTTGTCAAATATATCAGCGAACCAGTCATCTTTCTATAAATAGTAGAAACCACTGTCCATCATCCCAGATCTCTACTTGGCATTTTTCTTAGCTAAGGAAAAATCTCATATGATCTCAGCCACATATCTAATCACAAGAATCATGCCAAATTTTTTTAACTCTGATATCTACTCCCTCTGAAGTGGAGTTTTCTACATCTGAGTATTGTTTTCCCTCTGTGACTGAACATCATTCACACTCTAGATTGAGTGATATTCTGCATATCTATCCGTGCCATCTCCTGTCAGATGGGTCTACTGATATGAGCCTCAAGATCACTCGAACTCTATGGTGAGTTCCTTCTTGCATCCATCTGAGAGAAGAATTTCATATGTATATAGAAACCATCTTCAACCTTGTAACAAAGCTTTAGATCGGAATCACCCATGGTGATCATCAATCTCATCAAATGACTATCGATCCTAGGTACCTGTTGAACCCATACAAAGCCTTCTTCAATCATGTGATTATCTATTGAATGTTGGGAGTTTGCTCGATATGCACTTCTTCTTCAATTACACAATTCAAGAGAATGATCTTTTCCTCCATGGGTGTAATCTATCTCTGGAAGTGTGTCTATCCACTGAAGCAAACAGAAATCTCGTCATGATTCTTTCTAAGAGAATCCTCTAGCCATGAGCCTTCCTTTGTACTTCTATAGTATGTTTGATTTGTAAGTCTTCTTGTGGAATAGTCATCACTTGTTCTTTGGAACAAGTGTTCATCATCCTTCTTTTGTAGATCATAGCACGCGATATTTCGTACAAATCAAATTCAATTACATGATTAGTGACACTTCATAATCATCAAATCATGTTGACATTTCAATGATAACCTATTATGCATACTGATATGATTCACATATATATGCAACCATATTGACCAATACTTTGGCACAACACTTTTCCATATCCTGTATGCATACAGTGGCTATCTAGATGCCTTCCATCTCTACCAGAACATACTATTAAGAGTGTGCACATCTCCCAGCATGTTAGCAAAGAGGTTTCATTCTAGACAACCAACAATCGAGTGTTTGTCCAACTTACCCATCATATGCATATTAGTAGTATATTGTTCAATGTTATATGAATGCTTACACTATGCATGATATATTCTATGAATACAAATATGAATACGCCTATTACAAGCAATATCATTTCAAGAAGTAATTCAAATAAAAACTCAAATACTTATCTTTTATGTTTGTGTCGTTTCCTCCCTCTTGATCTCTATTTTCCCCTTATGATAGCATCGTAATTATATGTCTTTGAACTTCTATCCATCCCGGACCACTATGCATGCTTAAGTGTGCACTAGTTTCATCATTGTGTCATCCTCAAATTCTCATACATAATCATACATTCATTAATATAATCTCAATACTATCAAAACATTATAATCCTATAATCTTAACATGTATGGTCATGATCATTTCATACACAGGTAATTTCTCACAAGCGTTAGTATTCAAGGTTTCAGGGAGTACTTCTTTTACTCATGCATATTCTTATTTGGCAATAGGACTCTTCTAGTTTGTCATATCATTAATCAAACTAGGAAGCATAATATGCATAAACCCATGATTACTCAAACTTATAACTTCATGAATAATCATTATCAATCATACAAAAGTATACTTATATAAGATCCTAACACAAGGTAGGATTCTAACTTGATATAGGAAAACATACTTGGATTATCATTCTTGCTAGTTATGTCTAACATACCCAAAAAATGTCTTCTTTGTTCTCTTCAATGATTTAGAGACCTTGTGCTAGTAACTTGCATATCTCATAAGTTAAGCATTGTAGAACCAAATTATACATACCTTGTAAGTAGAGCTTCTATGTGATCAATGACTATGGATGAGTCTTTGTCTTCATGTCACCATGGTCATATATTCTTTATCTAGAACTTGATTTGTCTTTCTTGATGTACCTTTCATGTTAGCGGACAACATCATCCGCATACAATACCACAGTGCATTAGTACAATCATAAGTGTCATAACCCTAATCAATGGATGTATTCTATCATTCACATGCATTCAGACTTTTAATAAGGTGATCAGATAAGTCTAAAATTAATCATGATTGTACTAACCTCAATAATATGAATACAAACATACCATGAGCTTAATCATCAGATAATTGAAACAAATTTTAAAACATACCTGTATCTCCTCAAGTCATACCTATCAAGATTGCTTGTAGTCTTTTCTAGAAGGGTAAAACCCTAATCATCCAAGTTAGATCACTTGTAAACATATTATATAGGTTCATGGTGCTAGGATGATAGAAGACCAATTCCATTTAGACCTCCTTCATTTCTGCCCTATGAGTCTCCCAACCTTGCTAGGGTTTCTTCTTACTTGGAAACCCTAATTTTTAATCTCCTTCCTCCCACAACATTTTGATGGGATATTAATATCTATGATGAATGGATTCCAAATCCATTTTAAAAGTTTGCAATGTTGCATCAGGTGTCTCTAAGATTGTATCAGGTCCTTCCATACCTAAAAACTGAAAACCCTAAGTGAGAGCTTCTTCCTCCTCTTCTTTGATTTCCTCCATTGAGCCATTTCATATGTTCTGTATTGTTTCTGGTGTATCTCTGAAATTTCTGATCCTCAGGGTATGAAAATTTGGCCTGTGGTAGCATGAACTTGCATATTTCCAACCCCACATATTTGATCTTCATTGGATTCTTCATGAGAGAGATATGATAATATTCCCAACATTACCTATTTATGGGATGAAACAGCATAGCGAACTTGTACAGAGTGCCACATGTCACTGTTTCAACTTCAATATCTGCTACTCATACCTGTGAAACTCAAGTCCGTGCCCTAACTATAAATTTTTACGGAATTCCATTTGGAGCTTCCTATCACAAGATATGAACTTTTTTCCTAGGTCACCTATTTAGGGATTCATTCTAGAAGAGGTAGAAAACCTAATTTATACGGATCATATCTCAGAAAGTACAACGAATATGAGGCTGAAACTCAGAAACAAGGTACATAAACATGTCATATTCGTCCTGTCCAAGTTTCAGATCCCGAACCTTCGCCAAAAGAAATTTATAGCGAAAGTTCCACGATGACTAGGCTTTTCTATACAAAGCCCTAGCTTTCAAATTGTCACAAGTGAAACAAGTGTCGCAAATTCCATACATTTCCTTCCTTCAGGATAGCTCTGATACCATGTTAATATTCAAGATGCTAAGATATATAAAATCATTATTCAATTCAATTTCATAACAATAGCATATACAAGATCACTGAAAGAACAACAAGCACAACATAAACACAAGAGACACAATTTATCCTA
Source organism: Larix kaempferi (assembly GCA_027924585.1). NCBI lineage: Eukaryota > Viridiplantae > Streptophyta > Pinopsida > Pinales > Pinaceae > Larix > Larix kaempferi. The sequence goes on along the minus strand of BSBM01000401.1, from coordinate 6,577,988 downwards.
GGAAACCCTCATGGGGTAGAAAACCCAGCAAAACCTCCTCAATATAGATGACCAAAAAGTACAAAGATGAAATCCCCAAGCAAGATCTCCTTCTCCTTCACAGATCTCTCTCTCTCTCTCTCTCTCCTAATGCGCAGTCCACAAGTGAGTGTGTGTCAAATGAGGAGCACACCTCCTCTATTTATACTTTATCTCTCACTTGAAATTTTACCCAGCTAGGTTGTCCTCATAACTAAATGACCAATTACTAACCAGGTTGACTTCTCTAGGGGACTTAAACACCCCATTACAACTGACTCTAGGGGAATAATACCCCGACTTACATAGGAGGTTTTACCTCAATAAGTACATCCCGATGGAGGAATAAAACATCTCCAAATAATAATAATAAAGAACAAATAGAATATTCTTTGAAGTTACAATATTTCAACATAGGTAACTCTTCTACTATGTCACAATCAACTCGAACATCTCGGTCACAAAATTTTCTATGTCTAGCATATATTTCTTCAGATGGTACTGATATATTATCATCAATTTCAATATCCTTATCTTGGACCATATTAGTAATTGGAACTGCTTGAAATTGGACCATGTCATCAACACGTCGCTCTGTGATCGTTACACATTGAGCATCTCCTACAGCTGGTTCTACGGGTATATTGGTTGAATATTGTCTTTGTTGTTCTACATTTTGATTTCTTTGATGTTCTACAAATTGATTTCTTTGTTCTTCCAATTGCTTCAACTTTCTTTCTTGATATTCTCTTTGTCGGTCAACATTTTGTTTTCTTTGTTCTTCTCATTCTTCTGTTGTCAATTCGTCTAACTTTCTTTTTCGATATTTGTTTTGTCGATCTGCGTTTCGTTTTCGTTGTTCTTCTCGTTCTTCTGCTGTCATTTCGTCCAACTTTCTTTTTCGATATTCTTTTGTTGAGCTGCTTTTTGTTTCCTGTCTTCTTCTCGTTCTTTTGTTGTCATTTATGCATCTATGAAATCTACATTAAAATTTATGCATCCATGAAATCTACACTGAAATCTATGCGTCCATGCATTAACAGCTACATTGAAATTTATGCAAGGATAAAACACCATACACTGAAATCTATGCAAGGATAACACTCACTGTACATGATAATGCTCTTTGTTGGTCAACATTTCATTTTCTTTGTTCATCTCTTTCTCCTGCTGTCAATTCGTCTAACTTTCTTTTTCGATATTCTTTTTGTCGATATGCGTTTCATTTTCTTCATTCTTCTGCTATAATTGCGTCCAACTTTCTTTTTCGATATTCTTTTTGTTGTTCTTCTTTTCGTTTCAAGTCTTTTTCTCATTCTTTTTCTATCATTTCGTTAGATTTTCTTCCTTGAAATGCTTTCTGACGTTCGACATTCTATATTTTTTGTTCTTCTCCTGCTTGTCTCATAACATCTTCCGCATGCACATCTTCCATTTCTAGTTCAGACTCTATATAAAAAATGTCAAGCATTAGCGTATACACTGAAATTTATGCATCTATGAAATCCACACTAAAATTTATGCATCCATGAAATCTACACCGAAATCTATGCGTCCATGGTATAACAACTACACTGAAAATTATGTAATTATAAAACACCATACACCGAAATCTATGCAAGTAAAAAACTCACATTAAATGATAATGAAATTCAATATATTTAAAAAAAAAATAGGTGATCTAGAAGGATTGAACTTTGGACCTCACACCCATTATCCCAACATGCTTACCACTATACCGCAAGTAGTTCTTATTACAAATAGTAAAGAACTTATATATAAACTTGAATAATATTGCATTTGGAAAAAATGGGGGAAGGGTGGATCAACAGGGTTTGACCCCGTGACCTACCTATGACCATGATATAATTAATTTATATGTTTGAAAAATTAAAAATTATAATTTAAAATTAAAAAATTTAAACTATATTTTAATTTTAATATGTTAAAATTAAAAAATTTAAATTATATTTTAATTTTAATATGTTAAAATTAAAATATTTTTTAATTTTAACCTATTAAATTTATTTATTTTATTAATAAAATAATAAAGCTTTAAATTTTATTAACATATTAAAGTTTTAAATTTTAATATTAATTTTAAGTTATATTTTAAAATTAAATTATGTGCCTGGAGCTGGAACGCTACACAGGGAGGGGAGGAGGGGAGGTCAGGGGTGGAAGAGGAGGGGAGTTGCAGAGCTGCAAAGGGAGGGGAGGAGGGGAGGTCGCAGAGGAGGGGAGCTGCAGGGCAGGGTAGGCATGAAGCGAAGGTGCGTGGAGCTGGAGGGATGTGCAGGGAGGGGAGGAGGGGAATTCGAGGGAGGCGGAGGAGGGGAGGAGGGGAACTACATGGATGCAAAGGCAGAGGAGGTGGGGAGGTCGTAGAGGAGGGGAGGCGATGTGGGAGGTTGTAAGCGGCAGCAGGGTGGATACGAGGAGCTCTAGGAGAGTGGAGGGGAGGAGGTGTGTGGAGCTACAGGGCTGCGTAGGCGGGGAGTTGCAGGAGAATGGAGGGTAGGAGGTGCGTGGAGCTGGAGGGTTGCGGAGGTGGGAGCTGCGAGAGAGTGGAGGGGAGGAGGTGTGTGTAACTGGAGGGCTACGCAGTCGAGGAGTTGCGGGAGAGTGGAGGGGAGGAGGTGCGTAGGGAGGGAAGGTACGCAAGGAGGGGAGGTTGCGCAGGAGGGAAGGCTGCCTAGGATTTGGATCTAGGATCTGGATCTATGCTCTATAATGGTGAGGATCTAGAGTTGGCTAATGGTGAGGAGATAAATTTAAAATAATATTACCTGTTTGCATATTTCAAACGAAAATACACCTCTTTTTATAAATGGACGACATAATATTTTATTACTTTTTACTTTATATTAATTTTTTTTGTTTATGGCTGACATGTTAGGAAAAAATGTTACAACATCTCTCTCATAATTGACAAACATTACTCATACTCGACAAACGTTACAACATCTCTATTATAATTGGAAATATTATTTATGGCCGACATGTTAGGAACAAACGTTACAACATATCCCTCATACTCGACAAATGTTACTCAACAAACGTTACACGTAACGTTACAAGATCTCCCTCATACTGGGCTATAGAACACCTCTCGATGCAACAAGTACCCATTCATATCATGATGTGTGGGTGATTGAATCATGTGCATCTTATCATATGACTCTTTATAGATAGTGATTTTGTGATTATTAGAAGTTCAATGGAGGTGATGTTTCCTTAGTAGATAGCTCGACTTCTAGATTCATAGGATGTGGAAGAATGAAGTTGTTCTCAATGATGGGAGGATTGGAACTCTCCTTGGGTTTTTTCACATTCTAGAGTTGGTTCAAAACTTGATATCCATCAATAATATGGATGATGTAGGCGTATAGACTGTGTTTGTAAAAGAAACATGCAAAATTGATCGAGGATCAATGGTATTGATGAGGGGAGTCTGGAATGGAAGTTTGTACAAGATATTGGGAAGCACTATCACGGATTGGTGTAACAGTTAAGTTATTCCCGAGTGGAAATAAAGAAGACATAACCCCTACTATCTCTGCATAAAAGATGATGATATCACATCAAAGGTTGGGGAATATTGGATAGAAGGGCCTTCAAGCATTACATGGTAAAGGTATGTTTGAAGGCATGTTTGATTGCACAGTAGATTTGCAATTGTGTGAACATAGTTACATATATGGAAAACAAAATCGAGTAAGATATGCATCTGGTGTTACAAGAGAAAATAAAATTTTAGAATTAATACATAGTGATGTGTTTGGACATGTGCATGTTTCGTCCCTAGGTAAATCTAGTAAATCTATGTATTATGTTTCATTTATAGACGATTTCTCAAGGAACACATGGATTTATTTCATATGAAATAAATTTGAGGTATTTAACAAATTTAAATAATTTAAGAATCTTGTAAAGAATGAAACAAAGAATAAAATAAAAATGCATTGAGGAAAAATAATGGTGTAGATTTTTATAGAAATGAATGCAAGGAATTCTGTAAGAAATGTGGAATAGAAAGGAAGATGATTGCTCCATACACACCTCAACATAATGGAGTTGTAGAAAGAATTAATAGGGCATTGATGGAAAAGTAAAGGAGCATGCTTAGTGGTGCAAGGTTATGATAGGAATAATGGGTGGAGACAATCGATACTATGTGTTACTTTGTAAATCAATCACCCGCATTAGCATTGGTTGACAAAATTCCACTTGAGTATACACTGGTAAGAAACCATCTCTTAAACATCTGAAATTGTTTTGGTGTGATGCTTATGTACATGTTCCAAAGGAAAAAATGAGTAAGTTGGATAATAAAGCTGAAAAATGTATCTTTATTGGTTATAAAAATGGTGTGAAAGGTTTTAAAACCAAGTTACTAAAATGATTATGTACAACAGGATGTTTTTTATAGAGAGGTTAAGGATGTTCCCAAAGAGGAAGTTGAAACAAGGAAAAAAGGAACCCAACAAAATAGAGTTTGAGTTGAAGAATGAGAATATGACTCAATAGAAGAAGAATAACCTCATACTTCAGATTTGAGGAAAGCATCTCAACAAAGAAGGAAATTGGAAGAATATTCCCTACATGATTTTCATTCGTGTTTTACTTTATCAATTATTGATGATGAAACTAAAACTATTAAGGAAGTAGTGGAGTCAGGAAATAGTAAAATCTAGAAGAAGGTAATGGTTGAAGAAATGGATGCCTTGCATAAAAAATGAATCTTGGGATCTAGTTGAGTTGCTAGCTAAAAGAAAAATTGTTGGTAGAAAATGGTTGTTTAAGAAGAATTTGAAAGTAAAATATAAAGTGGAGAAGTACAAATCCCACTTATTAGAAAAGGGATATTCTTAGGTAGAGGGAATTGATTTTGGTGAAACAAATTCTCTTATTGCTGAGTTAAATTCTATTATAATTATTTTGTCTATTGTTGCTACTTTTGATCTTGAAGTAGAGAATATGGATGTGAAGACAACATTTCTTCATGGGGATATTGAAGAATAAATATACATGAAAAAACCAAAAGGTTTTACAGTGAAGGGGAGGAAATATCTAGTCTGCAATCTAAAGAAGTCAGTTTATGGTCTAAAGCAATTTCCTAGGATCTGATACCAAAAGTTCGACACATGCATCCTTACATTGGGTTATTTGAGAAGCAAGGTTGATCACTGTGTATATTCCAAACATGTTGGTGATAACTACAGTAATATAATGTTATATGTCGATGACTTGTTGTTGATTGGAAACAACATGAATGTCGTCAAGGAGGTGAAATTGCAGTTATCTTCCAAATTTCACATGAAGGCTCTCAGTGTTGATAACTTTATTTAGGGGATGGAGATTAAAAGAGAACATGTAAAAATAAAATCTAATTGAATCAAAGAAAATATGTTGAGACAATATTATTGAGGTTTAGTATACATAAATGTAAACCAATCAAGGTCCCTATTCCTGTAGATGTAAATTTATTTTCATATCAATGTTCCAAGACATAGGAAGAAGAAGAAGACATATCATTAGTTCCCTATGCTAGTGATGTTGGAAATTTGATGGATGCAATGGTTGTTGGGGGACCTCTTCACCTTGAAACATAGTAATGAAAATAAAATAGCATAAGGGAACAATATTCCCAAAAGAGATGTGGTGTTCATAGACACTATTATGACAGTTAAGCATAGAGAATTATGATAAGAACATTACAATGCATTATTACAAGTCAATTCAATTCAATATCAACACAATCCAAAGGGTCGTTCTTTTATAATATCCATATTTAAGGAAATCCCTTTAAGTGGGGAAGATCTGGTCCACAAATAGAGTTTTTTGGTTCTAACCATTTCCACAAAATCTACAACTGTCCCATAGTTTAGTCGGTTGTTGTAGTCAAACTAACCACTGCCTTTTTTAGCATTGAGTCGATCCTTTGACTCTCCGAGTTGATCCACCAATCGATTGTTGTGCTAGTCGACTATTGTCTATCGAATGAGTGTCTCCAGAAGATCCAAGAGTGTGATGGACCTACATAACCTTAGGTTCCAACACCCCCTCATCAATACAATTATTTGGAGATTCAAAATATGTAATTATGTTCTCTAAATATCCCCCATAATTGAAGATACCTAAATCCCAAGCATAGCCTGAAGTTTCACAAACTTAGATTCTAGTAAAGGATTCGTAAAGATATAATCAATATGATCATATGTCTTACAATAAACAAGTGAGAGAAAATTGTCAGGTGCACCAACTATCTCAAATAATGAACGTGAAATTCAAGATGCTTCATCTTGTTGCAAGAAAAAATATTATCAGAAACCTATATTATACTCTAATTATAATAGTGAATAATGGTTAAGTCTTGGATAGGAAAACCAAGCTCTTCTAGAAGCTGGCAAATCCACATTGCCTCTATACCTACATTGACAACACCACAATAATCATCTTCTGTACTCGAAAGAGAGACTACCTTTTGTTTCTTACATGACCATACCAAGGGTCTAGAACTCATCCCAAACACATAACTATAAGTGGAATTTTGATTGTTAATTTCACCTCCCTAGTATTAATCAATAAACTAGACCAATGGTTTTGTACTGCAACAATACTTAATACCCTACTGATAAGTTCCTTTGATATAGAAAACAATTCTCTTTGCAACTTTCCAGTTTCTTTCTCGGGGATCTTGCATTAACTGGGATACCACACTAACAACAAAGGAGAGATATAGTTGACTGTGAGTTATGTAAATAAGGCTACTGACCAATTGTCAATAAAGAGTGGTGTCAACTCATGGATATTTATAGTCTTTCAACAACTTCATGCCTGACTGATAAGGTGTAGAACAAGAGTTACAACCGTCCATGTTGAATCATTTCAAAATATCCAAAGCATATTTAGGTTGAGAAAGAAAGATACCATCATCCATTTGCAAAATTTTAATTCCCATAAAGAAATACAACATACCAAGGTCAGTCATTTCAAAGGCATATGCAATTTGTTTCTTCAAACCCAAAATCAGATTCACATTGTTTCCAGTTATGACCAAATCATCAACATACAATGCTACAATCAATGTATCACCATGAACATGTAATGCATAAATGTTGTGACCAAATTCACAAAGTTTGAATCCAACATTGAAAAAGAAACGATCAATCTTCTCATACAAAGCACAAGGTTCTTGTTTCAAACCATATAATGGCTTCTTGAGCCAACAAACAAGACTAGAATATGTTAAAAACTAGGAGGTTGTTCATATATATTTCTTTAGACAAATATCCATGAGTAAAAACACTTTTAACATCCATTTGATGAATTTCCCATCCAAAACACACAACAAGGGAAATGATCAATCTAACAGAGTCTATATTTGCAACATGGGAAAATGTTTCGGTGTAATCGATGACTTCTTGTTGAGAGAATCCCTTGGCTACCAAACAATCCTTCCGACATTCAAAAACATTGTCCGAAGTAAACTTAGTATTATAGACCCATCGAGACTTCACAAAATTCTTTCCTTTTGGTCGAGGAACAATTTCCCAATATTGATTCTTCTTCAAGGAATAAATTTTAGTAGCCATGGCATTTTCTCATTCAATATATCCTTAAGCATCACCATAAGTTTCAAGATCACAAGTTTCAAGAACACATTCCATCAATGCAACATGCCATGTTGTTTCTGATTGTGGGTCTGTTGCCCAATACTAGCATCTCCAACATATGGTCCAGCAACCCATTGAGGTAAATAAGTTGGTGGTGATTTAGGTCAGTGATTGTCAATTGAATAAGTCGATTTGTTGATGTTTTCACTCACGATAGACTGACTACCTATCGAGTTAGGATTATAATTCGTCGGTCTGGTCAAAACTCCAAAGAGGGGTACAATCGATCTCGATTCTTCGAGAATGTCAAATGGATCACTATGCAATAGAACAAAGAAGGAATTCAACAACTTATTACCTGAAATATTATCATCAAAGATCACATTCTTGATCAAAATGATTTATTGTTTGACAAGTTCAAATAGTCTATAGGATTTTGATTCATCACGATAGCCCATCATGATGCAAGCATGGATTTTTTAATCCAATTTCTTCCTGTAGTTATCATTGATATGCACGCAAGAAATACATCCAAAGATTCTAAGGTGTATGATAGAGGGTTTCCTCAAATTCCACTTCTCAACTAGATTCATGTTGGCGATAGCTCTAGTCAGTACAAGGTTCAGGAGATAACGTAATATATCTAAATGTATATTAAAATTATTAAATATTTTGTATTAATTATTATTTATAGTTCGTTGGCATTGAAAGGACACAAAGATTAAATGTACCTCTTCATATTTTATATAAGTTGGACAATAGTTCATTGTAGCCATCATATCAATTTATTAATAAAAATATATATTATTTGGAATTTCTATTCCAAGTGGTATCAGAGCTTTCATTTTCCTGTGTGCGATGGATTCTCTCATTTTCTCACACTCCATATTTCATTCCCCCCAATTTTGCAATTCATTGCATCCTCCCTCATTCATTTTTATGCTAGTGTACTCTCCATCTCCCCCACCTTCTCTGTCATATACTAAACACTTCTCACTTCTCTCTCACACTACTCCCACACACTCCCTTCCACCATCTGTTGCACACTACCACACTCTCATCTCCATGCACCTCTCATTCCATTCCCCACATGCTGCTCCAACACTCTCTCCATTACCCTGTTACCTATCTAATCCTTGTATCTCCTCCCTAACTATGCCTCCACTCCACCATGTTCCCTCCACTCTACCCACCACATTTTCGCTAATCCGTTGCTCCTTTCCCCTTATCCACGTCCACCATTCCTTCCCCTCAAGCACTCTACCTTTTCCACTCTCTTCATTTACATGCTCTCCCTCTTTCATGCTCCATGTCTTTCCCTCACACCTCCCCATTTCAACACCCTACTCCTACAACCATGCTCCCCATCCTACCATTCCTCATTGTCCATGCCTCCCACCTCCATCGTTTCCCATCATTGCCACACCCTCCATCTTTAATCCATTGTTTACTCGTTCTCCCTTCCATTCTCCATCAACTTCCTTTCTATTCCAATAATAACAATAACAATAAGAAGAAGAAGAAGAAGAAGAAGAAGAATAAGAATAATAAGAATAATAACAACAATAAATTTTATTATTATATTTAAAAAACCCTAATTTCCTACATTTAAAAAAATAATTTAAATTATATTATTATTATTATTATTATTATTATAATATTTAAAAAAAAACTATTAAAATCATATACAAATAATAAGATTATTATTTTTATAATAATAGTTATTATTATTTTAATTATTGTTAATAATAATTGATTCTTCATAATCTCCAAAGGCTTCCAAAGATGAATATAAAAAATCATGGGAGAAATATTATCAGTGCTCCAGAAGATATAGCGAAGAAGAATGAGAGCAAATCCGAATCTAAAATTCTGACCGCAATAGACTCGATTATCATCAGGATGTTCAAGTAGTCACCTAATGACTGGATGAAGTCCTATCATTCAAATTTGAATTCAAGGATTCCAAAAATTCTAATAGCGATATGAACAGTCCCCACTCATCATTGTGGCTGCATTTTACAAGCTTCATGGTGTCAATTGTCCTCCTCACCAAATTATTTCGTCCAATAAAATTGGAAAAAAATTATTAAAAATGGAGCTCAAGTTTTTTTCTTTCATTTCTATTCTATGGAAGAAACTACTAATGAAAGTCAAATTGTTTACCCAAATAAATTAGAGCAAGCCCTCAGGAAACATAGTAACATCTTCCAAGACCCTCCTCATGGCATTCCCTCACCACGTTCTAGGGATCATATCATAAAGCCAATTCTAGGTTCAACTTTAATTAGGACAAAAATCATACAGATAGTCTCACAAACACAAATCATAGATTGAATGGTTGGTGTAAGAACTATTAGACTCAGGTGTGATCATACGTAGTAAGAGTCCCTTCTCACCCCTAGTCATACTTGTTAGGAAAAAGGACGAATCATATAGAATTTTTATTGATGATCAAGCATTAAACAAAATTACCATAAAGGATAAATTTTCCATCCCCTTTGTCGACCAATTATTAGACGAGCTCCATAGTGCAAACTATTTTTATATAAGTTATATCTAAAATCAGGATATTACCAAATCAGAATTTGAGAGCGAGATATCCCCAAAACCACGTTTTGCACCCATCAAGGCGTGTATGAATTTTGGGTAATGCCTTTGGGACTATCCAATGCTCCTACAACATTCCAATCTATGATGAATGACCTATTCCATCCGTACCTCATAAAGTTTGTACTTGTCTTCTTTGATGATATCCCTTTTTACATCGAAAATTGGAGCTCTCGCATCAATCACGTAGAGACATTATTGAAGCTCCTTGAAGGAAATAAGTTCGATGCTAACAAATCTAAATGCAATTTTGGAAAAAAAGAGATCGAAGGTTTGGGACATATTGTTTCAACTGAAGGCATCAAGGTATACCAAAATAAAATTGCAACAATTATTGAGTGGCCTAGCCCAAAATCAATCACATCATTAAGGGGATTCCTAGGTCTGGCAGGTTACTATAGAATATTTGTTCATAACTATGCATAGATTATGGTGCCTCTAACATCACTATTAAAGAAGTATTCCTTCAAATGGAATAAATATGCTAAAGCATGCTTCAAAATTTGAAAACCTTAATGACATCCACTGTGGTTTTGGTAGTCCTAGATTTCCCAAAAACATTTATCCTTGAATGCAATAATTCAGGAACAGGTGTAGGAGTCATGCTCATGAAAGATAATTATCCCATTAACTTTGAAATTCAAAAGTTAAAACAAAATTAGAAAACAAAATATATCTATGACAAATAAATGTTGGAAATAATGCATGCTTTGGTCAAGTGGAAGCAGTACTTTTTGGGAGCTAATTTTTTCATCAAAACAGTTTAAAGTATTTCCTAACCTAGAATAATATTTCATTAGAACAACAAAAATGGGTGATAAAAATCCATGTTTTTTTTTTGATATTGTTGTAGAGTTTTCCCTCATACGGATAAGTGAGAACTCCCTGGGATCTCTTTCCATTGATCAAAGATAGACTATATGGTAGACCTATATCACTTTTCCCACTAGATCTAATCAATTATACACCAGATATAATCATTCATTCAGTTATATACGTGAGACATGAGAAGAGAGGAGGATAAGGATTGACCTACCTCAACTTATGTGAGGTCCTTTGGTAAAGACAACGCCTAGTTGTTGCAGATCTAATGGACTTTGCTCCAACTCCATTTCTCTAGTACCTTGCACACAAAGAAAAAAATAAACCTTCCTCAAAACCCATTAGCATATATAGGAATTCATACAAATGAATATAGATATGTAGATATAAATGAATATAAACTAGATCTAATATTATATACTCAAGGGAGATTAGATCCAACATATACAACACATCTAATCTACATATCTATAATACAATCACATACAAGCATCCATAAACATCATGATGTGGAGGGGAAAAGATCATATGTCTATATAAAATAAAAAGAGACGTACATCACCATAATACCTTGAGTGTTTATGTATATTGCCTCCAAGATTCAATACTTCAACCTTCCTTGACTCATCAATCTAGTCACAATGGCTATAGGATGCACAAAATTCCCAACAACATAACAATACTCTCCAAAATATTCCATTTCTCCCTTGGAGTACCTTCATTATATAGGTGTATTGTGAAGGTAGAGGGGATGAATGTGTTGAAATATTGTAACTTCAAAGAATATTATATTTGTATTATTCTGGAGATGTTTTATTCCTCCGACGGGACTTTATTGTATATCCGGAGATGTTTATTCCTCCATTGGATTATGGGAACTAGGGTTATTAGATCTCCTATGTGGGGATCGGCCCGAAGTTATTTTATCGGAGGTTATTAGACTCAATTTGACAAGTCGGCCTCATAGGGTAAAAAGTCAGTTGGAAAACAAGTATAAGTAGAGGAGGTTGTTCCTCACTTAAATCACTTGTTCACACACTTCTATTGTGTGAATAGGAGAGAGAGAGTTCTGCATAGGAGGAGAAGGAGCTCTTGTTGTGGTCTACTATCTTGTATTGGGTTGATTATCTATATTGAGGAAAGCTTTGCTAGGTTTTCTACCCCATGAGGGTTTCCCAGGGTATATCTGTGTCTATCTTGTGATTGTGTTTCTTTCAGTGATCTTGCTTGTGCATTTATGCTAGAATTTAACATGGTATCAGAGCTAGCCTGAATAGAACATATTTCACAAGGTGAAAATATCTCTATCTCTCTCTCCGGTGAAAATTAGGGTTTCTGCAAAAAGTTGGTATTGTTGAATTCTGATTACATGGTTGGATAGCCCTTCTCAAAACAAATCTTTTGAGCCCTAGATCAAACTTTTTGGTTGGGTATAACTCCAGGAAAGTCAAAACCTAGTTTGACAAAAGTACGATAAAACCAGAAAACTAGAACCAGAATTCTACAGCAAATCCGAAGTTCGCTAGTCAAGTTTGGAGGCTGAAAAATTGAAGTTTCCAGAAAGTAAGTACATTAGTCACCTCACCTCAGTCAAGCCAATCTCCTGGTAAGGTCAGTTTTTCATTTTTGGAATTTTCAATTTTTACCGACCCCCTGGGCAAGATGGCCCCAAGTACTAAGCTTGAAGACAAGCTAAAGGGTATAGAGAATTTTCAAGCATGGAAATATAGAATTGGTCTCATTCTTGAAGAGAATGATCTTGCCCATTATATCAAAGATGAGAATGCAGAACCTACAGAAGATGAAGCTAAAGAGAAGTACAGGAAAGATTTGATTAGGGTAAAGAGAATCATTGTTGATTCTATTAAGGACCACTTGATTCCCCAAGTGGCATACAAGAAGACCCCAAAGGAAATGTATGATGCTCTCTCCAGAATGTATGAGGGAAAGAACATCAACAGGAAGATGAACCTGAGAGCTCAATTGAAGAACACCAAGATGAATAAAGGAGAATATATTCAAGACTATTTCTCAAGGGTTTCTCAGTTCAAAGAACAACTAGATGCTATTGGAGATACTCTTGATGAATATGAACTAGTCATGACTGCTCTAAATGATCTCACTAGACCTTGGGAGTCATTCATCCAAACCATCTGTACCAGAAAAGAAAGTATGAAGTTTGATGTGGTTTGGGAGGATTGCATTCAAGAGGAAGCCATGGTTTCCAATAGAGAAGCATTGCTCAAGGAAGATGACCAAGCCTTGGCCACCCACACCAAGAGAAGAAGGAATCAATCCTACTTTAATAAGGATAGTCACAAGGAGTCTCATCCTCCACAAATATTTCAAAAGAAAAGAGGATCTAATCAAAGAAGAGATTACTCCTCATTCCAATGTTTTACTTGTCACAAAATAGGACACATTGCTAAGGACTGTCCTCTGAAGAAGAAAAAGGGTACTCACCACAAAAGACATCAAGCACATCTTGCAGAAGATGATAGTGAAGAAGAAGTTGAAGAGGAAGAAAGGCCTCACAAGAAAATACCTCCCCACAAAAGGTATCTCTAGGAGATAACTATCAATATCCCATCAAGGGAATTGGTGAAGCAAACTACAAACTTGATTCTGGAACCCCCATGAAGATGAAGGAAGTTTTGTATGTTCCAGGATTGAAGAAGAACTTGATTTCCATCTCAGCATTGGACAAGAAAGGCTATAGAGTTGCATTCATTGATGGACAAGTATTAATGCGGTCCAAAGGTAAATCTATTAAGGATGCAATTGTCATTGGTGAAGAGGAAGGAGGTTTGTACAAGCTCAAGGGTCATCCAGAAGCTGCCCTTGTGCATGGAGTCACTAGCCCAAATGAGCTATGGCATAGGAGACTTGCTCACATTAACTAAAAGGCACTACCTCATGTAAGCAAGGTAGTTGTAGGTCTACCAGACTTAAAGGTTGACCATGATGGCACATGCAAAGGATGTGCAAAAGGGAAGAACATCAAGAACCCATTTCCAAAGAGTGAAACAAAGACCAAAAGCATTTTGGAATTGATCCATTCAAATGTATGTGGACCAATGCCCTCCACATATTTAAGTGGATATGAATACTATCTCACATTTATTGATGACTATTCAAGGAAGACTTGGATATACTTCTTAAAAGCGAAGAATGAAGTTTTTGGAAAGTTCAAAGAGCTCAAAGCATTGATAGAAAATCATTCAGAAAAGAAAATTAAAATACTCAGAATAGATAATGGCAGAGAATATACTTCAAAAGATTTTGAAGATTTCTGTAAAGAAGCTGGAATCAAGAGAGAGCTAACTACTCCCTACAATCCCCAACAAAATGGTGTTGCGGAAAGAAAGAATAGAACCATCATGGAAGCTGTAAAGACAATGATACATGATCAAAACCTACCTAGTATTTATGGTTTGAAGCAGCTAGAACAGTAGTCTATGTACAAAATAGACTATCCCATAGTGCTCTTGATTTCAAAACTCCAGAAGAAGTGTTCACAGGAAAGAAGCCTGAGGTAAGTCATCTTAAAATATTTGGATGTCCTGTATACATTCACATTCCAAAAGAAAACAGAACCAAGTTGGATCCTTCTAGAAAGAAGGGAATATTTGTTGGATATTGTGAATCATCCAAAGCATTTAGAATTTACATCCCAGGTTTTCATCATATGGAAATTAGTAGGGATGTGAAATTTGATGAAGAAGCAGCTCTCAATAGATCTAGGAAGTGCCAACATGAAGAAATCTATGAAGAAGACACACCTTCCAGGATCACAGAGGCTGCACCCATTCCTAAAGATACTACACCTGAAGACCATGACTTGCTAGAACCACAAGAACCCCCCATTACAAACTTATCAAGAAAAAGAAGGCCAGCATGGGCCAGAGACATTATTCAAGGAGCTGAAAAGTATGGAGCTCCTGAAGGCTCCACTAGAGAAAGGAAGAAACCAAAGCTAGTATCCAACTATATGGCTTTGATGTGTAATCTAGTGGATCAGGAACCTACTAGCTATGAAGAAGCAGTTCAGAAGAAAGAATGGGTAGAAGCAATGACAGAAGAATACCAATCAATAATGAAAAATGATGTTTGGGATATAGTTCCCAAACCAAAAGATAAAAGTGTAGTGTCCTCCAAATGGATATTCAAGATAAAACATGTTGCGGATGGTAGCATTGAAAAATATAAGGCAAGGTTTGTAGCCAGAGGATTCTCTCAAAAAGAGGGAATTGACTATGAAGAAACATTTGCACCAGTTGCTAGGTACACTTCCATTAGAGCTATCATGGCACTTGCATCGATGATGAAATGGAAACTACACCAGATGGATGTTAAGACAGCCTTCCTAAATGGTGTAATTGAAGAAGAAGTGTACATAGAACAACCACTTGGATTTGAGGTAGAAGATGGAAGAACACATGTATGCAAACTGAAGAAGGCTTTGTATGGGTTGAAGCAAGCTCCTAGAGCTTGGTACGAAAGGATTGATAGTTTCTTGACAAGCATGGGCTTTACCAAGAGTAAAGCTGATCCTAACCTTTATCTCAAAGTTATGAAGGATGAACCTGTTATATTATTATTGTATGTAGATGATCTATTTCTGACTGGAAATGAGAGACAGATTATCAAGTGCAAGAAGAAGCTCTCTTCAGAATTTGAGATGAAAGATCTCGGATTGATGCACTACTTCTTAGGCCTCTAAGTATGGCAAGACCCAAAAGGAATCTTTCTAAATCAGGGTAAGTATGCTGTGGAGATTTTGAAAAGATTCGATATGTTGGACTGTAAAGCCATGGCCACTCCCATGGACTCCAACTTGAAGTTATTAGTAGATAACTCATCAGAGTTAGTGGACATAACTCTGTATAGACAGATTATTGGATCATTAATGTATTTGACTAACACTAGACCAGACATATGTTTTGTTGTGAATACCTTGAGTCAGTATCTGGTGGAACCTAGAAGAGTTCACATGATAGCTTCAAAACATGTGATGAGGTACTTAAAAGGTACGATAGATTTTGGTCTTTACGATAGGAAAGATCATGATTTCAATTTGCATGGCTACACTGATGCTGATTGGGCAGGAAGTGTATCAGACAGGAAGAGTACATCAGGAGGATGTTATTGTCTGGGATCTACTATGATCTCGTGGTATAGCAGGAAGCAGTCTAGTGTGGCTCTCAGCATAGCTGAAGCATAATACATAGCTGCTTTCTCTGCCAGTTGTGAAGTAGTATGGATTCGTAAGTTATTATCAGGACTGTTTCACTTAGAGATGGAACCCACTATGATTCTGTGTGATAACCAGAGTTGTATCAAGATGAATGAGAATCCAGTATTTCATGATAAGTCAAAACACATAGAGATCCATTATTTCTATATATGGGATATGGTGCAAAAAGGAGCTATCAAGCTCGAATATGTGAGCACGGACGAGCAAGTTGCTGATATACTAACCAAACCTCTGTCTCGTGTAAAGTTTGAGCATTTTCGAGACAATCTTGGTGTAGTTAAAAGGACTCTTCTCAAAAGGGGGAGTGATATGATAGATGAAGATATCTTTGGGTACTGGTATCGATGTGGATACCTATATTGATGATGATATTTCTTATCTAGATTATATGTTGGCTTGTATTGATGAGGATACTTGCATCTATGTTTTGTTTGCTTGTATTGATGAGGATACTTGCATCTATGTTTTGTTTGCTTGTATTGATAAGAATACTTGCATCTATGATTGTTTGCTTGTATTGATGAGAATACTTGCATATGTACTTGTATTGATGAGGATACTTGTATTGATGATGTGTATACTTGTATTGATAAGGATACTTGTATTGATTATGTGTATACTTGTATTGATGAGGATACTTGTATTGATGATGTGTATACTTGTATTGATGAGGATACTTGTATTGATGATGTGTATACTTGTATTGATGAGGATACTTGTATTGATGATGTGTATACTTGTATTGATGAGGATACTTGTATTGATGATATGTATACTTGTATTGATGAGGATACTTGTATTGATGATGTGTATACTTGTATTGATTAGGATACTTGTATTGATGATATGTATACTTGTATTGATGAGGATACTTGTATTGATGATGTGTATACTTGTATTGATGAGGATACTTGTATTGATGATGTGTATACTTGTATTGATGAGGATACTGTATCATTGATGTGCCTACCTGTTTCAACGATAAGGTTGAAGATGAGGTTTCATGTTCCGATGATGAGGTTGATGGAGGATTGTATCATCCTTGGACTTCAGTCCTAAAGTGATCCATAGACAGATGTCTTCGAGAATGCGGTTCCTAGCGAATGATGAGGATTGTATCATCCCTGGACTTCAGTCCTAAAGTGATCCGTAGACAGATGTCTCCGAGAATATGGTCCTTAGTGGACGTATATAGGACTACATCATCCCTGAGCGTTTGGTTCAAAATGTACATGATAGGATTGCATCATCCTTGGACTTATGTCCTAAAGTGATAGCGATTGATCATCCCGTAAGTGGATCAGGATTGCATCATCCTTGGACGTATGTCTTAAAGTGATAGGGATTGATCATCCCGTAAGTGGATCAGGATTGCATCATCCTTGGATTTATGTCCTAAAGTGATAAGGACTAATCATCCTGTAAGTAGATTGGTATTGCATCGTCCCTAGACATGGTGAGGTGTCTTAAAGTGATAAGGACTAATCATCCTGTAAATAGATTGGGATTGCATCGTCCCTAGACATGGTGAGATGTCTTAAAGTGAGAAGGATTGATCATCCTGTAAGTTGATCTGGATTGCATCGTCCACAGACATGAGAGATGTCTTAAAGTGAGAGGGATTGATCATCCCATAAGTGGATCAGGATTGTATCATCCTTGGACCTATGTCCTAAAGTGAGAGGGATTGATCATCCCGTAATTGGATCATGTGTATTGCAGGATATGTTGTTGTTGTACTAATGATCGAGTGGATCCAGTTGATGACGATGCTAATGATCGTGTGATGATGATGTTGATGATCGTGTGATGACGATGTTGATGATCGTGTGATGCCGATGCTGATGATCATGTGATGATGATGTAGCTGTTCAAGTGCTGCAGAAGATGAAGACTCAGTAATGAAGATGTTGATGTTCCAGTATTGAAGATCTTGAAGATGTTCCAGTAACTGCTTGAGTTACTGATTATGTATAAAGAAAGCTTCCAATGATTTATAGATGTATCATGTATCATGTAGTCGATGACTCCTTTCTCCTGCAGTTGTTGTTATAATATCCTTCTCGTTAAGGGGGAGTGTTGAAATATTGTAACTTCAAAGAATATTATATTTGTATTATTTCGGAGATGTTTTATTCCTCCGACGGGACTCTATTGTATATCCAGAGATGTTTATTCCTCCATTGGATTATGGGAACTAGGGTTATTAGATATCCTATGTGGGGATCGGCCCGAAGTTATTTTATCGGAGATTATTAGACTCAATTTGACAAGTCAGCCTCATAGGGTAAAAAGTCAGTTGGAAAACAAGTATAAGTAGAGGAGGTTGTTCCTCACTTAACTCACTTGTTCACACACTTCTATTGTGTGCATAGGAGAGAGAGAGTTCTGCATAGGAGGAGAAGGAGCTCTTGTTGTGGTCTACTGTCTTGTATTGGGTTGATTATCTATATTGAGGAAAGCTTTGCTGGATTTTCTACCCCATGAGGGTTTCCCAGGGTATATCTGTGTCTATCTTGTGATTGTGTTTCTTTCAGTGATCTTGCTTGTGCATTTATGCTAGAATTTAATAGAATGTAGACACCTATAGTTTAGCAATGTTAATTTATATCATGTAGGATCAACCACATGAAGCTTATCTCCTCACAAGTCACCAATAGTTCTACAAAGTCTATTTTTCCAAAGGGGAAAATAATAAAGTTTCTCAATAACTTTATAAATTATTATTATTATTGAATAATAATAAGTTTTGAGAAAATAAAGTGTCTCAACAACTTAAAGTTGGTAAAGGTTCCTTGTGATCCCAAGGGGATGGTAAATAATGGTATAACATACGTCCTTTATAAAAAGGCCAGGGAAAATTTGGCTACATACAACTTATCAAGAAAACATGAAAATGATGCCACACTATGTTCCATTTCCATAGTAATTCCTGAATGGATCTAAGAGGTCCAAACTGAGTACGCCAAAAACCCATAAATAAAGAATCTAATAGAGGAAATTGAAAGAAACAAGGTAGAAAACTCAAAATAATAAAGGGAGAAAGACATGCTATGGTACAAACAAAGGATATATTTTTCCATCTCTTCAAATTTCAAAACTCAAGTTTTAAAAGACAACCATGATCCTCTGACAATGGGCCATGTTGGAGTTTTCAAAACATACCATAATATATGACAATCCTTCTTTTGGAAATGGATGAAGACTAATATTCAGAAATATTTGGCAGAATGTGATACTTATTAGTGACAAAAGTTTGAAACGGTTGCTCCTCTGAGGCTTCTCCAACCCCTTCATATTCCATCTCAGAAATGGTCTGAAATATCCATGGATTTTATCACTAGTCTTCCTACTTCTGATAGGAAAGATAAAATATTTGTAATTGTAGATCGGTTAACCAAATATGCCCATTTTATTGGGATTTCATCAAAGGATAAAGTAGGTCAAGTCGTTGATAGTTACATAAAAGACATATTCAAGTTCCATGGGTTTCCCAAAGTTATCATCGGTGATAGGGACCCCAAATTTGATAGCAATTTTTGGAAGGAATTGTTCCAGCAAGTTGGGACCTCATTAACTATGAGTACCTCTTACCACCTACAGATAGATTGACAAACTGAAGTGGTTAATAAATGCCTTGAAGGATACCTTAGGAATTATGTGAATGATCACTAGACACAATGGATAAATTGGCTACACCTTGCAGAATCGTGGTACTATAGTACATATCATACCACAAAAAAAATGACCTCTTTTGAATCCTTATATGGGTTTCCACCTCCAACAGCTAAAGAATATGTTGGAACATAATTCCCATCTAGACTTTGTTTAATATTCCTTGCATAAGTTTCCAAGTGTTTAGGGTAAGTTGTTCCATGGTTTGGCTTCATAGTACCTATTTTAGGGGGTTTCTCCACATATTATACTAGTGGTTTTCCATAATATCCAAGTTTATCCACAAGTGTGCCCCATTTCCTTATTATGGGGAGTCAAAGGCACCCTACTTAATTCATTTAATGAGAGAGGTGCCCCACTTCCCTATTCTATGGGATAAGGTTGGACCAAGGGCACTAATGCACTATAAATAGTCAAATTGCTCATTAATGGCCACTACCAAAGCCCTAAACCACCTAATTATCCCTCATAATGATATCATCCACATTAATTGACTAGACTAACATCCTCATGGTCCTCATAGGTTCATTGTACCTCATTATGGCCCAATACGAGAGTCACACTTGGAACAATGTCATAGATTGGGGAAATTACTCCACTAAGCCTAGGATTAATGAGAGCTACTCAACTTCCTCCTAAGGATCACAAATTTATCTATCGATATGAATTAGATATTGTACACATATTATTGAATAATATGAACAGTGAAGTTTACATCAATTTTTTCTATCTCATGTATTTATGTTTCAATATTTCTTCATATTTCCTACTAAACTCTTTGTGAGGACTAGTTTTTTTCTAAATCTTGGCTTGTAAAATTATTACATGGAATCAAGGCCATAGAAATTTCACATGGTATCAGAGTTTAGGATAGCTGAGCATAGCTACTTCTAGTAGTGCACTAGAAGCAATGGAGCAACCACAAAAATCCTTGGGGAAATTTCCTTGAAGCCATTGGAGAAATCCTTTGGAGTCTACCTAGGTGTGATGTGCTCTCGAATTTGCCTATTGTCGAATTAAGGAGCTCATATTGATCCAAATAGTTTTCCAGTATAAGTTTTTAGAGTTGTTTTTGCAGGTACAACAACTTCTACATGGATTCAAAAGTTCCTCTTCTTACTCCATTCAATTATGCTAAGCGGAAGCCTAAAATGTGTGCATATATAAGGAGACAATGTCTCTATGATGTGTCCATTGGCACTGAGAGCGAACCAAATTATTATTAAGAGAAAAATTATTGGCTAAATGACTGTGACTGATCATTCATTTCTATGTGTCTAGCCATGTCTCCAAGTATGCACTACTTGATTGGTTCTGCAGACTATCCATTTGAGATATGGTCCAACTTGGACAAGGCTCTTGACAAGCAGAAGATTGGTGCATGGAGTGATACTATGGACATTTTATATTCCTCATAATGTCTCAAACTCTATTCTCTTTGATGAAGTTGTTCATGAAGATTAAATGGCAAAATCTTCAACACAATTTCATGTTGGTACATATCTCTTTTATTTGAATGGTTCCTCTACATGCAATGAAGTAGAATGTAAAGAGACGTAATATATTGCACAAGATGTTGCTGCTAATGATGAAGATACAACAAATGGAGATTCCATTGTTGAATAAGAACTCTCTCTTCACTCATTGTTCTCCTATCATACTTCTTCTACTGAGGATTCTCGATCAGTGATTGCTCTAGAAGATAAGCATTCTTCCTATGAGTTTGTTGATGTGCAAGATTGTGATTCCTTGGATATTTTGCAGTCTATATCATATTATGGAGTTCATGCATTCGAAATACTTTCTATCACGCCTCCTCTCACTTACTACATAGTCACATGCACACTTCCTCAAGGTATTGTTGAAGCTGGAGACAACATGCATTCGCTTGGGTTTAAGCCTCAAGCACATCAAGCTTCACTTGGTTATAATTTAAAGTATTTGGACCATCTAAAAGCATTTGGAGTTGATATCCAAACTCCTTTGTTCTCTCATGAGTCTTCACATTTGAATTTTGAGGATCATCAGTCAGTTGTTGTAGCTCATTCACACTCAGAGCCTCTCAATGGTTTGCAATTTGGTGTGACATTGGATGCTATGGAGGCTGAAATTTGGTATGGATTTGTTGCATTCACTCTCACTGTCATGCTTCCTATCCATTGAATGATTATGATTGGCACTTGTTCTCATAGTTTCACAAAATATGGAGGACACTATCATTCGCTTGGGATTGATTCTCAATCTCATCAAGTCTCATTTGGGTTTGTTTTGGCCACATTTGGTATGATGATCAAGTATGAAGAGCACATGTTTGCGCTTTCTTCCACGATTGCAGAGATCAAGCATCTGATCCAAGCATGGGAGCAGCATCCACTTCTTCCCAAGAAGGTTCCTCCAGACATATGAACAAGTTCACACCTACTTGTTTTTTGGAGTAGTTTATTTTTGGTGTATTTCATGTCCATTTTAGACGGAGGATTTTTCCCATGTGGTTTTTCCTCTTTCCTCACTTATATGGATTATTAATGTAAAGGATGACCATAAGCCTTTGGTTCTTGGGCCCTCATAATAATTTTCTTTGCTCACAACCATTTTGGCTTAAGGGGGGGTGTTGGAACATAATTCCCATCTAGACCTTGGTTAATAGTCCTTGCATAAGGTTCCAAGTGTTTAGTGTAAGTTGTTCCATGGTTTGGCCTCATAATGCCTAGTCTAAGGGGTTTGTCCACATATTAGACTAGTTTTTTTCCATAATAGCCAAGTTTGTCCACAATTGTGCCCCATTTCCTTATTCTGGGGAGTCAAAAGTGCCCTACTTAATGCATTTAATGAGGGAGGCACCCCACTTCCCTGTTTTATGGGATAAGGTTGGACCAAGGGTGCTCATGCACTAGAAATAGTCAAATTGTTCATTAATGGCCACTACCAAATTCCTAAACTAACAGGGATGATTTTAAGAAACCCCCCTAAATTTATATATTTAAAAAATGGGTGAATCTCCCTGATATATAGGAAACTTTGAAGGCGATTTTATCAATAATATAATATGCATATATAGTTTTTTTGGCAAATCTTTCATTTTATTATATAATGCTTTAAAATATTAGCAAATATTTCACTAAATTATACGATATTGTAAAATCTTGGAGAATATTTCATTGCATTATAAAAAATTGTAAAAACTGGTGAATATTTCATTGATTTATAAGATATTGTAATAATTTGGCGAATCTTTTTCCAAGAAGACTCGCCATCTCTTTGATTCCTAGGAAATCACAATTCATTGTTATTTCACTTTTCCTTCTAATAGGTTTTTCATATTATTTGATTCACAGGAGCCCCAAATTTTTTGTTAAGAAACCCTTTACCATGATTAATATTCATTATTTTTTATTAAATGCAAATGTTAAGTATGCACCACAAATCAGTGAACATCACAGTAATACATCTAGAAAACTATTCACATTGTTGTAAATATTTCTATTACTTTTTAGATTTAACTTTGGGACTATATTCATTATGGAGGTATGAAAGCCTTGAACAAGGACAAGGAGGTGTCCAATTGAAACAAGAAAACTTTCATCTGTTACTCTTCCTCCAATGTTTGTCAAGATTCAGGGAAAGTGGGGACTCCACTTGTTATCTTGTCCCTTAATGGTCCAACGGACATGTGGGGACCTGAATCTTGAAAAACCGATAAATTGATAGAATCATACATTATGCCCAATATTGGCCTCCAATAGCCAGTTATGCCCATGGAGGCCAGGAAAATTATACATTGTAATTATACCAAATGCATTAGAGGAATGTTAGTCTCGTGCCAATAGGTCTCCTACAATCAATGCATAAGAACCTAGTGCATAGACCATTTTTATCTTCGCTTAGTTATGTAGAGCTCATTTATTTTTCTAAATAATGATAAGTATTTACAAAGAAAATATACGATCAACGTAAAAAAAGCGAAAAAGTGAAGACAATTAATTCATGCAACTAAAAGGTGCTAAAAAACATATTTTCTCAAACCATGAATCAATGGAAATCAACTAAAACCAATCTTGATTCAAGCTACAACAAAGGGTTAAATCAAGCATCAAGAACTCGAAGCATTCAAGGGACTAACACAATATTTAACCAAAATACATGCAAACTTCACAAATCGACAAAATGCTTCAAACAAAAGAAATAAACAAACCATAAAGAATTGTCAAGATATTAGAGCTAAACACCAACATCGTTTTATGCACTTAAATGAGCTCATTCTGGCTTAGCGAAAGTGTAGTCAAATTAGTTATTTATCCTTTAATGCTTGGACACTATCTATGTGAAGAGATAGCTCCTAGGCCTGGCTTTGTCAAATTCTAGTGTCATTTCCTTTCACATACAAGAAAGAGACAATGTAAGAGATAAATATCAA
Organism: Larix kaempferi; assembly: GCA_027924585.1. Taxonomy (NCBI): domain Eukaryota; kingdom Viridiplantae; phylum Streptophyta; class Pinopsida; order Pinales; family Pinaceae; genus Larix; species Larix kaempferi. The sequence goes on along the minus strand of BSBM01000401.1, from coordinate 6,553,573 downwards.
AACATGTATCTTAAAATAAGCTGCATCAAGGAAATGTAGCTCAAATCATCAATGTTACAACAAAAAAGTACAATGTATAATCTATTTTTAACTAAAACGCAAGTTCAAATTCACATATAGTGATCACCAGCAAGGGTCCATGCAACACCTATACCAAAATAAGACTCAAGAGTCCCTCATGTGTATTGGATCATATACAATCTTAGGTGAAATCCATTTCCCAATTCACATTTCGGGCCTGGTCCTCATTTTCAGCACTTTGAACATGACCTTTTCTAGATAAATAGTCATTACGATCCTCAAAAACATTATGTTCCATATCAATTTCATTAAAGAAATTTGTCATATTGTTTATTCCCTTTCTTTCATGATTTGATCGCCAAAGAGCTAGTGCTCTTTCGTATGGAAAATTTTCAAACTCATACTTTGTTACATATAATATTAAGCATGTATCAACATTTTTATCAAGCTTGTTCCTCAAATTTTACTTCAAACATTTCAATGCACTAAAACTTCTCTCATCCTCCACTGATCCCAAAATCATGGTTTGACATAAATGCGCTAATTTGAAATACTCTGACATTCTTTGCAGTAGAAATTCACTACCACTGAGTTTAGTCCATAATCTTGTAATTGCACCATATTCTAGAGGATTCTCCAACTTGGAAAATTGATACCACATTCTATAAGCAAAGCATTGGGATTGATCTGGCAATTTTTTTCGATCTAAAATACCTTGAATATGTTCTCCTTGAATCTCGGCCTCTTGATATAAATGGCTCTACAAAATCTTCTGTTTTCCTATAAAGTCAACCTTTAAAGTGTCTATACTTTGACAATCATTCCAATATTTAGGGTATACCACATACATTTCCTCCAACAATTCATCTCGAGGAAATCGTTCTCTTATATCCAATGATAGTGATTTTGCATGTTTTATCAAGTTTACCCTCACTGAAATTACAACAATGTCAAATCGTTCTCTTGCAACATGGCACTCTTTGGTGGTTCTTCCTATATTGTCATTATAATAAAAGGGAACCATATACCCATGCACTACCATACATAGCATCCCTTTTTTTATCAAACTTCAATAAATTTTCATCATTTTCTATATTGATTATCTTAGTCCAGTTTGTAAATGCTAGACCTGTAAAAGACTTCACCATCATATAAAAATTATCTAATGCAAGGCATGTTAATTTTCTAGCATTTGTGTATTCAAAAATATACTTCGTGTGACTCTGAGACATCTTCACGAGGATATTCATTTCATGAAGTAGAGGAAGAACTCCAACCAATTTTAATAATGTCTCTATATGAGTTAATAGAAAGAGAAGATTTTGATCTTTTTCTACACTTAAGCAATGTTCATACATCACCCCTACCAAGGATGCATATCCATCGAATAGTGTTTCAACTAGTCCCTTCAGTGAGATCCATCTTGTATCAACATCTTTTAATAGTTTGTTTCCATTTGTAACACCGTCGTAAAAAAAAATTAAACTCTGAAAACCATTTGGGACTCCTACAAAAGCATGCATGAACCTCACGTACAAGATATTCAACTTTTGAAACCAATGGAAAGTTACTTACTATTTTAAATGCAAGATTCAGCCTCCGAGCCATATAATGAATACTAAGCATATGCGGTGAAGCTGAGAGTTGTAGTCTAGCGCAAAGGTCGTTCCTTTGTCCCTGCATTACTGATGCTCCATATTCTCCAATGCATACCAACTTTTTTCGATCATTGAATGATCCATACCACCAATTTCCTTCAAACTATCAATAACAAGTTCATAAATATTTTCTGCTATAGAACTTTGGCTCATTTTATGAATTTCAAGTAGATAGGAATGCCTGATATGGTCATTGACCATATAAATGCTCATGCAAATCCATGAAGTATTATCAAAAGCTGTAACCTAATCCAAAGATAGTGAAAAAAATGTAGGATTCACAATATTCTCTTTCATATCATCCTTTTCTACTTGAGCTAGATATTTTCCCCATTCCCAACCACTCATTAAAGACCAATGAGAAGATGGAAAATTTGGCACTTGAATAAACAATAGATATTTTATCATTTTTGGATAATCTTTCATAGGACGACCATTGGATAGGATGTGAAATACAGTGCTTAATTGTATCGCCTTCAATAAAAAATTTGCTTCCATCATCTTTCCAAATTGAGAAGTGATGGTTCCTCCACTTTCCTCCACTTTTATCTTATTTATTAAGAATTTATTGTATTCCTCTTAATATTGGAGATGTCAACATTGGCTAATATATTTCCATCTAGCAGTAGATTTCTTCTCATCATTTACATTTTTCTTATCATACACCTTTCCTACATGCTTCTCTATTGTGTCTAGATTCATTTGCAATTTTATTACCTTACCAAGTTTCCAACTACATGAAATGCATTTAACTTCTTGTGAGGTATCATTCTCATTTGCTGGAGATATCAGTTCAATAAATGGGAATATCGAGACCCAATCAGATTGGAATTGTCTCCCTAAGTCCCAATGGCCTTTTTTCCTCTTCCATGAATGGACTATGTCACCTTGCAAGGAAAAATCTTCCACATTTGAACTGCCAATTTTTTATGAAAATGAATTTGTCTCACTTTGATCACTAGAGAAATGTATTCTACAATCCATTGTATGGGTTGCAGATGCATTATCCAAAGTGTTGACATCTCTCTCATTGATACCTTACTCAAGAGAGCTTGAAGCATGAATATGATGTGGATTATTAAATTGAGGCTTTTGAAAATATGATATTACATCCTTTTGTCTTGATGTTTTATTTTTATTCCCATGATCCATGTTTGACATCTTACCTATTGTTCCACAATTGAAATTCCAAATCAATATAGAAACCAAAAGGAATCCTTCATGAGAAAAAAATGATATAAAATTAGTACAATTGCACATTATATTGCAAGAAAACATAATGATACAAACCATCTCTTACATTGTAAGCAAACTTAATAAAGTACTGCCACCAATACTATCACAAACCATCTTCCATGCGCCAATTTTGGTACTTCATTATCAAAATTTTGGCAGTTAAATTTAAAAGCAATGATCCAAGTACTCATATTATCTAGGAAATAAGAGGTCAAACTAATGGGCTATATGCAAACAAGTTAGGTGAATATTTGGACCCTTTCCCAAAATGGTTGGCCTATGGGACAACCATATATTGTGCATTATTGCATAGAGAGAAGTGAGGCACTCTACAACTTGAGTGGGGGGATATACCCATGTGCAACACTGATAAAATAAAACGAAACAAAGAGTTGCCATCTTATTTTTTTAATCACAAGAACATAAGGAAAACTGACATACTATGTATCCCACTTACAATGTCACGTCCCCTCCCATTATACTAGTGCAATGGAGAGGATCGTGAGGTGAAACTGGGCATCTAACCCCATGTACTTATGAAGTAAGCATTCATTACATATGAAGAGGCATAAACATTTTCAATACACAGCAGAAGTAATTTCATTTACGCATTCACCATACATTCAAGATATTCATCAATTAAATATTTATGAGATAGCACAAGAGAATACTTATCTTTAACAGAGTAGTCCCAAGCAACTAGCTATATCGCGGCAACGTTCCACCCAACCATAGGCTCTTCGACAGCTTATACTGAGTCCATCCGAAGGCCACCCCCGAGCTGGGCATGATTTTCACAAGGAAAGGGAACATTCCTGCTCACACACAACCCATTTACCATTTCGTCTCAGCCAAGCCAGTCCAACTGGGTTTATCAGGCTACACTTGAACCATGGATGCTTATTCTCAAGCTCCATCCAGAACAATGGGTTACCCATTGCCCATACCCCAACATACTCTTTGTTCTCTCAGCAAAAACGATCATTAACAGGGTTATGCATTTACAACAACAGTGTTCACAAAACAGGGTCCACCTTGGCTCTCCCAACTCATGGATTCACCCAAGCAAACTGTGGAATTTCGATTTCAACCCCAGAGAGCAAAACCGATTTCTCTCCGCTGGTTAGGATCCTTTCCAATGGCCAAAACGACCTCCAGGAAGACCCAAAAACGTTCTGCTCTCTTTCCCCACTGGTAACCCACACAAAAACGCCCCTTCCCAGCTAAAAGATGAAGGGAAACACAGAAAAATGAGAGAGGAAAAACGCCCAGGCAGCTAGAGCTGCGTGAGAGAGTAAGGCCATGCTGAATAATGGCTTAGGGAGAAATTTCGTGGCTCTCTTCTTGCCCAAGGAGACCAACACGATTTTCCATGAAGGGTGGCTTGCCCATACCCGATTTTGGACAGCCATACCTCTCCATTCCCAAGGCATTAACTTCCCCAACCAACTCTTGGGAGAAATCAATGGTTGAGTACAAAAGTCAACATGGGTAGTTGAGGGTTTGATGGGTTCTCTTATTGACACTTGGCTTGACTCTATTGGCTCAAGGGTTTGAATGTTTTCCCTCCCAATTCCTTGTGAAATCATGCCCCCATCTCTTTGTTGCATTGCATAGCTAGTTGTGGGTATTTTTATTAAAAATGCATATTACATGATGTTGAAATTCCAATGTTCCTGGCTAGCATGCAAAGCATATGCATCACTAAATCGATGGCAGGGCCTTGGCCTTGAGCTCCTCACCATGATTTCATAAAAATATTACATCAATTACCTTTGAATGCAATGGGGTCAATAATGGGGACGTGACATACAATATTTAACCTTGCTACTAAAGATATTTTTTTATATTTAGATCAAAATATGGAAACCCTTGTGGTGTGATGCTAACATCTCAATATTCAGGTCTAGAAAACTGGGTACTCTGTTTCAAATAGCGAGCTAAAATTACTAGTATAAGCCATACCTTTAACATATCTCAGATCAATTTTCAATATAATTGAAATCAAATGAATGTGATTAGGCTTGTATGGGGACTATAACACTTTCCATTAAACTCAGAATTGATCTCCAGAACGATGCCTTTGCAAATGGTGATTAGGATTCCTATTAAATAATAGAAACAACAATGATCGTTACCTTTTAAAGTATAAAAAGATGACTTAAACAATGTTTTTTCCAAATCTAGGTATGCAAATGAAGATTGGTGTTATATCCAATTTATCTTATGCTCAACACTTAGGGGAAATTTAACATATATTAGGATGATAGTACAAACAATGATTTGGTGTATTTTACTTCTCATTTGGATGTGATAATATGGAACCCAAAATGTTCTTATGAAATCAATCTTTATCAGTTTCCAAGGAAGGACATCAACAACAGTGACAAAAGGTGATGCGGCATCCCCTCCCATCAGCCCAAGCAAGGGAGAGAACATGACTCTGATTCTGGGCATCTAGCCCCCATATCCCATAAGTAAAAATTCATTCATTGATAGAAAAAGACATGTACATGTGCATATTGTAATTGAACACACCGGAATTAAAAATCATGTTTAATATCTAACATACATTCAACATTTTCATGACAGCCATTGAATAAATACATTGCAGAATTTAAACACATGAGAGTACTTATCTTCAACAAAGTAGTCCCGAGCAACCAACTATGAAGCTGCAACGTTCCACAAAACCATAGGCCAACTGTGCTTATCAATCTCTTGATACAACTGCCACCCCTGAGTTGGGCATGATTTCTACAAGGAACAAGGGAACAACAGACTAACACATAGCCAAACATGCACCAAAATGAGCCAAGCCAATCTATGATTAGGTTTATCAGGCTGCTAGGGAATGGAAAGGAAGAATTGCTAAGCTAGTGAGCTCAAGCACAGAGCCATGGATACCTCTACAAGATCTATCTAACTTGGCACCCACAATACCTACACACCCAACACAAGGAAGTATTTTCTTCATTGCTACACAATCCCTCAAGCCATACCTTCCTTTCTAGTGCTCTTAGTGTGTGCATAGAAAAGTAGCCAAAGCTCTCTTGATCTTTCTGAGAGTTTACCCCCTTCACTAGGTTTGTCAAGTCAATTCTGTCCACTACCACTCCAAATTTCTTGCTCACAAGTTCAAACCAAAACAGGGATGCAAATAACAGCAAAACCACAATTTCTGGGCATGAAGAAAAAACGTTGGGCAACCAAAAAACGAAATGGCAATTGGGGATTCACCCTGGGAGAACAAAACCATTTCCAGAAAACGTTGTGGGCACTCAAGAGACAAAAACGACCTCCATAAACCCCAAATTCGTGGCTCCATTCCTCCCAGCCATTGTGCAATACAAAAATGAGTTCCCAGACATGGAAAATGCACGAGATAGATGAAAAACGTGATGGGAAAAGCCCCAGATAGCTCAAACTGCGTGAGAGGGAAAGGATTGGGCATTCAAGGGCCAAAATGACCTTCACACAGTCACACAATTGATGGGAACATTCAAAGACGATTTCTGAGGTAGGAGATAACTTCTGGGTTCACAAAAATGATTTTTCCATAATGAAAACCAAATCTGGAAATTCAAAAAGGATTTCACAACAATAAGAGGAAAAAACAAGCTATCAACTCATCTATTGAGCTCCCAATGGATTCTCTTCTTTCCCCACAGTCCAGCCATCACAAAAATGAGATTCTCGGCTTGAAGACCAGTGAATTTATAGCGTTCTTCATGAGAGAAACGCCCAACAAGCTTCCAAAATGTGACAAAGTGAAGTCTGATCCTGCATAATGGCTTGGGAAGCCAATTCGTGGGTGTTTTCTTGCCCCAGAAGGAAAAATACCAATCCCCAAGTTGATGGCTTGCCCATACACGAAATTGGCTGCCATACCTCTCCACTCCCAAGGCATTAACTGCCTCAACCAACTCTTGGAAGAATTTAATGATTGGGTGCATAAGCCAAAATGGGTAGTTGGTGATTTATGGGTTTTCTCATTGACACATGGGTTAGCACCATTGGGTCAAGGGTTGAATAATTTCCCTCCCTATTCCTTATAGAAATCATTCCCCTGTCTCTTTGTTGCATTGCATAGCTAATTGTGGGTATTTTATTAAAATTTGTATGTACATGATGTATTAATTTACATTGTGCATGTCCAACACAAGAACCATATGCATCCATTTTAATTTCCAATACATGAAACGATAAATCGATGGCGGGGCCTTGGCCTTGAGCTCCTCACCATGATTAATAACAATATTTACATCATTTACAATTTTAATGCAATAGGATCAAAATAGGGATATTACATTCCCCTCCCCCTTACATTAGCACTGTCCTCGGTGCTTATCAAAATTGAACAAAAATGGATATGCCACTCTCATGGCATCCTCCAGCTCCCATGTAGCCTCATTAGGACCGTAGTGCTTCCATTGCACCTTTACCTATCCGATGGCTCGGTTCTGGAGCAATGTTACCCTCTTGTCTAGGATGCGCAATGGATCGGTTTGGAACTCTCCCTCGGGTTCTACCTGGATCACATCCCAATTAATCACATGGTTAGGATCATGTACATATTTATTAAGCAAAGAGATATGAAAAAAATTATGAGCTCTAGTGCTAGCAGGAAATGCAAGTCTATAGGCAACTGGCCCTATTCTTTCAAGCACTTCAAATGGCCCATAATATCTAGGTGATAGCTTGGCACAACTGTTAACACCTAAAAAGTGCTTACTAGCTCATTCCCTTATTCACATGACCCATTTGTCCACTTTTCCACCATCTGAGCCTCTGAAACCAACAAAAGGTCACCAAAAGACCTTAGTACACCCCTTTTTCCCACTCAAAAAGATTATTTTTCCTGAAAAGCATAAAAAACCCTCAAAAAGGGTCCAAATTCCCCAAAAATATTAAAAAGGGAATTAAAATATTAATTTTATTCAAAAAAGGAAAAAGGAGGGAAAAGTACCTAAACCATGTTGGTCAATACCATTTGGTTTCCACAAAACCACAAATGGTATTCCCCACCACCAAAACCTATAAAAAGGTGGCAGGGGCTCCTCATTTCACATCCATCCATTATCTCATCCTCATGCTGCCGAAATCTCCCTTGAGCATTTTGGCCATTATAAGCAACCTTGGAGAAGGAGACCTCTTGGAGCTTGGAGCTACTTATATTGGGAGTCGCTCTGCATCAACCTTCACCATTGGAGGTATTACTATTGCAAGCATTAGCTTGCCCCATTTTTAAATACAAATTTATTCTTTCATATTTTCTTGTTCTTGTTTTTAAAATATTTCCATTATTTGCTTATATTCTTGCATAGATCCATGATTAGTTTTGTTTAGATTAGTTTCTTGTTTAATTCTATTGAAACTGCTGCTACTAGTTAGCAGGTGCCCATAGCACTAAGCCTGGTTGCAAAACCGGGCCAACAATTTTTGGCGACTCCGCTGGCTTTGAACAATAGATCTCAATTTTGCTTCAATCTTAGTTTTTTTATTAGTTTTTAGCCTTTAGATCCATAGATCTGCCATCCTAGACAGCAGATCCATTGCTGATCTAGGTTTTGGCCCCATCTATTGCCATTAATATCCCGAATTCTCAATTTTTGGGTTCATTTTTCGGCTTCCGTGCATGGCTTTCGCCTCGCGGTTTTTAGCCTGACAGTTGCGCGGTCCATCGCGGCTTTTGGGATTTTTTCCGCGTGGTTCCCCGCGGCTTCACGACCTGTTTGCGCGCTGCACATCGCGGCTTCGTGGTCTTTTGCCGCGCTGCACATCGCGACTGCGCAACCCTTTTCTGCGTGGTTCCCCGCGGCTTCGCTGCCTATTTGCGCACTGCACATCGCGGCTTCGCGGACATTTTCCACGCTGCACATCGCGACAGTGCGCCGAAATCCCGCGTGGTCCATCATGACTATGCGACATAAACCTGCGCGGTCCATCGCGGCTTTTCTGTCAAAACCCGCGATGCTAATTTTTTCATTCGGCCATTCCGATTTAAAAAATTAATTTTTACTGTATTTTCTGCCCACATAGCACATTTTTACAGTATTAAATTCTGCATATTTTACAGCCATAGAAATTTTTTTACTATTTAGAATGCACATCTAGAAGTCTTTTTAAAAAATTTCAAGAAAGTGAAAGAAAGACTTAGTTTGCAGTTTATCTAGGTTAAAAAAAATTTCCTGTTTACTTCTTTAAAATCTTGCCCTTAGCAATTTCCTTGAAAAAGAAATCCATTTATTTCTTAAAAAAGTTATCTTATTTGCTTTCATGTTTGAAAGATCCTGTGTTTTTCAAATAGTCCTTGAAAAGCATTTAATTTCCATTTATTGAAAAAGTCATAAAATTTGTTTTTGTTTTCGAAAGATCCTTTGTTTTTTGAATACTTAGCATTTACTTTTTTCAATTTCCAGTTTAAAATACCACACGTGCACCCAATCAAACACTAATTTTAAACTGAGCCTTAAAACTTACCCTAATTTCAACCCACTTTTAACCCCACTTGGGGAACACTAAAAGAACTTTGTAGCTAGGTAGTATTTAGGGGATACGTGTTCCAATAACACCCCTCAGTTATTACATCTGAGACATAGTTGTTGTCCTTTAGGGAGCTAAAATCTCTTAGTATTTATTGGCGCGGTCACAACCGGTTTGTGGGAAGGCCTCTCCCCTAGGAGGGTTGAAGTCGCGAGGATGGTTCTAGAAGCCTGAGTGGAATACCGAAATCCATTCAGTAACCGAAGGGCTACCATTCGCAGTTCTCGGGATATCCCTATATTGGGATATTGTGATAAAGGACCAAACGGCAGATTTACCTTTTCTCGACGCGTCATGAACGAAGTATCCTAGTAGCCATTCCTTAGGATTGATTACCCAGTGTCCCTCCCGGTAGGGGGATATCTAGCCATGGACTCAACACTCAATATTGTCTGACTTGGATTTCATCACCTTGCAGAGAATATAGTTTGTTGATTCACAATACTTTTAGTTAGGTGTTTGCGTGATTCAACCCACCTTTGGTCTAGTTACACCTATTTTTTCTAGAAGTTGTTTGCATGTTGGTAATCTGACCATTTGTTGCATCCCTCCACTTATTGTAGCACAGCTGCTAGAATAAGTGCCTTTTTTGAGGTTGATTTTTTGGCCTGAGAGCCTTCATTTTTACTCCCCTTCTTGCACCCTTGGTTGCATTAGGGTTTTGAGTTTTTCATATATTACCATTTTACACATACAGATTTTTTCACAAAAACTTATTTTCTCACCATTGAGAATTTTAGACGCTCTCGTCGTCTACAGGGAGAACTCCCAGAGTTCAGTCTACTTGGCTCGCCACGTCACAGATGCCGAGCCTTATCCCTTGACTCGACACATCGTCAGTCAACTAGACAGTCTTCCGATTCTGACACGCCTCACTTCACTTCTGATTCTGAGGCAGAATCCGAAAACCCCACTGCGTTATTCCCAACCAACATTATGTCTGGAACACCATTTGATCCACTCTTTACCAGCACCATAGGAGAGACGTCTACTGACCCTTCTACTGCAATGCCATCCATGGCAACACCTACCCCCCTAGGTATGCCTAATATGGCGGACACTCCAAATTTAGGAATGCCCAACACAGGGCCACCTCCTGTTATAGGAATCCCCAACACAAGACCACCACCTGTTATGGGTATGCCCAACATAGGGGTCACACCCCCTCTGATTCCCACAACTAAGATTCCAGGAATCGCCACTACTATTCCTAACCCAAGTGTAACCCATGTTGCACTTGGAAGCGCTGGCCCACACTAGACCACACCTATTGGAGGACATATACCTTCAATCCCAAGCATACCTTTAGGCGCTACTGGACCCCTATATCATACCACCATGACTAGGCATGTCCCAGTCCCAGTCACTACATCTGCTAGTTTACCATACATGGCGAGTTTGAACTTGCCAGACTTAGCCAGGCTCACCAATGATCCTATCAGACACGATCCTGCGTGGCCTCACATGCCCACCAAACTCCCCTCCGACATCCCTAAGTTTGAGGGCAAGGCAGGTGAGGACCCCCAGAACCATATTATGTCCTTCCATCTATGGTGTTCCTCCAACTCCATAGTGGACGACTCTGTCCGCCTCTGTCTATTACAGCGCACCTTCACTGGCTCTGCAGCTAAGTGGTATATCGAGCAGCCCCATGGGACGCATGCCTCCTTTACCTCCCTTGCCTCGACCTTCCTGTAATTCTTCTAGTTACCTGTCCGCTATGACGTGGGAGTCGATATCCTACTGTCTTGTAGACAAACCAAGGCCACCCACATCACTGACCACATTCATGAGTGGCGTCGACGCCGAAGCCTCTTCAAAATCAAGTTAGACGACCGTATCTTCTTAGATTGGTTTCTAAAATCCTCCTCCCTCTCATTGCGAAGGATGTGGCATCCGAAAGACCCCAGTCTGAAGAAGAGGCCATCCTCAAAGCCCAACAGTTTGATCTCATTTACGCCCAGTCAGGTTATCTATACACAATCATACCGGACGCCCCACAAGGCAACTCTTCACGCGGGGACGCACCGGGGGCATCACATGCCGCTGATGGCATTATTGGCCAAATCACACCACAAGCTAAACCTTTCAGCATGGTGAGCATCATGCTCACCCCAGACCTCTCTAGGGCTACATCCAGTTCCAGAGAAACAACTTCTTATGCTCCAACAAACCAGACCCATCACATTCATGGACCCTCTTGTCCACAACATTGTTACGGGCAAGCGCCATTGGCATATGTACCTCCTACATACTATAATCAACCTGCCACACAGAACCCCATTCAGTTCCCACAACAACAGACGCATTACCCACAGCCAGCTGCACCAGCTAATCTCACACCTCCAACAGCTCAGGGGTACCAACAACCCCAACAGGCAGCTGGACCACCTCCAGCTCCACCAGCATATTATCCACCGCAACCTGCTCCTGCACCTGCGGCTCCCCAAAATCCCCCTAATGCTCAAGGGTAGGTATATGCACAACAAAATCAGCCCCAATACCAAAATAACCAACGCAACCAGGGTGGGCAACAAATCCGTGGAAGAGGACGTAACCGCGGCAATAACCAACACAATAACTAAGGTCCACAACCTCCCCATCCTCCACAAAATAATAACGCGGCACCTACTCATCAGAACCCTGATCGACCGCCCAAGCAAGCCAAAAACCCTAGTTTGCGAACAAACCATCCTTGTTCTATTTGCGGGGTCTATGGCCACTATACACACGCTTGCCCACATTTGGAGCGAGCTCGACAACTCTGGACTGACGATGCCCATCGTCAAGGACAAGCGGCTCCTCAGCCACCACCCAACCCTCCACCACCACAACATCAACCTTTGGTGCTACAAAACCCTTTTCCAACACAAGCAGTGGTGAACACTCAGTCATTAGCTCCCCCACAGGGCAACGTGCCACCACAACAAATCACTTACGCCGCTCCTGATCAACCAATGTTTGATTCAGGTACACACCACTTGTTGATGATGTCGACTGCCGATGTCAACATCCAAACCCGTCGGAACCAGTATGGCTCTACCTCCGAAGCCCCCCCCGCCGATAAAGATACTAACGCTCATCCCACAGACCAGACGTTACGTATACCCCCGCTTCCACTTGATGGCGCCTCTAAAGCACCTCGCTTCCCACTTCGCCATATCAACAACAACCCCAATGCACGGGCTGCGACAAATTACAACATCGTAGATGACTTAGCTCAGTCTCCTGCAGCCATGTCTGCGTTAGAAGTATTGAAAAACTGTCCATCACAGCGCAAGAATTTACTTTCCGCTATTGGGGCGATTGACCCAAATGATTCGAAATTGATGACCTTTGATTTGGACCAGTCCGAACCACGTCTGCCTTCCACCATAGCAGTCCAAGTTTCCGTTTCCATTCGGAATCTTGTCATCCATCGATGTATCATCGATGAGGGTTCCTCTACATGCGTCATGTCCACATTCGTTTGGAAAAAGTTGGGATCCCCTACTCTCCAGCAATCCACCACTGCATTGCAGGCCTACGACGGCCGGTCAGCACAACCCCAAGGTCTACTACCCAATGTCCCCATCCAGTTGGGTGGTAAAACTGTGCTCATCGATATAGAGGTCATTAATGCCCAACTCGATTATAACCTCTTACTTGGCCGCAGCTACATGTACGCCATGAAAGCAGTTGCCTCATCCATTTTTCATACCATGATGTTCCCCCATGAGGGACGCGTGGTTAAAATCGACCAACTCACCTACTATGATCCCAATGCCCCTGCAGCACCCGAAAACGTTCTCCCCATGGTTGAACAACCCGTTTCTAGTGCAACCACTTCCTTTGTTTCTTCTGTGGGACCCGGACTTTACTCAGATACGCCAATGACCTCAACCTTTCAATCTATTCCACCCCCGCCAGCCGCGACCGTCGTATCTGACCTATGTACTCTTTCCCACAATCTACAAACATCCAACAATCAACCACCTTTGTTTCCTAAACCACCATTGGTACCTAGTCACATTGGCGTTACACCTATTCACACTATCCCCTTCCTATTCCCTCCCTCGGGTGTGGTAAGTTCCCCGGTTATGGCTACCCTTAGTCTCCCCGGTTTAACCTTGGGATTACCCGTGTGGTACATTCCCCCTCCCGTTCCACCTCCGACACCAAATGTCATCCTCCAACCGGTACAACCTATTGTTACCACTACTCAACCTCCTCCCGGGGTCACAATCCCTTCGGCGTCAACGAAACCTCCTCCTGGTGTCACAATCCCTTCATCGTCAATGAATCCTCCTCCTCTCGTCAAGCCCACTGGGGGCAGAGGTCCACAACCATACACTGCTATACCACCTCCTAAGGCAGTTAAACCCCCACCCGTGTTTCGAGCTCCTCCTAAATGCTCGTTGTGCGATGAGATAGGCCATCCAACTCATCAATGCCCACAGTTACCAGCGCTCCAGGAGCATATGAATATGTTAGACGATGACATCAGCATCCCAGTAGTTAGACTAGATCCACCTCCTCAGCCTCGCGACAGATCACTACGCACCAACCATCCATGTGCCATATGTAGTGTGTACGGCCACTACTCTCACCATTGTCCTGATCTCCCGGACTATAGAGCAGCATTGTACGAGTTAAACAACGTCGATTTGGAGATATCTCCTCCCCTCATTGAGGAGATCTACCCCCCGCCATCATCCTCGTCGAAAGAAGTCAATACAATCTATATGATTTCAACAACTTTCAAACCAAAACCCCTTGATTTATGGTCTGACTACTTCAATACTGATGAGCAAATTTTGGAGACACTCACTACACCCGACTACCCTTGGGATGATATGCATCATCGCTCGTACTTCCTCTTGGAAGCATCCACATCCACCGCGTCCAACCAGCTATCGGTCGAATCAAAAGATTTCATACCCACTAAGGTCGATTGGTTAAAAGACCCCATCCCAGCACCGGATGCCTTCGAAGAAGGGAACATGTCCAACATTTCCCCCATTATACAAATAGATATTTCCACAACACCAGGGAAACCTGAGCTCATCTCGCTGGGTGCATCTTGCACTCAAGCAGAAACTCAGGCGTATAAAAAGCTTTTTCAAGAATTCCGGGATGTTTTCGCCTGGTCCTATACCGAAATGCCTGGTCTTGACCCCACCATTATAGAGCACCACATTGATACATGGCCTGAGGTACCCCCTGTTCATCAGAAACAGCGACCCATTCATCCTTCCAAACTCCCCGCTGTTAAAGCTGAGGTCGAGAAACTTCGCAAAGCAGGATTCATTTATCCTATTTCGTACACCACCTGGGTGTCGAACCCCGTTCCCGTAAACAAAAAGCAAGGAACCTTTAGAGTATGCACTGATTTCCGTGATTTAAACCACGCTTGTCCAAAAGACAATTTCCCCACGCCATTCATTGACCAACTCATTGATGAGTGTGCGGGCCATGAAGTCCTATCTTTCATGGACGGGTTTTCCGAAAACAACCAGATTCACATCTGCAAGGAGGACTAGTACAAGACTTCCTTCACCACCCCATGGGGCACCTTTTCCTATCACGTCATGCCATTCGGCCTTAAAAATGCTGGTGCCACTTTCCAGCGAGCCATGACCTATTGCTTTCACGACTTGGTCCATATCCTGCGAGTCTATCTTGATGACCTTACAGCTCGTTCCCGAAAATGATCAGACCACCTTAACGACCTCCGGCAAGTTTTCCTGCATTGTCGCAAATATAAAATCCGCTTGAACCCACACAAGTGTGTCTTTTGCGTTCCGGCAGGCCGGTTGTTGGGTTTTATTGTTTCCCAAGACGGAATTACTGTTGATCCCCTAAAAGTCAAAGCCATCTTAGAAATTCCCCCTCCTCGCATGCTTCGGCAGCTCCAGAGTCTACAAGGGAGGTCCAATTTCCTTAGGCACTTCGTTCCTGATTACGCCACCAAAGTCCACAGATTCTTACGCTTACTTCGTACCCACATACCCTTTGTTTGGGATGAGCAAGCAGACACGGCATTCGAAGCCCTCAAGAAAGCTCTCACACAAGCTCCCTTGATATCCCCTCCGGATTTCTCTCAAGACTTCACCCTTTATGTCTCGGCATCTGAACATGCCGTGTTCGGAGTCTTGGTCCAAGAAGATGCCTCTCACCAAGAGCATGTGATATATTACGTCAGCTAGACCTTGTCTGGCCCACCCCTACGTTACCCATATGAGGAAATATTAGCCCTAGCTGTAGTCTTTTCCATACAAAAATTGCGGCACTACATTCTACTCAGTCATACCACGGTTGTGGCCGATTCCAACCCTATGGTCTATCTCCTAACCCGGCGGCTCCTACAAGGTCGTGTTGCTAAATGGGTCATTATCCTCCAGGAATATGACCTTACTTTCAGAACTCCTAAAAGCACCAATGCCCTCGCGCTTTCTCACCTCATCACTGACCTCCCGTCCTCTTTGTCATCACCCGCTATCCAAACGGATCTGATTGATGAACAAATCTTCATCATTTCGTCTGACGACCCATGGTACGGAGACATTTTGATTTACCTCCGCACGCAAAAATTTTGACCAAACATCGATCGTGACGGACGCCGTTGCATACGACACCATGCCCCCCAATACCTCTTGTTAGGGGATGTACTTTACCGATGTGGCGTTGATACCATCCTACACCGTTGCCTATCCCATAGTGAGGCAGAACAAGTCCTCAATGATTGTCATAGCGATGCCTGCGGAGGCCATTTCTCCGGCATGGCCACCGCCCAGAAGATCATTCGGGCAGGTTACTTTTGGCCATCATTGTTTACTGATTGTATCACCGCAGTCAAGCATTGATAGAAATGCCAACTCTTTACTCCCAAAGCAAGAACCCCCCTATCCCCCTTCATCCAGTCATCACTGTTGGACCATTCTGCAAATGGTCCATCGACTTCCTCGACTACAACCCCACATCAGCCGGTGGTAACAAACACATCGTTGTGGCCGTATATTATTTCACCAAGTGGGCAGAAGCCATGTCGACTTACAATTGCAAGGCCGACACTGCAGCATGGTTTTTCTTCAACCATGTTATCACTCGTTTCGGAGTGCCGAAGCAACCGGTCTCTGACCACGGCTCTCACTTCGAGGATGCCGTCTGGAAAGAATTATCAACCATGTTGAAATTTGAACACCATTTCTCTTCCGCCTACTATCCCCAAGGAAACGGCCAAGTCGAAGCAATCAATAAAATTTTGAAGACCATTCTCCAACGCACTGTAGACAAACACAAATCCAATTGGCACCACATGCTTTTCCCGACACTATGGGCTTACCGCACCTCAACCAAAACCGCCACCGGTTTTACCCCTTTCCATTTAGTCCACGGTGTCGAATCCATCCTCCCTATCGAGTGCCAGATTCCAGACTTACATATCGTCGTTGAACTCCTACCAGACACTTCCCCGATTGAGCAACGTTTACTACTCCTAGAGCAGGCCGATGAAGATCGGCGCACAGCTATTCAAAACATGGAAGCAGCCAAACAACGATCAAAAATAAGTTACGACAAACACGTCCACCCTAGAACCTTTTCTGAGGGAGACCTTGTCCTCGCTTACGATCAAGCCCACGACAAAACCGGAAAGGGAAAGTTTGTATCTATGTGGCAAGGCCCCTACATCGTACACACTTGCCTCGGGCAGGGGGCATACATTCTAACCGATTCAGAAGGCAATCCCCTACGCAACCCATGCAACGGGTTGTACCTTAAACGATTTTACCGATAGAAAATCTGATGGACACCACCGTCCATTCTAGTATAGGCTTCCTTTCTTTTTCTCACAAAAAATTCAAAAAACCTAAATATTTGTTTTTCTCTGCATGACCACAGATGGATCCTCTTCCACTCTACTATGTCGATTTCGCTGATGGTGCAAGCCGTTGGTATCCCAATCTCGCCTCCGCATCTTGGGTAATATACTCCCCTTCACATGAGTTAATTCACATTGACGGAGTATGTTTAGGTGCCGCCACCAATAACCAAGCTGAAAACGATGCCGTGACCGGTCTCCTGGCCACAGCTCTCCAAATGAGCATCCGTCACCTCAACGTTTTCTTGGACTCATAGCTCCTAGTTTCCCAGCTCAACAATGATTACCAGGTACGCGATCCCTGTCTTTTCAGAAAATTCCTGCGCACTAAACAAATGGTTAGACCGTTTGAATCCATTTCGTTCACACATGTCCCAAGACACCTCAATAGTGTAGCAGACCATATGGCCAACAATGTCCTTGATTGGCACACCAATCACATCATGTCATAACCAAAATATGCATCCACATGCATAACATGTGCCTCCACGGGCATATCCATAAACAAAATGTATCCACATGCATAACATGTGCCTCCACGGGCATATACAAATAACAAAATACTGCATCCACGTGCATAACATGTGCCTCCACGGGCATATACAAATAACAAAATACTGCATCCACGTGCATAACATGTGCCTCCACGGGCATATACAAAAGACAAAATGTGCATCCACGTGCATACACGACAATATATCCAAATATATATACACATATATATATAAACCATAATAGTTAACATGTCATAGGTGCCCTCAACACCCGATATACAAAAAATACATCAGTCGTACAAAAAATGCTTCCCCATATGCTCATCAGCATTTGGGGGCAGATACAATATCATCTACTCATCAGGATCCCTAGGCTCCTCCGTCTCCTCCTCCGCTGGCCCCGCCGGGTCATGGTGAGCCCGAACTCTCCGCTCTGCCGGCCCCGCTGGATCATCCCGCAGACATATCCTCCTCTCAACCGGCCCTGCCAGATCATCTTGTCCACCACCCCTGTGCTCCGCCACAAACACCGCTGTCCTCAACAAGAGCGACCACCACTCAGGCGGTGCACCGAAGCAACCCTCCAAAATATCCCGATCCAGGTCTCTCCAACCATCCTCGGGGAGTCCAGCTAGGATCCTGTCGAAGGTCTGTCTGACAACCTCTATGGCATCATCTCGAGGGCCAACCCCTCGCCCACGAGCCGCAAATCCTCCACCGCGTGGAGGCGGTACCGCTGCAACCACCATCTCCCGCCCCCGACGAGCCACGTAGTCGGCCGGTGGCACTGGACCAACATCTGCACAAAGCAAGTAAGCCATCATATACTATCCAACTATAATCATAGATGATAAATCAAACAACACATGATATAGTATAAAATAAAACACAAGACATACCGTCTAAACTCCAGGCCTGTCCTGGGGCACGAGGCATCTCTGGGTCGCCTCGATAGTCCATGCCGGCATAGGGGTAGTCCTCAATCAGCAGGGGCATCTACTCCCACTGCTCATAAAAATCCTCCGTAAAGAAACCGCGGACACCACCGCCGCCACGAGGCATCATCTTCCCCCGCCGCATCATGCGAGGGTCACTCACCAGACCAGTACGAATAGGTACCCACGGTCGTAAGGTCGGCAACCGCTCGAAGAAAAAACAGCATAGAAAGGAGGCATAACAGAACTCTCCTCCCTCTCGACTGGCCTTGTCCAGATCTCTCTAGACACCAGCCAGAAACATCTGCCCCCAGGCATAATAAGTCCCCCGAAGAACAGAGTCCACCAACATCGTTTTTCCCCCAAATAAACGATGTGGCGCAGCAGCACCCAATATCCACAGAACACATGCCCCAACAGCCCGCATATCCCACTCACGTAGGGATCGCAGACTAATAGAGCTGTTCTGCAAAATGGCATCATCAACATAGAAGGTCTGTAACAAGTCCTCCATATCTACACCCGGCGGGATCCTCGGCAAGAGATCGCCCACCTCCCCCAAACGAGGCAACCCAGTCAGAAAATAGACATCCGTGAGGGTGATCTCTAACCTCTCACCCCCAGTAATGAAAGCACCCTCCACCGACACCCACCAACTCACCAGCTTGTTCAGGAGCCGTCTCACTGAACGAATAGGTGGGATCTGAGCGAACTTCAAAATTTCGCTCATAGCCAGAGTCTGTCGCACCCCCGGATCAGTCTGAATCTTCTCCATCAGATCATCATCAATCTCCCCCTCTCGCCATGAGGACAATGGTCTTCTCAACATCCTGCCAGAAAACAGAAGAAATTTTTAGCCCCAGCACAAAAAATTTTGAAAAAATCCCATCGCGGCTTTTCCACCAAAAGCCGTGATGACCATCGCGGCCTCCATGCTAAAACCCGCGATGATCATCGTGGCCTCCAGTCAAAAACCCGCGATGAACATCGCGGATTTTTTCCAGACAGTCGCGATGAACATCGCGACTATCTCCCATGAACTTGTGATGAACATCGTGGGTTCCATCCTCACAGTCGCGATGAACATCGCGACTGTCAGCCTAAAACCCGAGCGGTTCATCGCGGGAAGAGACCCGAAACCCGCGATATTCCACGTTGGAAGGTCAACGTGGAATTTCACAGCCTTCGGGGGACCGCCGCCAAACAAAAAAGACATAATTGAAAAGGCTAAAGCAAATAGAGTTACCTGAAACTCGCAGAATCGAAAACCAATGGTGAAATCTCCCGGAAATCAAGAAATAGCTCTGACTGCTCTGCCAAACGCGCACGTAACAATGACACGTCATATGGGCCCCACGCCCTATTTATAGAAATTCCACCATTTTTCCAACCGCCATTCCGGTTTCATACGACGTCTGTTTCTCAAACCGTTGGTACCATTGGAATCAGCGTAGCGAGAACTTCATGACAGTTCTTTCCTTTTCTAGTTTTCACCAGCTCCATTTTTGGACCATTTTTTGGGTGCCCTCGTTGCCTCGATTTGCGTGCCATATCGGCCGTTGTCCTTTTTTGGCATGCCTTATATCGCCGGATTCAGTTTTCCGCGCTCGTGATGATGCTTGAGATCATTTCTCGCTCTCATGCCTAGATTTTTTGGGCATTTTTTCCCATGCCCCCCTCGTCACCTTGTTTTGCGTGCCACATCCGCCTTTCTCCGTGGTTGACCATCTTTAAATTGCCGGATTCAGTTTCCCGCGCTTGTGATGATGCTTGAGATCATTTCTCGCTCTCACGCCCATACTTTTCGGCCATTTTTTCAAAATGCCCTCTCATTGCCTCGGTTTGCATGCCACAACGGCCGCAGCCCCCTTTGTGACAATCTTTATGTCACCGGATCCAGTATCCCAGACACATGATGACACTTGAGACCTTTTCTCGCTCCCATCTATCCATTTTTGTTCGGTATAATTTTATCCCTTTTTCGGGCCGAGCAATCCCTTTTACGAAAAAGGCACTTAGGGAGTTTTTGTTAAGCTCTTTTCTGACTCCTAGAACACTGAAAAGATCGCCGAGCAATCTTGCTTCCTTTCATGCTCGTTAAACGTATCTGAAAGGGCGTCTACCTGGTCTAAGTTTACCCATTTTCCGGACCTCGTAGACTAATTACGAAAAATGTATACTCTAGTCACATCGGCTAGAAGAGTTCTCCATCCGCATCATTTTATGCTTTTTCGGGCCTTGGAGACTAAACTTACGAAAAAGAAACACCAATGGAGTCCCCATACCGCTTTCAGACTCTCTAAACATGAAAGCAACCACGAGCAATCACCATCCTGGGCTCGTAAAACAAACAGTACAGTAGTCATAACCACTGCAGAGTCTTCTTATCGCTTTCAGACTCCTTAAAAATGAAAGCACCAATGAGCACGAACAGTCCTGGGCTCACAAATCCACAGGACAGTACCATCTCAGAGCACACTTTTATCCCTTCTTGTAGCTCATTAAAACTACGAAGAAGGACCCAATGGTGCCTCTTGGCGCCACGACAGATCACATCTACTCATATGACAGCTTCCCCATGATTGGTCTCCTTTGTTCAGAGTATTCTGCAGTACGTCACCTTGAAAATCCCTCGACAACACCTATCAGCTCGTCCTCCCCTCCCAGAGTCAATATATACCATTCAGTCAATCAAAGCAATGATCCCCTCACCTACAAGTCAATTCCCTACGCTACCAGGTCAACCATGTCATCATGCTCTGAACAAAGGAAGTTTGAGTCTACCCACTCGTTCACCCAGTTATTTCCCATCCCCACAAGTATGTCACTCCTACCATCAGTACTACAACACTTCAGTTCTACACCTTGTGCTCCTATCAAGGAAAAATCATTGCCTTGTTAGTTGTTGGTCTCCCTCTGTCGACGACAACCACATTTATTCCAGAGGATAGACCTAGAGGTCCCTGTGTCTTGGACTCATTACCATTTATGATGAGTGCCTACGAGTCATTTCGAGAGGAATCCTCAGTGCCTTTCCAAATTATTGTTTCTCACATGCTCGACTTCAACACCTTGATCGCATCGTTGAGATTCGCACAGGACATTGATCCTTTCAGTTATTAGTCGAAGACCCCGGATACCTCCTGACTCCTCCACATTTGAGAATCTTCCTATGGATACCAGTTACACTTTTTCTAGAGATATCCAGGTTGCGCATGGCGACAGTATTCAGAAGTACCCCAGTTTCATACTCCCTTGAGTATACAGTTACATTATTTCTCAGAGATAACTCATAGTCTTTGAGTCCCTACAGATGTTGGACACCTTTAGTTTCAGCAGTTCATCAGTTAACCCAGTGTATCAGTTATTGAGATCAGTTATGATCAGGAGTATATCTCAAAATAATGTCCCCCCTGGACCATTATGATGTACCAGTAGATTCTTTATGTATTAGATCCCCCTTCTTGCGACTAATTGTTATGTATATGTCTTGATACGAGCATGGGAATGCCCGTCTCGTCCATTATCAGAGATTATACCTCATTCATATTGAGGCCATGTAATATTTTTTGTTTTTGCAGCTTCCAAGGGCCGTGGCTCCAGTCTCCAACCGGTCTCTTCTCTCCCTAAACCCCAGAAAAAAGACAAAAGAACTATGATGTCTATCGGCCATACGATGAGCTCCTGCCCTCACACATCAGGGGGCAATCTGTTAACACCTAAAAAGTGCTCACTAGCTCATTCCCTTATTCACATGACCCATTTGTCCACTTTTCCACCATCTGAGCCTTTGAAACCAACAAAAGGTCACCAAAAGACCTTAATACACCCCTTTTTCCCACTCAAAAAGATTATTTTTCCTGAAAAGCATAAAAAACCCTCAAAAAGGGTCCAAATTCCCAAAAAATATTAAAAAGGGAATTAAAATATTAATTTTATTCAAAAAAGGAAAAAGGAGGGAAAAGTACCTAAACCATGTTGGTCAATACCATTTGGTTTCCACAAAACCACAAATGGTATTCCCCACCACCAAAACCTATAAAAAGGTGGCAGGGGCTCCTCATTTCACATCCATCCATTATCTCATCCTCATGCTGCCGAAATCTCCCTTAAGCATTTTGGCCATTATAAGCAACCTTGGAGAAGGAGACCTCTTGGAGCTTGGAGCTACTTATCTTGGGAGTTGCTCTACATCAACCTTCACCATTGGAGGTATTACTATTGCAAGCATTAGCTTGCCCCATTTTTAAATACAAATTTATTCTTTTATATTTTCTTGTTCTTGTTTTTAAAATATTTCCATTATTTGCTTATATTCTTGCATAGATCCATGATTAGTTTTGTTTAGATTAGTTTTTTATTTAATTCTATTGAAACTGCTGCTACTAGTTAGCAGGTGCCCATAGCACTAAGCCTGGTTGCAAAACCGGGCCAACAACAGCCCCCAAGCTTCAAGGAACTCTTCCTTGGCTTCACTCTAAGATACACATGATCCCCAACACTGAATTCTCTATGCACTCTAAGCTTATCTGCATAGATTTTCTGTCTATCCTGGGCTGCTTTTAAATTTTGTCTGATCTTTGCAATCTCTTGTTCCATTTCCTCAAGCTATTCTGTCCCAAGTACAATTCTGTTCACTGGATTATCCCAAGTCGCTGGTGCCTACACCTTCTGCCGTACAAAGCCTCATATGGACTTATTCCCAATGATTCTTGTCTCCCATTGTTATATGCAAACTCTACCAAGTGTAGATAATCCTCCCACTTGGATGGTTTGTCCATAACATACATGTGAAGCATGTCTTCAAGCACCTAATTTACTCTTTCTGTTTTCCCATCTGTTTGAGGGTGGTATGCGGTACTAAAGTTCAATTGTGTACCCAAATATGCAAAGAGACCTTTCTAGAAATTGGAAGTGAACTTGGGTATCCCTGTCAGAAATTACTGCCTTAGGCAATCCATGTAATCTAAAAAATTTCTTCATGAAAATATTTGCAATGGCATCGGCTTTATGTGTGGACTTAACCGGTATAAAATGTGCTGCCTTGGTTAACTTGTCCACCACCACCATGATGGAATCATGTTGTCTCACCGTCATTGGAAAAGCTGTAATAAAATCCATGGAAATTACTTCCCACTTCCATTCTGGGATTGGCAATGGATGCAATAAACCTGCTGGGTGTTGGTGTTCAACCTTCACCTACTGACATTTCATGCACCTAGAAATGTATTCAGCGATGTCCTTCTTCATCCCTGGCTAGAAATAATATTTTCTTGCTATAGCAATTGTTTTCTGATATCCTTGGTGACCAGAGTATGGAGCTTTATGGATTTCATCCATAACAATCCTCCTCAAGTTTGCCACATTTGGAATATAGGCTCTATTCTTATAAGTAATAAGTCCATCTTCTTCCAAATGATATCCTTCATACTTCTTTTGAAGGTCTTACTGCTGCAATTTGCCCTTTATCTGCACATACACTTCATCTTCAACCATATGGTTAACAATCTGTTGCCTCAAATATGGTTGGCAAGTGCTAAGCGCTGCCACATGCATTTCCTGTACTTTCCTGCTGAGTGCATCAACCACCTTGTTTTCTTTCCCTTTTATGTGTTTGATCTCAAAATCAAATTCACACAAAAATTCCAACCATCTAGCTTGCCTAGCATTTAAAGTTGGTTGATCAAACAAGTATTTCAGACCACAATGGTCTGTCCTTAGCTCAAATTTCCTACCCATTAAGTAATGCCTCCACATCTTTAAAGCATGTACTATGGCTGCAAGTTCTAAATCATGAGTAGCATAGTTTTTCTCGTGCTCCTTCAACTTTCTCAACTCATAGCATACCATGTGGTTGTCTTGCATAAGAACTCCTCTAAGTCCTTGGTTGCATGCATCGGTACACACCGCAAGGTATTTTTCTGGGTCTGCAATTTTCAAAATTGGTGCACTCGTAAGAAGATTCTTCAACCGTTGGAAACTTTCCTCACATCTTGGTGACCATTCAAACTTTATCCCCTTCTTTTGCAAAGAAGTGATCGGGTTTGCGACCTTGGAGAATCCTTCAATGAACCTCCTATAGTACCTAGCAAGGCCCATAAAAGATCTCACATCTGTCACATTCCTTGGAGATGGCCAATTCATAATGGCTTTAATCTTCTTAGGGTCCACCGATATTCCTTCGTCTGAGATAATGTGACCCAAATAATGAATTTTATCTTTATAAAAGTCACATTTTCTTAACTTTGCATACAACTTACGCTCCCTTAGAAATTGCAATGTCATTCTCAAATGTTCTTCATGCTCTTCTTCATTCTTAGCATAGATGAGAATGTCGTCTAGAAATACAAGAACGAACTTGTCCAAATACTTGCTAAAAACACTATTCATGAGACACATGTGTTAATTTTTTAGAATTTACTTCAATCTGATCTAGGATCTTAACTGAGAGAAAAAAATGTACAACATATGTTGATGTATATTTAACTTCGGAATGTATTTCACATATATGTATATTGTATTCCTATAGAGATGTTATTATTCCTCTATACGGAAGTGGTTGTATTCCTATACAGATGTTATTATTCCTCTATACGGAAGTGTCGTCATTTATATTGTAAGTGTCGTAACTTATACTTGATGGGTTATTAGACCACCTTGTTGGGGTCGGCCCTATATAAGTCATGTGGGTCAAAGGGTTATTAGACCACCCTAGTGGGGGTTGGCCCAGTCAGCATTATGTTAAGTGGTTAAGTTGAGGCCGACCTAGTTGAGTAAAGGTCAAGTCAAGTTAGTGTATAAATAGAGAGTGTGTCTCTCTCATTTTACACATTCTATTCTCTCACTGACACTTTGGAGAGTGGCGCACTTGTGGAGGAGGAGGCTCTGCTGCTAGGAGAAGACTATCTCTTGTATTCTGGTTGTATCATTACTCTATCTATCTCTGAGGAAGTTATTGGGGTTTTTCACCTTTATGGTTTTCCCCAAGTAAACTTTGTGTCTCTTGTGTGCTTGCATTATTGTGTCCATGATTGATATGTTGTAGATTTGTTGTAAATGTTGTTCTCTCAGTTAACATCCTAGATCAGATTGAAGTAAATTCTGAAAATTTAACATGGTATCAGAGCTAGCCTGAAAGAAGGCATGATATGGCATGTATGACACTTGTTGCACTTACGATGCTAGGGCTTGATATAACAAAAACCAGTCAACGTAGCACTTTCGCTATAAATCTGTTTTGGAAAGGTTTTCGGATCTGAAACTTTTATAGGTCGAATATCAGATAGCCATGTACCTTGTGTCCAAAGGACAACCTCTAATTCGTTGTAATTTGTGATTTATGATCTGTACAATATAGGGTTTTTGCCTCTTCCAGATCTGAGTCAAAATCAGGTGACCTGGGGAAAAAGGTCATAACTTGGGCTAGGAAGCTCCAAATGAAATTTCATAAAAAGTGACACGTAGCACCCAGACTGTGACATCTCAGAAACATTTGTCAGAGGCCGAATTTAAACCAGTGAGATGTGAAACTCCGTACAAGTTCACTCTCCTATATTATCCCATAAACAGGTCACGTTGCGACACTTGGCATAACTCTCTCTCAGAGAATCCAATTGAGGTCAGACCTATCGGGATGGAAATATAATAGGTCAGTCTATCTCATAAAAACGTTTTAGAGGCTGAAGTTTAACCAGTGACACGTGGCATGCCGTACAGGTTTTCTCTCATGTATTATCCCATAAACAGGTCACATTGCGACACTTGGCATAACCCTCTCTTAGAGAATCCAATTGAGGTCAGACCTGTCAGGATGGAAAGATAACAGGTCAGGCTATTGCAAGAAAAATTTTCAGACCCTGTGGATTGAAAAGTTCAGAGTTACACTAGAATCAATCAGGTACATATTTCTATCAAATCAGAATTATTTTTTAGCACCTTCATTCATGGATTCCGGAATTTAGGGCTTTGGAGAAAGTTGGACTTTTTGTAATCAAAAACCATGGATGAATGATACTCATCAAAATCGAAATTTAGAGACCAAGATCAAAAATTTTGGTTGGGCAGAAGTCTGGGCTTGATCAGACCCTAGTTTGGGACTTTGATCAGAAAAGTGGAAAATTAGGGCTTCTACAAAAATGGGAATTTTTGAAATTTGTGACCACGGCTGGAAGCTCCTCATAAAAATAGAATCTTAGAGATTTGGATCAAACCTTTTGATTGGGAAGAAGAGTGGGCTAAATCAAACCCTAGTTCAAGGTTACTAGCACAAGTCACTAAAGAGAACAAGTGGACATTATGCGGGTATGTTAGACATAACTAGCTAGCATGCTAATCCAGGTATGTTTTTCCTATATCAAGCTAGAATCCTACGTTGTGTTAGGATCTTATACTGTTGTGTTGTTGATAATGATTATTCATGAAGTCATAGGTTTGAATAGTCATGGTTGTATGCATATTATGTTTCTTACCATAATTGATGATATGACTAACCAAAAGAATCATGAAGGTATAGGTTTGACTAATCACAGGTTTATGCATTGATGATTTAACTAAATAGAAGATTCCTATGATCAAATAAGAATATGCATGAGTAAAAGAAGACTTCCCTGAAACCTTGAATACTAATGTTTATTATCTGTGAATGATCATGACTATACATGTTTAAGATTATTGTGTTTTATAGTATTAATATTATACTAATAAATCTGTGATTATGTATGAGACCTCAAGGATAACACAATGATGATACTAATAAGCATGCATAGTGATTAAGGATGGATGTAAGTTCAAGTACAGGTAATCCAGGAAGCAAAGATCAAGAGGGAGCACACTCCAGTTGTTCCCGCAAGAAATCAAAGGAGCACACTTCAGTAGTTTCTGCAAGGATGCAGATATTCAGAGGGAGTTGACCATCTTTCTAAATTCCACAACAGAAAGGTGTAGAAGAAGCTACTTCAGCAGCTCCTGCAAGGAAGCAAAGACTTAGAGGGAGTCCACCGAGCAACCAAACAAATATAAGAATTTTTAATTATCATTTCTTGCATATTTGTTTGTTTAAATAAAATTGTTCAATGATGTATATGCTCATGTGCCTAGACTTAGGATATGTATTGTGCATATTAGAATGATTGCATTAATGAACAGTATACTACTAATATGCATGTGATGGGTAAGTGGCCTATGGCACTGTACAACATTCCAAAGCTACTTATCTAGAATGAAACCTCTTTGCTGACATGTTGGGAGTAGTGCAAACTCTTAACAATGTTCTGGTAGAGACTGGAAGGCATCTAGAAAGTTGTGGAACATGGATAAATGTTGTATTGAAGCATTGGCTAAGATAATTGCATGAATGTATGACATATTTATTTATGTGTAAGAATTTGTCTGAAAATTATGAGATGTTTCTAATCATGCAAATTAACTTGTTTTGTAGAAAAGACCGTATACCTTCACCTACAAAAGAAGGACTACAACATTTGTTCAAGCAACAAAATTATCTATTGAAGATATTGAAGTTCCCAGGATACGGGAAGAATGTCATGATCCGTCGATCATGAAGAATGATGTTTGGGATGTGGTCCCAAGAGCTGAAGGGAAGTCTATTGTGACTTACAAATGGAACTATCAGATCAAGCATGCTGCAGATGGTAGCATAGAGAAATATAAAAATGATGAAATAGAAGATACACCAGATGGATTTCAAGACAGCCTTCTTGAATGGTGTAGTCATATATGTGTGCAGAAATTGGTAGGATAGACAGCTTTCTATCTAGTTTGGGCTTTACCAAGAGTAAAGCGGATTCCAACCTTTACTACAAGGTTGAGGAAGGCAATCCAGTGATACTACTTTTGTATGCGGATAACCTGTTTGTTACAGGTGAAGATAGATTGATTAACGACACGTAGCGGAAGCTTGCTGCCGAGTTCGAGATGAAGAACTTGCGGATGATGCACTATTTGTTTTTGGCATGGAGGTGTGGCAGAGTGCAGATGGAATATTCCTTGAACAAGGGAAGTATGCAGTAGAGATCCTGAAGAGGTTCGGGATGATGGATTGCAAGGCCATGGCCACACCTATGGCATCGAATCTGAAGCTTCTTTGTGATGCTTCATCTGAGCCAGTTTATGTCTCTATGTATCGTCAAATGATTGGGTCCTTGATGTACCTGATGAACACAAGACCAGATATTTGCTTTGTGGTGAACACATTGAGCTAGTTCCTGATGGATCCGAGGAGTGTTCACCTGGTTGTTGTAAATCATGTTCTGAGGTACCTGAAGGGTACAGTGGATTATGGGCTCAAGTATGAAGCAAATCAAAAGTTTAACCTACAGGGTTATGTTGATTCAGATTGGGCTGGAAGTGCTGCAGATAGGAAGGGGGATCCTTCACATGGTTGTGGATGTAAGTGCTGGATGATGAGCATCAGGACGATGCTCCAGTTACTGCTCTGTATATGCATCAGGATGATGTTGGATATGATCAGTTGGATCATTTATATGTATATGTATGTATCCATCATGTTGGATGCTAGATATGATCAGTTGGATCATTTATGTATGTATGCATCATGTTGGATGTTGGATATGATCGGTTGGATCATTTGTATGTATTTTGTATATGCATCATGTTGGATGCTTGGACCATGTATCTGTATATGTATCAGGTGGATACATTGTATGATCAGGTAGATCATGTATGTTGATATGTATCATGTATGATCAAGTGGATCATGTATTTGTATTTTTATCAGGTGGATACATTGTATGATCAGGTGGATCATGTATGATGATATGTATCAGGTAGATACTTGGTATGCATCAGGTAGATGCATGATATGATCAGGATGATCGTGGATGATGAGCTTCAGGATGTTGCTCCAGATGACTTGCAGCAGGATGTTGCAGTGATGATGATCAGGATGATCATGTATACATCAGGATGATGTATGGTGAGTATCATGTTGATACTCTACGGTCGCGGATCAGGTTGTACAGATGAGCATATAATTCAGCCCTGGGATATTTGCAGATAGTCTTTCGAGGTTTTTCCTATGGCATATAATTTGGCCCTAGGATATTTGGCAAATGCTCTTTCAAGGTTTTGCTCTGGGAGGACATATAATTTGGCCCTGGGAGATCTACAGATAGTCTTTCAAGGTTTTTCCTATGGCATATAATCTGACCCTAGGATATTTGGCAGATGCTCTTTCAAGGTTTTGTCCTATGGCATATAATATGTCCCTGGGAGATCCGATAGTTTGGGATGTGTGCCCGTAATAAGTCCTGGGATGCTCTTGCAAGGTTTTTCCATAACCACATATAATCTATCCCTGGGAGATCCTATAGGTAGAGTTGTGTGCTCGTAACAGCCTAGGATGCTCTTGCGAGGTTTTGTGGTGACCACATATAATCTGTTCCTAGGAGATCCTACAGGCAGAGTTGTGTGCTCGTAACGGCCTGGGATGCTCTTGCAAGGTTTTGTGGTGAGGTCACATATAATATGGCCCTGGGAGATCCTATAGATAGAGACGTGTGCTCGTAACAGCCTGGGATTCTCTTTCGAGGTTTTGTGATGCACGTAATAAGTCCTGAGGATTCCACAGTATGGCCAGTGATGACGAAGACCTACAGGTGGTGGGCCTACATCCAGTATGAAAAAGGACTGGCTCTGTAGAACTTCCTATGACGAGTAGATTCAGAGATTGATTGAGATAGCAACAGCAGTGACGATGATGATGACTCGATGATGATTATCCAGTGACGATGATCCAGAGAAGAAGACTTGTGCTAGAAGACCTGTGTCGAGAAATACCTTCCTAGTTAAGAGGGAGTGTTGATGTATATGTAACTTCAGAATGTATTTCACATATATGTATATTGTATTCCTATAGAGATGTTATTATTCCTCTATACGAAAGTGGTTGTATTCCTATAGAGATGTTATTATTCCTCTATACGAAAGTGTCGTAACTTATACTTGATAGGTTATTAGACCACCTTGTTGGGGTCGGCCCTGTATAAGTCATGTGGGTCAAAGGGTTATTAGAACACCCTATTGGGGGTCATCCATGTGGTTCAAAGGGTTATTAGACCACCCTAGTGGGGGTCATCCCAGTCAGCATTATGTTAAGTGGTTAAGTTGAGGTTGACCTAGTTGAGTAAATGTCAAGTCAAGTTAGTGTATAAATAGAGAGTGTGTCTCTCTCATTTTACACATTCTATTCTCTCAATCACACTTTGGAGAGTGGCACACTTGTGGAGGAGGAGGCTCTGCTGCTAGGAGAAGACTATCTCTTGTATTCTGGTTGTATCATTACTCTATCTATCTCTGAGGAATTTATTGGGGTTTTTCACATTTATGGTTTTTCCCAAGTAAACTTTGTGTCTCTTGTGTGCTTGCATTATTGTGTCCATGATTGATATGCTGTAGATTTGTTGTACATTTTGTTCTCTCAGTTAAGATCCTAGATCATATTGAAGTAAATTCTGAAAATTTAACAGCATATCTACAACATATCAATCATGGACACAAAAATTCAAGCACACAAGAGACACAGTGTTTGCTTGGGGAAAACCATAAAGGTGAAAAAACC
This sequence comes from Larix kaempferi, assembly GCA_027924585.1. NCBI lineage: Eukaryota > Viridiplantae > Streptophyta > Pinopsida > Pinales > Pinaceae > Larix > Larix kaempferi. Next base: position 6,522,224 of record BSBM01000401.1, on the reverse strand, counting down.
CAATAACTTCCTCAGAGATAGATAGAGCAATGATACAACCCAAGCATAAGAGATAACATCTCCTAGCAGTAGCTTCTTCTCCTCCACAAGTGCGCCACTCTCCCGAGTGTGTGAGACAAAATAGAATGATGAAATAGAGTGCCTCCTGCACTCTATTTATACTTGACTTGACTTGCCTAATAACATTTACTAGGTCGGCCTTAACTTAACCACATAACATAATGCTCACTGGGCCAACACCCAATAGTGTGGTCTAATAACCCTTTAAACCACATGGCTGACCCCCAATAGGGTGGTCTAATAACCCTTCGACCCACATGACTTATACAGGGCCGACCCCAACAAGGTGGTCTAATAACCCATCAAGTATAAGTTACGACACTTACAATATAAATGATGACACTTCCGTATAGAGGAATAATAACATCTCTATAGGAATACAAACACATTTATGAAATACATTTCGAAGTTACATATACATCAACACTCCCTCTTAACTAGGAAGGTATTTTTCGACATAGGTCTACTAGCACAAGTCTTCTTCTCTGGATCGTCATCATCAATGCGTCGTCCTTGAATCATCGTCATCATCAATGTTGCTGCTATATCAACCAATCTATGAATCTACTCGTCATAGGAAGTTCTACAAAGCCAGTCCTTTTTCATACTAGATGTAGGCCCACTACCTGTAGGTCTTCATCATCTGTGCGAACAGTCTGATAGAGGTGGTCTCTCAGGACTAATTTTATGTGTTGATGTAATACCTGATAAGAGCATCCTAGGAACATTTATGTGCCTAAGCACGACCTGCAAGATCTCCCATGATTGATTACATGCATCCCCTTCACAATACCTTTAAAGAGCATCCCAGGAACATTTATGTGCCGCAGCATGACCGGCAAGATCTCTAAAGAGCATCCCAGGACTTATTACGAGCACACATCTCAACCTCTCGGATCTCCAATACTGATTACATGTGAATATACAATACCTTTAAAGAGCATCCCAGGAACATTTATGTGTCTTAGCATGACCGGCAAGATCTCTAAAGAGCATCCCAGGACTTATTATGATGACACAGCTCAACCTCTCGGATCTCCAGGATTGATTACATGTCTCCATAGTAATACCTCATCCCAGGACCGATTACGAGCACACAGCTCAACCTATCGGATCTCTGAAGACTGATTACATACTACATAGCAATACCTCATCCCAGGACTGATTACGAGCACACAGCTCAACCTATCGGATTTATGAGTACTGATTACATGCTATTTTCACAACCTACCACATATCATCTCTGACCTCAAAGTATCAACCTGATACTCATGATCTAACTGATCATCATCGCATGAAGCATCATCCTGATGTTCATGATCTGGAGCAACATCCTGAAGCTCATCATCCATGATCATCCTGATCATACAATGCATCTACCTAATGCATACATAGTATCTGCATGATACATGTCATCACATATGATCATCCTGATCATCATCACTGCATCGTCCTGATGCATGTCATCTGGAGCAACATCCTGAAGATCATCATCCATGATCATCCTGATCATACAATGCATCCACCTGATGCATACCAAGTATCTACCTGATACATATCATCATACATGATCCACCTGATCATATAATGTATCTACCTGATACATACACAGATACATGATCCACCTGATCATACAATGTATCCACCTAATATATATCAACATACATGATCTACCTGATCATATAATCGTATCCACCTAATACATATACAGATACATGGTCCAATCATCCAACATGATGCATATATACATAAATGATCCAACTGATCATATCCAGCATCCAACATGATGCATACATACACAAATGATCCAACTGATCATATCGAGCAGAAACTAGAACATCATCCTGATGCTCATCATCCAACACTTATATCCATAGCCATGTGAAGGATCCTCCTTCCACCATGCTTGGAATGGCTTCAGCAAATGTCTCCATCACTTCTTCCTCAAAGTGTCATCGATCTGAAGAACACCAAGCCTCTCTCTGAAGTACTCGAACTTCACTCTAGCTAGTGGTTTCGTCAGTACATCTGCAATCTTCTCATCCATCGCAACATACAGGAGCTTCACTGCTCCTCTCTGCACCATATCCCTGATATAGTGATATTTGATCTCTATGTGTTTCGACCTGTCGTGGAACACCGGGTTCTCAAACAACTTCACACAACTCTGGTTGTCACAAAATATACTAGTATCCTCCAACGATAGATCAAATAACTTAGACAGTAGCTTCTGAAGCCATACTGCCTCACAACTAGCCAAATAGGCTGCAACATACTCTGCCTCGATTGTACTCAGTGCTATGCAAGACTGCTTCCTACTAAACTAGGAGATCACACCTGATCCCATACTGAAGCAGCACCCAGAAGTTCTCTTCCTATCTGCAGCACTGGCTGCCCAATCTGAATCAACATAACCCTGTAGGTTAAACTTTTGATTTGCATCATACTTGAGCCCATAATCAGCTATACCCTTCAGGTACCTCAGAATATGCTTTATAGAAACCAGGTGAACACTCCTCGGATCCATAAGGAACTGGCTCAATGTGTTCACCGCAAAGCAAATATTTGGTCTCGTGTTCGTCGGGTGCATCAAGGACCCAATCATCTGATGATACATAGTGATATCAACTGGCTCAGATGAAGCATCACACAGAAGCTTCAGGTTTGATGCCATAGGTGTGGCCATGGCCTTGCAGTCCATCATCCTGAACCTCTCAAGATCTCTACTGCATACTTCCCTTGTCCAAGGAAGATTCCATCTGCACTCTACCACACCTCCATACCTAGAAAATAGTGCATCATCCACAAGTTTTTCATCTCAAACTTGGCAGCAAGCTTCCACTACATGTCGGTAATCAATCTATCTTCACCTGTAATAAACATGTAATCCATATACAAAAGTAGTATCACTGAATTTCCTTCCTCAACCTTGTAGTAAAGGTTGGAATCCGTTTTACTCTTGGTAAAGCCCAAACTGGATAGAAAGTTGTCTATCCTACCATACCAAGTTCTACACATATATGACTCCCTGACATGTGTCTCAGAACCAAGTGGCTGCTCCACATACACTTCTTCTTCAACTACACCATTCAAGAAAGTTGTCTTGAAATCCATCTGGTGTATCTTCCATTTCATCACTGTAGCCAGAGCAAGTACGGATCTAATGGAAGTGTATCTGGCTACATGAGCAAAAGTCTCTATGCTACCACTTGTAGCCAGAGCAAGTACGGATCTAATGGAAGTGTATCTGGATACAGGAGCAAAAGTCTCTATGCTACCACCTGCAGCATGCTTAATTTTGTAGATCCTCTTGGAAGTCACTACAGACTCCCCTTCAGGTCTTGGGACTACATCCCAAACATCTTCATGATTGACTGGTACTCCTCGATCATGGCATTCTTCCTAGATATTGGGAACTTCACTATCTTCAATATTTTCAATAGATAACTTTGTTGATGAACAAATGTTGTAGTCCTTCTTTTGTAGGTGATGGTATACGATCTCTCCTACACAACAAGTTAAATTGTATGATTAGAAAACATCTCATAGTTTTTAGAAAAAATTCTTACGCATAAAGAAATATGTCATACAGTCATGCAATTATCTTTGCCAATGCTTCAATAAAACATTTATCCATATCCCGTAACTTTCTAGATACCTTCCAATCTCTACCAGAACATTGTTAAGAGTGTGCACAACTCCCAACATGTTAGCAAAGAGGTTTCATTCTAGATAAGTATCAATTTCATGTTGTACAGTGCCATAGGCCACTTACCCATGTATATTAGTAGTATACTGTTCATCAATGCAACTATGCATAATACACAACCATGAGTATATACATTATTGAACAGTATTATTTAAACAATAAAATATGCGAGGAATGATAATTCAAATACTTATCTTTGTTTGTTTGTTGGGTTGACTCCCTCTCAGTCTTTGCTTCTTTTTTGCAACTCCATTCTGATGTGGATTGTGATAAGTGGTCAACTCCCTCTGAATATCTGCATCCTTGCAGAAAATACTGAAGTGTGCTCCTTCTTTATCTTTGCTTCCTTGTAGGAAACAACTGGAGTATGCTCCCTCTTGATCTTTGCTTCCTTGCAGGAACAACTGGAGTGTGCTCCCTCTTGATCTTTGCTTCCTGGATTACCTATCCTTGAACTTATATCCATCACTATGCATGCTTATTAGTATCATCATTGTGTTATCCTCGAGGTCTCATACATAATCACACATTCATTAGTATAATCTTAATACTATCAAAACATAATAATCTTAAACATATATAGTCATGATCATTTCTAACACAGATAATAAACATTACTATTCAAGGTTTCAGGGAAGTCTTCTTTTACTCATGCATATTCTTATTTGATCATAGGACTCTTCTGGTTAGTTAAATCATCAATCAAGATAAGAGACATAAAATGAATAAACCCTTGATTACTTACATTTCTAACTTTATGAATAAACATAACCAATCATACCAAGTATACTTATATAAGGGATCCTAACACAAGGTAGGATTCTAACTTTATATAGGAAAAACATACCTGGATTGGTATGTTAGCTAGTTATGTCTAACATACCCACATGATATCTTCTTGTTCTCTTCAATGACTTGTGCTAGTAACCTACATATCTCATAGGTTCACCATTATAGAACCAAGTTATACATAACTCGCAAATAGATCTTCAAAGTGATTCATGACAATGGATGAATCTTTGTCCTCATGTCATCATGATCATATGTTCTTGAACTATAACATGATTTGTCTTTCTTGGTGTACCTTTCATGTTAGTGGACAACATAAACCTCATACAACACCATAATACATTAGTACAATCATAAGTGTCAACACCCTAATCAATGAATATCTTCTATCATGCATTCATAATTTTATTAAGGTGATACGAAAAGTCTAAATTTAATCAGGATTGTACTAACCGTAATAACATGAAGACAAACATACCATAAACTTAATCATGAACAAATCTTGAAGCATACCTAGATGAGTCATACCTATCGAGATTGCTTGTAATCTTCGTATGTAAGGCCTTAGCCTCATCTCCCTCTGAAACAGGAACTTATTCACTTATGCAGGTGACCAATCCATTCTCTTCTAGGATTAACCCAATCCACTTGATTTGCAGGAACTGGATCTAGAGCTGGATTAGGGTTTGTCAGAAAAACCCTAAAAATTCAAACTTTGTGTTTCAAACTTTTGAAAGGATAGCAATATGCACCTTGATGAGCTGATTAAGCTGGTATACTCATAATTTGAAAACTGCAAAGTTTCACCCCTCAAATTTGCCTTTGAAACTTCTGGACTCACTAGACATGACCCCTAACTAGGGTTTGATAAATCCCACCCTTATTCCCAATAAAAAGGTTCGATCCAAAGCTCTAAGCTTCTATTTTTCTGAGGAGCTTCCAGCCGTGGTCACAGATTTCAAAAATTTCCATTTTTGCAGAAGCCCTAATTTTTCACTTTTCTGATCAAAGTCCTGAACTAGGGTCTGACCAAGCTCGGCCTTCTTCCCAACCAAAAATTCTGATCTTGGTCTCTAAATTTTGATTTTGATGAGTAGCATTCAATCTTAGTCTCTGATTACAAAAATTCCAACTTTCTCCGAAACCCTAAATTTCGGAAGCCATGAATGAAGGTGCTCAAAAATAATTCTGTTTTGACAAAAATATGTACTTGATTGTTTCTAGTGTAACTCCAAACTTTTCGATCCATAGGGTCTGCAAACTTTTCTTGTTATATCCCAACCTGCCATCTTTCCAACCCCATAGGTCTGACCTCAAATGGATTCTCTGAGAGAGAGCTATTCCAAGTGTCGCAACATGACCTATTTATGGGATAAAACAGGAGAGAAAACTTATACAAAGTGCCACATGTCACTGGTTCAGTTTCGGCCTCTGAAAAAGTTACCTTGAGAAATTACAGTCCATGCACTACCTGTCAATTTTTACAAAATTTCATTTGGAACTTCCTAGCCCAAGTTATGACCTTTTTTCCAAGGTCACCCGTTTATGACTGAGATCTGGAAGAGGCAGAAACCCTATATTGTACAGATCATAAATCACAAAGTACAACGATTTAGAGGTTGTCCTTTGGAAACAAGGTACATGGGGATCTTAGCTTCTACCTATATGATTTTCAGACCCTGAAACTCACTGAAATGTATTTATAGCGAAAGTTCTACGATGATTGGTTTTTTCTATATTAAGCCCTAGCTTTGCAATTGCAACAAGTGTCATACATGCCATACCATGCCTTCTTTCAGGCTAGCTCTTATACCATGTTAATTTTTCATAATTTACTTCAATATGATCTAGGATATTAACTGAGAGAACAACATGTACAACATATCTACAGCATATCAATCATGGACGCAAAAATGCAAGCAAACAAGAGACATAGAGTTTACTTGGGGAAAACCATAAAGGTGAAAAACCCCAATAACTTCCTCAGAGATAGATAGAACAATGATACAACCCAAGCATAAGAGATAGACATATTCTAGCAGTAGCTTATCCTCCTCCACAAGTGCGCCACTCTCCTGAGTGTGTGAGAGAGAATAGAATGATGAAATAGAGTGCCTCCCGCACTCTATTTATACTTGATTTGACTTGCCTAATAACCTTTACTAGGTCAGCCTTAACTTAACCACATAACATAATGTTGACTGGGCCAACACCCAATAGGGTGGTCTAATAACCCTTTGACCCACATGGCCGACCCACAATAGGGTCCTCTAATAAACCTTCGACCCACATGACTTATACAGGGTCGACCCCAACAAGGTGGTCTAATAACCCATCAAGTATAAGTTATGACACTTACAATATAAATCATGACACTTACGTATAGAGGAATAACAACATCTCCATAGGAATACAAACACATATATGAAATACATTCTGAAGCTACATATACATCAACAACATGAATGTAGCTGGTGCATTTGTGAGACCAAATGGTACCACTACAAACTCATAGTGTTCATACCTTGTTCTGAAGGTTGTCTTATGAATATCTTCCTCTTTGATTCTTACTTGATGGTAACCAGACCTCAAGTCGATCTTTGAAAATACCTTTTCTCCTCTCATTTGATCAAAAAGGTCATCAATTCGGGGCAATGGGTATTTGTTCTTCACAGTGACCTTGTTCAACTGCCTGTAGTCAATACATAACCTGAGTGTTCCATCTTTCTTTTTCACAAATAGAATAGGTGCTCCCCATGGGGACACACTTGGCCTGATATAATTATTTTCCAACAACTCTTGTAATTGCATTTTCAATTCTAGCAATTCCGGTGTACTCATCCTGTACGGTGTCTTAGACACTAGTGCTACTCCTCGCACAAGTTCAATTGTAAAATCAATGTCTCTCTTTGGAGGAAGTCTCGAAATCTCATCAGGAAAAACATCCCTGAATTCCTGCAATACATGATAGTCCTCTAACATAGGAGTTTGATTTTTCGTTGCCTCCAAAACATGGGCTGTGTACAATTGACAACCCTTTCTACAAAATTTGTTCAGCTGCATGGCTGAAACCTACCTAACAGAAGTCACATTTGGAATGCCTTTTACAACCCTTGGGTTTCCTTCTTCGTCCATGCATTCAAATGTTTTATTGTAGCAGTCAAGTTTAACCCTGTGTGCTTCTAACCAATCCATTTTAATGAGAATATCATAGGAACCTAGTGGCAAAACATTCATATTTGCATAAGTGAATAGCCCATCCATCTCTAAGGGACATTTATCTACAACTTCACTAAATTTTCTCTTGGTTCCAATGGCTAGTTGAAATAACCATGATTTACTATGCTTTGATTTCTTAAAAGCACAAGTCTCAACAATTTTAGGAGTGATATAACTATAAGTAGATCCAGGATCAATCAAAATAGAAACAGATTGCTTAGCAATCTTACCTTCAACTTCAACAACAGTTGATTAATGATCTGCTTGGCAGACGTCTAGTGCTACATAGATTCTAGGGATTGTCCTCGCCACTCGACCCACAGTTTCAGCTCCTTGGATGTTGTGAACTTGATTTGCATTCCCATTCCGATGGGGACAGTTCCTAAGCATGTGGTCTCCTCCACAACCCCAACATCGAAGTGGTTCTCTTGGCTCCTTTGGATCTCTTGGCTTGCCTCCCATCATCCTAGTTGGCTTAGTCACAACTTGTGATGGCTTCCTTTGTTGATTTCTAATATGAGGATGTTTGAAACCTTTCTTCCTCTAGTCAAACTTCTCATTCTTCTTGCCCTTCCATGCCTTATGGAAATCAAGTTTTCTTTTGTTTTGATCATATCAATACTTGGCCTTCCTCATTGTCTTCTCTAGAGTTCGAGGCTCATCAAATTCAATCCTATCTTTATATGACTGAGGTAGCCCACTTAGAAAATGCTGAATTTTCACCTTGTCATCTCGATTATACCTGACATACCTCAGCAACTCCAAGAACTTGTTTGCATGCTCTTCCATCGTTAACTGTCCCAATCTCATCTCATGGAACTCTTTGATCTTGTCATCATAGTACCTATCAGAGAGGTACTTCTGCTTGAAGTATTTCTTGAACTGCTTCCACACAATATTTCTTTCATTGATCTTCTTCACTTGCTTGAGGTGTTCCCACCATATAGATGCTCGTCCATTCAAGTTGAAGATGGCAATCCTTGCCTCATATTTCCAGAGTAGTCTTGGAATTGGAAATACTTTCTCATCCCAAGAAGCCAAGCTTCAGCTTCTTGACCAGACTTTACCTCTCCTTCGAAAGTAGGAGGTTTTGCCTTCTTAAATTCCCCATGTGAATTGTTCTTGTAATGCCTCTTCCTCTTATTCTTGCAAGATGAAGAGCTTGAACCCTCAATGGATCCTTCGGAGTCAGATGATCCACTAGAAGATATTTCTAGAGTATAGGTTCTGTCTATAGAAACTCTTCTTGAGATATTGGACCTCTTGCAGGAATTTCTCCTTGAACTACTCCCACTCTTTTATGGATTTGATGTCTAATGCCTAGAGTTTATTTGCCTTTGGATGTCTGTCAAACTATGTAGCATGGCTGCATTCAACTGATTTTGTTCTTCCTGAGCTTTAATCATCCTCTCATTATCTTCTCTACAACTTTGCAACTCCACCCTTAGGCTCCTCATGGTGGCTGCAATATCTGGGGGAGTCTCTCGATTTCTTCTCCCATTGGATTCTGTTTCAGCATTCTCAACATGTATATTTTCCCCCATGGCATATGTCTCAGGCTCATAGGGATCCTGTGCATCATCCATGATGTTGATATTCTTGGCCCAACCAAGACCAGAACTTTCCAACTGCACTTATCTGGAATGCTGCTTTGATGTGACTATAATTTTGAAAAATGTGTTTATAAACACAACTATTAGCTGCATTATAATGCTATAAATTATTTGAATGTATGTGGGGAAATCCCATATTGACAACTTTGTCCAAATATAGACTTTCCCCGTTTGGCGCAATTATTAAGGTTGAAATGGCCGCCATTGTCGTGGAAATTTAGCTTAAGAAGTGTCTCCCATGTCGCGTAGACTTTATCCTTAAATTTGCCGCAGGTGGCACGGCTCCTATCGCCAAGTTTGCCTCCGTGTGCATCGCAGATATTAACGCTAATTTTTCCGCAGCGCACATAGAAGTTAACGTTAATTCTACCGCCGCGCACCCAAGAGTTAATGTTAATTCTACTGCCGTGCACGCAGAAGTTAACCTTAACTTCACCAACACAGCCTTTAGGAAAAAATTTCAAAACACTAAGAAAAAAAAAAACACTATCTTTCGGCATCGAATTAACAACTATTTCGCCAACCGTTGTGGTGCTTTTGGGCTTATCTCTGTCGACAGAGTCGCAAGAGTTAGCGCTAAACCTGCCAACCGTGTCGTAGAAAATTAGTCTAACTTTCACCAACGCGCGCACAGAAAGTTAGCCTAACTTTCACCGCCGTGCGCGCAGAAAGTTAGCCTAACTTTCGCCACTGCACCCTCAGAAAGTTAGTTGAACTTTCGCCGCCACAGCCTTAGCAGAAAACTCAAAAAAATAGTTAGAAAAATTCAAAATTTTTCCTTTCTTTCTATGATGATTATTTCTCAATAGGAGGTGACTTTTTCCTCTGCAAACTCTGCAAACTATTTAACCTTAGCCTGTTTAGGCCCAATGTTGCAACCTGCGGTGATTAGAAAGGGATTTTCCCTTGTAACTGTGATCATACTTGGCCCATAGAGGCCCAATGTTGTAGCCTATGGCTCTGATACCACACTGTGGCATCCACTCCCATCAGCCCAAGCAAGGAGGAGAACATGACTCTGATTCCGGGCATCTAGCCCCATATCCCATAAGTAAAAATCCATTCATTGATAGCAAAAGACATGCACATATGCATATTGTAATTGAACATAGCAAAATTAAAAATCATGTTTAATATCTAACATACATTCAACATTTTCATGATAGCCATTGAATAAATACATTGCAGAATTTAAACACATGAGAGTACTTATCTTCAACAAAGTAGTCCCAAGCAACCAACTATGCAGCTGCAACGTACCACCCAACCATAGGCCAGCTGTGCTTATCAATCTCTTGATACAACTGCCACCCCCGAGTTGGGCATGATTTCTACAAGGAACAAGGGAACAACAGACTAACACATAGCCAAACATGCACCAAAATGAGCCAAGCCAATCTATGATTAGGTTTATCAGGCTGCTAGGGAATGGAAAGGAAGAATTGCTAAGCTAGTAAGCTCAAGCACAGAGCCACGGATACCTCTACAAGATCTATCTAACTTGGCACCCACAATACCTACACACCCAACACAAGAAAGTATTCTCTTCACTGCTACACAGTCCCTCAAGCCATACCTTTTTTTCTAGTGCTCTTAGGGTGTGCATAGAAAAGTAGCTAAAGCCCTCTTGATCTTTCTAAGAGGTTACCCCCTTCACTAGGTTTATCAAGCCAATTCTGTCCACTACCACTCCAAATTTCTTGCTCATAGGTTCAAACCAAAACAAGGATGCACATAACAACAAAACCACAATTTTGGGCATGAAGAAAAAATGTTGGGCAACCAAAAAATGAAATGGCAATTGGGGAATCACCCTGGGAGAACAAAACCATTTCCAGAAAACGTTGTGGGCACTCAAGGAACAAAAATGGCCTCCATAAACCCCAAATTCGTGGCTCCATTCCTCCCAGCCATTGTGCAATACAAAAACGAGTTCTCGGGCATGGTAAATGCAGGAAATAGATGAAAAACGTGATGGGAAAAGCCCCAGCTAGCTCAGACTACATGAGAGGGAAAGGCTTGGGCATTTAAGGGCCAAAACGACCTTCACACAGTCACACAATTGATGGGAACATTCAAAGATGATTTCTGAGATAGGAGATAACTATTGGGTTCACAAAAACAATTTTTCCATAATGAAAACCAAATCTGGAAATTCAAAAATGATTTCACAACAATAAGAGGAAACAACAAGCTATCAACTTATCTATTGAGCTCCAAATGGATTCTCTTCTTTCCCCACAGTCCATCCATCACAAAAATGGGATTCTCAGCTTGAAGACCAGTGAATTTACAGCGTTCTCCATGAGAGAAACACCCAGCAAGCTTCCAAAACGTGAGAGAGTGAAGTATGATCCTGCATAATGGATTGGGAAGGCAATTCATGGGTGTTTTCTTGCCCCAGAAGGAAAAATACCAATCCCCAAGTTGATGGCTTGCCCATACACGAAATTGGCTTCCACACCTCTCCACTCCCAAGGCATTAACTACCTCAACCAACTCTTGGAAGAATTTAATGATTGGGTGCATAAGCCAAAATGGGTAGTTGGTGGTTTATGCGTTTTCTCATTGACACATGGGTTAGCACCATTGGCTCAAGGGTTGAATAATTTCCCTCCCTATTCCTTATAGAAATCATGCCCCCATGTTGTGAGGAAAATGCACCTATAGTTCAGGGGAGAAACTACCAACTTCAGGTATGAAAGATAGACCTACAAATGTTCTGCAAGTACAACAAGTAACTGAAGAGATTAAGGTCAGAGATATGTGCACCTTATTCAGAAGGTTGATCCAAGCCTTCTCCGTCCTTGCTCTTCAATGCTATCCAGTATCGCAATGCCCACACCTGCAAAACAACTTGATACCTTTCTCAAATACATTTGACTACATATATAAGACTGATATCCATGACATAATAAGACATCAAACAATAATCAAACAATAATCAAATCTAAGACACACATAAATAGGTCATCTTTGGAAAGGAAAGAACGTCTGATCTTTATTAATGAATGAAGCAAGTACATCAAATTATACCTTCCTTCAAGCTTGGCACTTCACGAAACCTAGATTCAAGGTATCATGCTTCTGTTCTCCAAGGATCCCAGCCTCTAATCAACTGTGCTAGAGTTTATCAAAAACTAAGGCACAAGAGACGGGGATGAGGGTCTCCATTCCTCCAGCATAACATTGTTATGGACTTGGTCCCCTCTCATGGCCCTTCTACCTTCCTTATCTAGTCAATGAATGAGAGGAAAAGCAGTTATAACCGATTAGGAAGTTCCCAAACCAACTTATTTTAACCAAAATTCGAGATTTTGACTAGTACAGGAAAGTGCCCTACTCTTCCTACTGCAAACCAGCGCATTTTTCAAGGTGTGCACTACTCTAGTGAAGCAGAGTTGCATATTTTTCTAGGTGTGTGCTACTCTATAGGAATGATAGTCGCGCACATGCCCTACTCCACATGCATAAGAGTCACGCACACATCCTAGTGTGCCCTACTCTATGCATAGGATACCAGCGTTTTTGGGGGAAAATGGTCAAAAACAAGGTTTTCTGATGATTTTCAGGAGATGGTTTGGTCTGGAAAAGTGTTCCTAAGGGTTATAACCATCAAATGGGCTAGGAGTGAGGTAATTTCACCCATTTTTAGTGTCCCAAATGACCCTTCAATCCACAAGTGTCCTGTTGTGTGACTAAACTTGATCTCAAGAAGTGTCATCATGCGACCAAGGGATGCAAGTGTCGTAACGGACAGAGAAGTGTCATTTTAAGCTATAACACCCCATCTCTTTGTTTCATTGCATAGCTAGTTGTGGGTATTTCATTAAAATTTGTATTTACATGATGTATTAATTTACATTGTGCATGTCCAGCACAAGAACCATATGCATCCATTTTAATTGTCGATACATGAAACGCTAAATCGATTGCGGGGACTTGGCCTTGAGCTCCTCACCATGATTAATAACAATATTTACATCATTTACAATTTTAATGCAATAGGGTCAAAATCGGGATATTGAGGGTGATAAAAAGCAATGAAATCATGATGAATCTAAGTCTAATTTGGAGCATAAAATGTCTCAGAAAAGAGAATGTTAGTAAACAATAATGAGAGAAAGATAGTATATTGAGAATACGATTTTATTTATTGAGAATAGATGCAAAAAAGACTAACTTCAGGCCACTTATGTGTATACCAAACTTTGCATGGATTGATAGCCCGTAAGAGTATTAGCAATGTTTCATATTTGGTATAAATTAGAAGGTTTGGAGAAAACAAAAGAGACCTCAAAAGGCCAACCAGTTCTCCCAAACCAATATTTTCATATGGAACTGTTTCATTTCCAATAGTTAGTTGTTGAAGGATTTTGCGTGTATCACAAAAATCAGTCCTCCTAATCAACACCAAAGGTTTATCTTCAAAGCATTCTAACAATGAGAGAGGATAATCCAATGGTTGATAACTTTCAAAAGTTCATGACAGTACATCCTATTACCATCCCGTTGAAGATTCAGTTGGACAAAAGTGAAACTTTTGATACTCATATCTCTATATGACCTCCTAACTCCTTTATTAGTAGTTCCAAATAATATGTTACCTAATAGGAACTCTCAGATATAAAGACAGAGAGTTACATGCTGTAGGATTTCCAAATTCAAATACATGTCTCATCACCATTTTCTTCACTATCATAATAGACATAGTGGTTTCAAATGATATAAGAGAATTGAGAATAGTTTCAGAATTCATTTTCATAGGTAAAACCATATACAGATTTTCGATAAAACCAGAAAAAAATAAAAATAAATAAATAAATAAAAATAAATAAATAAAAAAAAAAATAAAAAAATAAAAAAAAAATTGAAGACCTAAAAAATGTAAATGGCAGCTTAAATTATTTTCTTCCAAGACAAGGTTGCAATCTACTATGTTGTTTCTATGGATTTTCTCACAAAACAAGGTTGCTAGAAAGAAACTATTACCGAGTATGATATATTTTTTATATTTTTTCTAGGATGCATCAAACAACAGGATTTGGAAAGGTTATGTTGGTCTATATTTTCCTACAGATTTGATATTAGAAAATAACACGTCAGTATGAACAATCAAGCTGTAAAGGACCTTTTAGATAAAGGCCTCAAGTTGTTGGGTTAATCAAGGTATTAAAAGCTAGTTGATGATAATACTAGAGTTCTATAGTTAGGCAGGAAAATGGAGAAAATATTATGTCATCAGGTGCTCCAAATTTTTCATTCGACTGAATGGTATTCATGAAGAATCAATTAATCTCATGACTTTCTAGTGGAGTTAATTTGTCCATGACAAATTTGACTATCTTCTCTAAGGAAGTTGGGATGGTTTACTTTTCTGAGCAATCAATCTGACTGATTTCCTCTATTTATTGTGCAAATTTGCTTCTCATGCTTTATTAGACAGTAGTTTTGACATTGCTTCTTTTGATTTGTCATTGTCAGTGTTAACAATCAAGATTACATCTCCAGAAATTGGATTAAGATCAACATCCAAAATTATGAACATCTTGATGTTGCAACACTATATTCTCATTGCAAGATTATCACCTTGCAAGACAACGGATTGTCACCATGAATATTTTTATTTATCATAATATCTTTAGACTCTATAGGCCTACCTCATAGGGAGGGAGTCTTTAGTTAGGGTCTATAATTTTTCTTTGGGCAGAAATATGGAAACGAGCTTATCTACAATTGCTTATGATTCCAAAGGGTGGGATGCAAATATATCCAAAAGCGTTTCTGCTGAAAAATGAATCATGGAAGTATGAAAACAGAGTATCAAAAGTATTGGTATTCTCTCTCTTATTTCTTTTCAAGTTATTTTGTAAAGATTTATTTATATATGTTTCCTTCCCGTCATTTTTGAAGCAAATAGCATACTCGGATGCTATGTTGTTTTGAATTTATATTATTTTTATTATACATAACTTTCCTATTTTTCATGTGATTCTCTTTTGAAAATGTGGAACACATAATCATCCACAAGAAGGCACGGTGGAAGATTGGTAGTAGTGACAATTCAAAATTACCCATATGGAAGTTCCCAAGTGTCATAATGTTGAAATGCTCAACTTCCAAATATCCATAGAAGTATGAAAAGAAAGAATAAAAAAGTATTGGTATTCTCTCTCTTGTTTCTTTTCAAATTATTTTGTAAATATTTCTTTGTATAGGTTTCCTTCCCATCAATTCTGAAGCACATAGCATACTCTAGTGTTCTGGTGTTTTGAATTTCTATTCTTTTTATTGCACATAATCTTCCTATTTTTCATGTGATTCTCTTTTGAAAATGTGCAGCACATAATCATCCACAAGAAGGTATGGTGGAAGATTACTAGTGGTAAAGTTTGTCCATAGAATTTGGTCACTTAGAATTTAAAAAAATTAGCATCTCCTACTTCCTTGTTTTCCTTCAACATACTTAACATAAATCCAAGAAAAAATAGGTAGATGACTAGCTAGCCAAAAATACTAAACCTGACTGCATGAATGAAGTCATTGTTGTAGATATTTCTCCCTACGGATAGGTAGAAACCCTCTTAGGATAAAGCAGGATGTACTGACTCTATGCTAAGACAAAAAGGAAACAAATGATACCTTGAGTTCCTAAACTAATCTTCACAACAAGATTAAATGCATTCAGAAGAGATGAAAGACGTAACTCACCTTCCAATTTGACGTTTGTCTCGCTTCTAGCTCTTGATCCCGATGCTCCAATGTAGAACCTGTTGAAATCAAACAAAGGACAAGCATGCAAACTTCCAAATACCTTGAAGCAAAGATTAAGTTCAAATCTAAACTAGATACATTTCATATCCAAGATCCATACAATACACATGAAAAGGAAAAAAAATGACAAGTTATCTTTTATTACAAACTCGAAGAGTGCTTACAAAGGTTGCTTGATATCCAAGCCAATCCTCCAGCTCCAAGTGCTTCCTCTAGCTATCTATGCAGAAGTATGAAGATCATAGGTTTGATGCCCCAAAAGTCCCCCCTTTGGCTCATGGAAGGCCTCTCTCTTATAGCACATGGGAAGGTTAACCAATAAGAGAGAAGTGTGGATCTATGGAGGGTTTAGTGGATCAAGCCAGCTAAACAAAGAAGGAGTTAGGATCGAACCAAAGGTGGTAATCCCAACAAAATATCCTCGAAGGTTGAATCCCAAAATCCAAGGAAAAAAGGCTAACTTCAGACTACCGCGCCCCTATAATTGAGCATAACGCGATAGTACCACGCCCCAGAGAAGGAGCAAAGCGCGGTAGTGCTGACTACCGCACCCCTGTAGATGTGCAGGGAGCGGTAGTGCTCACAAACAGGGCTAAGTTGGGTTGGAAGATGGAAAAAAAAGTGTTTGCTTTCAGTGTTCAGTCAATGGTTTTCACTCTAGATGTTCAGATGATCTTTAAGGGAAACTATCGTTTAGGTTGCTAGTGCAAGGATGCGACACTAATACATAGTGTGTAATATTGCGGTATAGCAGATGCCCCCTAAAGTGTGAGGTCAGAAAAGACTCATGGCCAAAATACTTTACAAATATGGTTTGGAGATAGCATCGAGGGGAGCAACAAGGAGCTGAAACAGAAGCAAAATGTCAGATATACCACCGAGGCGGGCATTCCCATGCTCGAAAACAAATGACTCAAAGCATGGTTGCCAACCAATACATTGCAGATCCATGAGTACTGAGATGATATAGACTGTAGACAAATCATGGCTACTATGAACAAGCGTATATCCATGAGACATTAATGGCACAGCCACGACCAATACATAAGTGGATCTGTGTGACAATACAAAAAAATATCCATTGCAACCTGGATGTAATCAAAATACAAAATGATGTCCAGGGTCTTCTACCCAATCACAAACGATACGAATCTAGCCATGTGATTACAAGGTGTTGAAGTCGAACATGGCAGAAACCATTTGATTACCGGTCAATGATGTGAACCGTTAACAAATGCGAGGGAAATCACCAATAATGACAATGATCCCCAAGGTATCTATATCACATCTCAACGAAATGCAAATAAACGAGTTGATGTCGAGCATTCGAGAGATCATTCAATCAGAGGTCATTGATGAAAACCTACTATTGAATACGAGGAAACCTGCCATTGAGGCATGCAGGTACCAAGGTACTAGTGGTTGACTCCTAAGCCTAATTCCTGGATAGTGATTTGGTGTCGACAGGAATAGACTCGTCGAAGGTGGGCCATAATGATTCGACATGAAATCAAAACGAAAGGTAGTATGGACCGATGAAACAATAGAATATGTACTGACACAAAGGGAAGGTTTGACATGAAGTGGAGGTGGACTCAAGGTAATAACCCTTTGAACATATAATGGCATGAAACAGATCTTGGCAGCATGGATTACTTGAACAGACAGAACCACAGGAAGTGTGAACTCATAGTAATAATGAGGACGCATGATCATAATGATGACACTATCAGCAAGACTGACTACCCGAAACAAACAAGGTGAGGATGCATGCCATGTTCAAAGGTGATGACTCAAAAGCTGCCAACAAGGTAAACTTGACTCATTTTCCCATTTTCCCCCGTCATGATGGACGAGTACCTCTTTGTTTTTTTACGAGCTTGAGGAGGATAACATATGCTCAGTATAGCTCATCTCATAGATGAGTCCGATCTCACATGTTTTACGAAACTGAGAAAGGAGGGGTTCGACCCAAAGTGGGCCCTTCGATGTTGAATTTTAACGAGTCCAAGGAAGGAAAAATCGGTCGTCATTTCATGTTTAGAGAGTCTGAAAAGAACTAAAGAAGACTCCAATGGTCCTTTTTCGTAAGGTTAGCCTCATCGCCCGAAAAAGGATAAAACAATGCGGGAGAGGACTCTTCCAATCATGATTGGCTGGAGTATTCATTTTTTGTAAGTAGTGCCCCCTAGTCCGAAAAAGGGTAAACTATCACTAGGGAGACAATCATTCAAATCCTTTTACAAGCGTGAACGAATCAATTTCACTTGGCCATCTTTTCCTATTTTAGGAGTCTAAAAAGAGCTTGAAGAGGACTCCATGTACAACTTTGTCATGGTTGATGACTGAGTACGACAAAGGATAAGTAAACTCGGCACAGTTCCTTTTCCGTAAATAGTCTAGCGAGGCCGGATAAAGTGATAAACCTATACTCGTTAGACACACCTTTTTACTCCAATTTGTTTAACGAGCACGATAATGGTATCAAAAGAACTCGGAATATTTTTCATGTTTGGATCCAGAGCACGAAAAAGGAAAAAGTAAGCTCAAACCACTTTTCATGTTTTTAACCAGAGCACGAAAAAGTGAAAAGTAAGCTCAAACACCATCTTACTGTTTTTAACGAGCTCGAAGATAGGTTGGAAGAATGCTCATGATGTCTGCTTCATTTCTTAACGAGCTTGTAACAGAAAATGAACTATGCTCAGTATAATTTTCATGGTTTAATGAGCTCTAAACCTAAAAAGGAAAGTATGCTCAAAAATGTTCCCTATGGTGAACTTCTTCCCGTCATGAAATCCAAAGGTTGGTACATGCCCCCAGCATGATTGCTAGAAGTAAGTGACTTAGCTCCAACGTGGTGTGGAGAGGCGATCGAGTTGAATTCAATGTAACTTCTAGAGGTTGAAGACATGCCCCCAAGCTTCATTTCATTCGCCTAAGGTATAGGCGAGTGAAAAGAAGGTTCAGGTACTAAGTCTACGAGGAGACTTGACTTAAAGGGAAAGGATATGTTTCATTTTTTAACGAGCTTGACACAGGAGTAGAACTTTGCTCAGACTACTGGTTTCATTTTTTAATGAGCTTGAAGTCAATGGTAAACTCTGCTCATGGTTAAGGCCCATTGATGGGTTCCCTCCCAACACGATGACCAGAGGTTGGTAAATGCCCCCAGCATGATTGCTAGCGGCTAAACATGCCCCCCAAGATTCGTTTCGTCTGACTACTCTTCTTCCTTACCCAAAAATCCTGCCTACTAATCCGAATGTGTTCACCAGGGGGGGTAGGGAGAACCAGGACCAAGTGACCCAGGAAGATGAAATGAAGGTTCAAATCCTAACTCTAGCAAGAGACTCGAACAAATGGAAGGGAGATCTATTTCATTTTTACACAAGCTTGAAATAGATAATAACAATGCTTGAAAGGGTTCTTTTTATTTTTTAATGAGCTTAAAACAGAAAGAAATTATGCTCGAAGGTAGTTTCATTTTTACGCAAGCTTGAAACCGAAAGTAAACTATGCTTGGGATTGATTTCATTTTTACACAAGCTCGAAACCAACGGTAAACTGTGCTTGAGGGTCGGTTTCATTTTATAATGAGCTTGAAACAAAGAATAAACTATGCTTGTAGGAACTTATTTCATTTTTTAACGAGCTTCACATAGAAAGGGAACTATGCTCATGGTGACCTGTTTCATTTTTTAACGAGCTTGACACATAAAGGGAACTTTGCTCAAAATGATAGTTGGTTTCATTTTTACACAAGCTTAAAACCAAAAGTAAATTATGCTTGAGATGATGGTTGGTTTCATTTTTACACAAGCTTAAAACCAAAAGTAAATTATGCTTGAGATGATGGTTGGTTTTATTTTTACACAAGCTTAAAACCAAAAGTAAACTATGCTTGAGAAAATGGTTTCATTTTTTAACGAGCTTGACACCAGAATAGAACTTTGCTCCAAGCGTCCCCCCCCTAGGGGGGAGAAATCACTAAAACATGTGGAACATTTAGGGAATTCTGGTGACTAGGAGTCATGCGATGAGTGGGCGTCACAAAGGAAAGCTGATCGATGGTCACAATATTCCCATGATGGGGAAAATACATCACTGGGAAGAGTGAGGACACTACAGCCTTCATTGCATAGACGTAATCACGTCCAATGAGTAGATTAAAATCTAAGGGACCTTGGACGACCATGACATCAATATAGACAATTTCAAGGATAATTTTAGGGGCGAAATATAGCCCATGGGCTATTGTTGTATGTTTTTTTCCAAAAATAGATTCGCCAATTTGCATTTTTTGAAGCCCCATTTCGCCCAATTTTGATGGGGTAAACTTTTGTCACTCTAAAAATTGCCAAATTATTATATAAACTATATAAAATCCTTAGACATTGAAATAATTTTAGAAAAATATCGCCCAATATTTTATAGTTGACATTTTAAGAATTTGTAAGATTCACCAAGGTTTATACACTTTTAAATAAGTATGGATCCTTAAAATGATCCCTGGACAGTTTTCCCTCCCAAAGTGATAGGTAACTGAGGAAGGGACCCTAAAGGTCCAGTAGGCCTTCTATTGAAATCCAGTATCTGGTCAGTGACGGGCACAAGCTGAGGAGAACCTAAGGCTTTCCAAGTAGTTGAGGATAGAATACTAACAGAAGCTCCTTCATCAACTATCGTATGAAAAATTTCTTTATCGAAAACTCCTATAGATATTTGAAAAGGAACGCTCGAAGGAAGATGAGATTCTGTTAGACCATTCCAATCAAAGGAAGTAACCTCAGTACTTGGAGGGGGTCTCGAGGAAACGGATAGTGTTTCCCCTTGCCGAGGACATTCTGAACTGATAAGGAAAACATCAGCGGTTTCCAATTCACTCTCGCTTGGAAGATAAGAATGAGACGAAGATTGTGTCAAGGTGACTGCTTCAGTCTGGACTTTCTCCAATGAAAGAGCGAGATCGAGTGGGGATGACAATGACTCGATCACTTCACTCTTGGGAGGGAGAGTGGGATCAATTGCAGATGAAACTGAATTGATCACTTGGTCAAATAGCGGGGGGTCGAGGGACAACTTACTATCATTTGTTGGAAGCACCAGATGAGAACTAGTAATATCTTCCAACCACTGCGAAGCTTCATCCATGCTTGGACAAAGGAAAGTACGATGCACACCCTTGCATATCAAACATGGATATAGGACTTTACCCTTCCGACCCTTCACTAAGGGGTCACTGGTTGAGGGAGTGTCATCGACATGATGGTCAGAGGTCGACGATACAATTGGTTTGGGGTTTTTAGACCACACTTCTGACACACAGGAAAGACCAGGGCAATCCTTAACAAGGTGATCACCCTTGCAGAGTTTGCAGGGGAACTTGGGCTTACGAGGTGTTTTTGTAGAATGAGTGCCATTAGGGGCAACCGGTTTACGCTTGGTCTCTTCCTTATCCTTCTTCGTCTTAACTTTCCTTTTCTTCTTCTTCTTATCCTCCCCATTAATAACACTATTGCTTTGATTGGGCGAGGAAGAAGGAACGGAAGAAGATTCATCTGACGAAGAAGGGGAAATATTAGTTTGGGATTGACTCTCTCGTGGTGGAGAGTTAACATTCGAAACATTGGGTGCAATCGGAATTACCGGATTGAATAACCATACCGGTAATCCTATGGTTAATCCAGAAATATTTAACGTGGCAATAAAGGGAGGACCAATATCTCCAATTGGAGGAAAACTAAAAGGTACCCCTTGAAAAGGGGTCTCTGGATTGGTAGTCCTAGAAGGAGCATGGGTGCATGGAGGTAGATTCTCCATGAAACAAAACTAAGTGATGTGGATGAAGTCTTGTTAAAAAGAACTCAAAAACCCTCAGGAAACCGAGTGTGTGAAAGGGGAGCTAGGAAAATACAAGGCTCACAGGCCAAAAGAGCAAGCTCAAAAAACTATATTGAGGCTGCTGCCACAATAAGAGAGTTGTACAACAAAATGGGCAGAATGCCAACAAGCAGCCCTAGAAATAAAAATACCCTCTATAATATAGCAAGCAAAACCTCCTAACTAAGAGCTGGAGACCTCAACAAATTGTATCCTTCGCAACGTGATGAAATCCAAGTCAAACAATACAATATGAGAGACCGATAATGGAAGGATATCCCTCTACCGAAAGGGATCCTGGGTAAAGAGCCCTAGAAGAAAAGTCACTAAGCTACCTCATTCATGACACGTTGGAAAAGGTTTTCGATGCGTCTGCCTTATCACCCTTGCATTACTATGAATACAAGGAAGACAATGATCGATGTTGCCTTAGGACTAAGTGGAGTGCGGCATTCCACAGAGTCCGTCCAGTTCTCAATCTCGCGGCGGTTTAACCCCTGAAAGTGTGAAATAGTCAGGAGGCCCCTCCACAAACTAGTGTATGACCGTGTCAACAAATACTAGAGTATTTTAGTTCCCTAAAGACAACGACTATGTCTCAGATGAAAAATGACAAGGGGGAATTATTTTGATGCCTATCCCCGGTGTCCTACCTAACTACCAAATTCTTTTAATTTCCTCAAGTGAGGTTAATATTGGTTTAGTTAGGGAGATTAATTTTAGAGGCTGTCTTACACAATCGGGTTATGGAAGTGAAACTTGATGGTGTTGTGACGATTCAAACCATGCAAATGAAGATGAATCGAAATGAGCCTTTCTCTTCGATGAACACTAGCTAAAGTAAGGAAGAATTCTTTCCGTTCCCAATATGTACAACCCAATGCAAATGCAATTTTATTTCTTTCAAAATGATAAAAAGAGGTAAAAGATGTACCCAAAACTAACCCAAAGCAATAAAAAATTTCTTTATATGAACACCAAACGTAATGATTCTAATCCATTTCCTATTTTTTCACACTTGAAAAAGACACATCCAAGCTACGGAAAGAAAGATTCTACAAATGCTTCCAATCAAATGCAAGACAAAGAGAAGAATCTAATAATATCGTCTAACTCAAATGCACATAAATATGAAACAAGCATTTCTTCTTCTCATGAATGTAATACCAAGAATGTCAAATGATTAAATTAAAGCAAGAAGAATACTTATGTGTTTCAATTTCATGAATATGGTAAAAGAACAACAAAATCAAGCTTCTCTTTGAACTAAAGCGGAGGCAAGGAATCAATCTTTTCAAACAATCATTAGATAGGATGTAAAGGAAATAAGATTCCAAGCAATCCAAACACACCAAATAAAAAATGATCTCAAAACCTCAATATGGATCAAAACGACTGTAGGATGCACGATTCGCTTAAAAATGCAAGCAAAACACTAGTGTTTACTCAAAGGGCCAACATGGATCCAAATCTCGAAAAGACCCAAAAATAACCAAATAAACACACTTTCCAGGAACTACTACAGGCCTGCAGGCAACCAGGGAGCAGTACTGGTAGACTACCGCGCTCTAGACAGTGGTTAAGGCACGGTACTGATAGACTACCGCGCTCTAGACAGTGTTTAAGGCACTGTACTACCACTTTGTAGGTAGTTACGGGGGCGCGGTAGTGTCTGAACAAAGGGAAAGAGGTGGAATTTTGAGAAAAGATTTTGACTTTTCAAGGGTTTGCCAACACTTACTGATCTGTAATAGAAGTCTAATGCAGAGAACAGGGAAGTGAATGAGGGTAAAAGAACCCAATTCTTACAATCAATAAGTGAAATTGAAAGCAAACTTCACAAGCAAAGAAAATGGATTCAAGTCCCCAGCGGAGTCTCCAGTTTTTGTTGTAGATATTTCTCCCTACGGATAGGTAGAAACTCTTTTAGGATAAAGTAGGATGTGCTGACTCTATGCTAAGACAAAAAGGAAACAAATGCTACCTTGAGTTCCTAAACTAATCTTCACAACAAGATTAAATGCATTCAGAAGAGATGAAAGACGTAACTCACCTTCCAATTCAATGTTTGTCTCGCTTCTAGCTCTTGATCCCGAAGCTCCAATGTAGAACCTGTTGAAATCAAACAAAGGACAAGCATGCAAGCTTCCAAATACCTTGAAGCAAAGATTAAGTTCAAATCTAAACTAGATACATTTCATATCAAAGATCCATACAATACACATGAAATGGGAAAAACAAGACAAGTTATCTTTTATTACAAACTTGAAGAGTGCTTACAAAGGTTGCTTGATATCCAAGCCAATCCTCCAGCTCCGAGTGCTTCCTCTAGCTATCTCTGTAGAAGTATGAAGATCATAGGTTTGATGCCCAAAAAGTCCCCTCTTTGGCTCATGGAAGGCCTCTCTCTTATAGCACATGGGAAGGTTAACCAATAAGAGAGAAGTGTGGATCTATGGATGGTTTAGTGGATCAAGCCAGCTAAACAAAGAAGGAGTTAGGATAAAACCAAAGGTGGTAATCCCAACAAAATCTCCTCAAAGGTCGAATCCCAAAATCCAAGGCAAATTGGATAATTTCAGACTACCGCGCCCCTATAACTGAGCATAACGCAATAGTACCGCGCCCCAGAGAAGGAGCAAAGCGCGGTAGTGCTAACTACCGCGCCCCTGTAGATGTGCGGGGAGTGGTAGTGCTCACAAAAAGGGCTAAGTTGGGTTGGCAGATGGCAGAAAAAGTGTTTTCTTTCAGTGTTCAGTCAATGGTTTTCACTCTGGATGTTCAGATGATCTTTAAGGGAAACTGTCATTTAGGTTGCTAGTGCAAGGATGCGACACTAATACATAATGTGTAATATTGCAGTATAACAGTCACATAGAGGATCTTAAAGGGAACTTCAAAGCAATTAAAATATCTAGGGTTGCATGAGACCAGTCAAAAGCAAAGGCATGATGCACAACAACGAACTACTTTGTTGTGAAATAATTGCCAAGAAAATAGAAGCTTATTTCTAAATCCTAAATGTAAGTGTGAATCCACATGCATAGGTGTAAAGCAGACAAACCTTGAAATCATCTCAAAGACCTAGGATGAGGTCAAATCACACAAGTACATCCAGGTTGCATAGAAGTCATTTTCTTTGCCACAAAAGAATTATGTGTTAAAAAGAATCCCAAGTTAGTGGTTATTAAAGAAGTAGGAGCAAAAAAAAGTGTACCTGAGAGGGTTCCTCACATGTTTAACCCCAAATTTTAGGCCATAATAAATAGAATTAAAGAGGTGGTGCATGGCTCTGTCATCTTAGCATGTGACTTGAATAGGTTTTTTAAGCTCCTATTTATAAGAACTATAGGGTGCAAGAAAATGGGAAGTCCCCACTGACTTTCATTTTGTGACCAATGAAGTTATTGTTGATTCGACTTTATCTTCTCTTGGAATGGAAGTGCAGCTCTGGGAAACGTAATTTCAATGTAAATCTTGCAATATTTTTGATACTTTTACCCTAAAATTATTGTCAAGTCTTTCCAAAATGTATTTTTAAGTACTTTTGCAACCAAATGGCATGGAATGAAAATAATCAAACATTTTGGTTTTGTAAATTCCCACTTGCAATTGGATACAAACATGTTTTTATGCATTCAAGTGGAACTAGAGCGCCTAAGTTTGTCAGGGGTGTGGAGAGTAACAACTTTTAAGGTGAATTTACAAATATTCATGGCTTTGTTTTTGAGTTGGATAGCTTTTCCAAATAGTTTGTCACAAATTAATGGCAAAACAAAAAGGATGGGAGGGTACAATAAACAACTTTAGTCAATGATTTTCACTCTTATTTTTCATCTTAGTTGAATCTATTTTATTTTAGTTGTATGGATTGTGACCTATGCTATGCTAAGTGGATCCCTAGTTGTTTTAAATACATTATTATTGGTCAACCTATGGAATATCAATCCAAATAGTAACCATTAAAATTGAAACAGTTAACAATCAAAATCGGTTCAATTTGTTGGTTACATATCAATCATTAACCTTATGGAGCTTTGTAACGACATCATTGTATTCGGTAGTCCCATCGACCTACTTTTGTTGTCATTAGTTGGACATTAATAAAATTATCTTATCTCTATCATATTGAAATGATTTCTTCCAAAAGTTTGTAAAACGTTTTGACAATATAAACTATTTTACCAAAATCCATGTTATATTCAAAGTTTTAACTGGCTTCTTTTAATTGACTGGTATCATGTTATTTATTTACTTTAGTTTCTTGTGGTATATATTATGTAAATCAATTTAACACAAGTTTGTACTGTAATCTTACCCAATAACCTAATATGGAAAAATGTTTTAACTGACTATTCATGTTCATGTATTTAACTTTTTCCTACTCTATGCGGTGCTTGAGTGCATGAATTCAGTGTTGGGTTTCATCCATTCTCACTAGCTGCCCCTTCTTCACATTCACCATCTAGAGCATAGCCAAAAAACGTAGATGGTCATGATCTTCATATCCTAAAAATTGAAAATTCCCTCACTTCAAACTACTCCATGAGATCATTCTTCAAAGACTTGGATGCCTTGCAGACACTTGAATTCAACAGAATAAATATATCATTGACTGGCCATTTAGCCTTTCACGATCTTATCTAGTGAGGTGTTTAGTTACAACTCATATGCATAAGCTGGAAAAAATTTCCACACTTTAGGATATTTCATATCCATATTATCTTTTAATAATTTCTTGTTTTATTTAATTTGGCTGATATTATGCTAATTATTTACTTCAGTCTCTTATGAAATATCTTGTGTAATCCAATTTAACCCAATTGAGCAATGTAATCTTACCTATAACCTAATGTGACATTTTTTTACTAAACATTTCATGTTTTTGTGTGTAATTATTGTCCTATGCTATGGGATGCTTGATTGTAGAAATCCGATGCTTGGTTTCATTCATTCTAACAAACAGTACCTTCTTACATTCAACATACAGAGCATAATAAAAAAAACTAGATGATCATGACCTTCATGTTCTAAAAATTTAAATTTACCTCACTTCAACATATTTCATTAGCTCGTCATTCTTCAGAGTCTTGGATGCATCACAGACAGTCGAGTTGGAAAGAACAAATATATCCTTGAATGGCCCTTCATCCTGTACGAGCTTAGACAGTAAGGGATTTGGTTACAACTCATATGCATAAGTTGCTAACCTATTTCACACTTTAGGATTGGATATAGAGAATCCCCTACCCCATACATTCTCATTTGATGTTCCAAATATGTCAAAGAGAGATACCAATCAAATTGATATAAATTGACATGGAATTAAATTGATACCGATCTAGAGGTGTGATCATGATCATTGAAAAGAGAGTTGATATTGGCTTCAATATAGTAGAATTTTACTTCTTGGAATGGAGTGACAAAAGATTAAATGAAGGCAAGTTTTGTTAAATTTGATTGTTTTAAGGATGGAGATGTTGAATAATATCAAATTTCAAAGAGGCTAAATTACTTAAAGTATTTTGAGAGTTAGTGAAAATAGGTTGAGGAAGGTGTTGACCATGATAATCTACACGTGATGAAAATTTCCATCATCATTGCTTGATTTCTTGTCCATGTTGAGAGAAATGTACAAATTGGATGATATTTTAACCCACACCTTTGGACAATCATAAATTTTGCATATAAAGTTGGAAGTGTATCATTTAATCCATGATTTTATGTTCTTTTCAAACAAGGTTACAGTGTTACACATATGCATAGATGGAATTTGTGTTTGATAAGGATAGTTTTTTTAGTGCATGCAAATGCACTAAATATATATCTCTCTCTTTTGCATTTGGTTTACTATTTTTTAGTATCTCATAGTTTTCCTACCCTTGGCAGGGGATTTCCTGACGAAATGTAACACTGTTTCAAAGGTAGATTTGGTCTCATGGATGTTCATTGAAAACAAATCTCTCTCTCTCTCTCTCTCTCTCTCTCTCTCTCTCTCTCTCTCTCTCTCTCTCTCTCTCTCTCTCTCTCCTTTTTAACACGATGGAAGGTTAGCAGTGAAGGAGTACAAAACCATCCAAACACAAGTGACCTCTCTCTCTCTCATAATTTACAACTTGAAATTTTCCATTCCCCTTTTTAACACAATGGAAGGTTAGCAGTGAAGGGGGACAAAACCCTCCAAACACAAGTGGCCAATTATAACAATAAGTAAAAGCACCAAATTTCAATCCAAAACCATGACCTGAATAAACCCTCTAATATAATATTTGAATGCCAATCTAGGGCTAGGTCAAAGTCCTTTGCGTAATAGAAGAAGAGAAAATATTGCCACACATGAAAATCCCAAATATAAAAGACCAAGGCCATAGCCTTTCCTGTATTTGTGAAAAAGCAAGTGAATAAACTTTACAAGGCTAGATTAAAAGAACCATTTTTTGAAATATGTCATAGACATGATAAGTTGCCTATAATAGTCCTATATCTTAAATCTATGGTAAATGAATGGTGCAAGATGTTAATTTTCCAAACCCTATGTGATTGTTTTCTTTACGTTCTCAACTAAACAAAACTGTTATTTAATTGCAGAAATTAAATTCTTCCCATAGTAGCAATCATGGATTCAAAATATAGTTGGAAACTAAGTTGCGTAAATGAGAAAGGACATTTAAAAAATGAATGTGAAACATAAATCATAAATCATACATGTCATGAATCACTATCTATATTGGGATCCTAGTCATCAATAGCACCCTATTCCTCACTCCTCTAGGCTCTATCCCTTACCTCTAACTTGAATCTCAAAGTTGATCCTCCAAGGACATTAATCAACAACTCAACTCCCTACAATTTTGATGAAAATTCCTAATCCAATCATTAAGATAAGGTAGAAAAATATTCTCATGCTTAATATATGATTTTGCTTGAGTGAAGAGTACATTTTTATTAAGGTCATGCTAGAGGAGTTCAATTTGTTTTAGTTGAGTTGTTAGAATAATTTCATGAGAATAATATGTTTTGTGTTGAATATTGGACTAGGAAGTCAAATGATTCCAAACATGGAGAATAGGATGCACAAAAGCATAATGTTATTGGTACTAGGTTTACACAATATATATGGACTTTTTAGATGCTTAAGTCGAGGGTTAACTAATATCATGGAGAAGAAAAAAGGAAATGCATTCTATAGAAATAGTAGCCCTATAGAAGCATATGCATTTTATATGGAAACACATGCTAACAAACATGCTAAGTAACAACGCTATAAAAAAATTCCCATGCTTGATTTCCAACTAGATGGGAGCCACCACCA
The DNA here is from genome assembly GCA_027924585.1 of Larix kaempferi. Taxonomy (NCBI): domain Eukaryota; kingdom Viridiplantae; phylum Streptophyta; class Pinopsida; order Pinales; family Pinaceae; genus Larix; species Larix kaempferi. The sequence continues at coordinate 6,492,865 of BSBM01000401.1, read as the reverse complement.
CCATAGTTAGTAAACTGGTTAAAGCGATGTCTAAATTTTGTCCAAGACTTTATTGGTATGACATAACAAATTTGAGTTACCTAACTTGGTTGATTTTGAACATGTTGTTGTATTAGTTGGATTTGAGAATCAACATTTGTTGGTTGACATAAAATCTAGAAGTTTCCTAAGTGACCCCGTGGTAGGGATATTAGACTCATATACTACATTCAAGGACCAAGTGTTCCTTTATATGTATCTCTAGTAGTTTATGTCTCTTACATGTCAATATGCATACCATGGTTAGAATTTTAGGGTTACCAATAATTGGGGAATATGCGGGAGAAGAAATGATAGGTAAGATGTAAAATATGTTGAAATTTATGAAAAATATCACATGTGCAGAGGGGAGAGGAGCTGCAATAACAAAATAAGTGATCTTGTTGTTAGATTTGTGACAGAACTATTTCCCTGTAAAATAATAAGAAAATGTAGAAAGGATGCATGCCTGGTTGGGGAGTATTCCATTCTGCAGATAGATGCGTTGAAGGGACAAAGATGGATTGGGATAAGGTTTTTGGCTAATGAAGTCACGACAAATTGAACTGAATCTCAAGAGCATGGAAAATATTTCCATTACTATTAGTTGATTTTGCTTCTAGATATGGTACATTGGAAGCCTTTGGACAAGAGAAGTTATGGTGAAGAGATGAATTCAGTTTTCCCATCACTTGTATGCAAAGTCTAGAGAGTGAGGAAAAAGAAGAAGATAAAAGTAAAAATAACTAGGCTTTTGAGAGGTGGTCCATTCGTTGCAAGTTGCAATATATGGTAAATTGTGCATATATAATTATCTTGTGGATAAATATAATGAGATATTTAATTTTGAAGTGGATTTGCACAATACATATGTGCACCCCAGATTTATTGCAAATGATAAGGCATTGCTGCTACCATTTAAGCTAACTAAAGATGAATTGTTGAGAGATGGAAAATTGGGAACCTAAACAAAATAAAAGGCATAAAGAAGGTTTGGAAGAAGGATTTTTGACACAATATATGTGGGAAGAAACGAAAAAATAAAAAAATGGAACCCTAACAAAGGAATTCAAGGGAAGAAGTAATATTGGAGAGTGCAAAGGATCTCCAAGAATCTAGGAAACTAGGAGAAGAAAAATAGTTGTAACATCAACAAAGGAAGAAGAGGAAGATATATCATATTAGGAAAATAATTCAACATGAATCAACACTAGTGTGTACAAATAAGAGGAAACAAACAAAGGAAAGGATATATTTAAGGAATTTAGTAATTTGCAGAAGAAAGAAATGAAGATGAAATGTCATTAGCACAAAGAATTGGATGCAAGGAATATGTATGGTAATTTAAAAAGAATGAACATGCACTAGATATCATAGATATGGAATACCCCAGCACAAACATATTACAGTGATTGATAGTGGCAATATATTCACCCAGATACCAACAAGTAGGGAAAGAAACACAAGAAGAGCACTAGACAACAAAGAAATATGAGGGAAAAAGAGCCAAGATGACTCTAAGTCTCAAGGACACTAAAATTACCAAAGATCCAAGCAAGAAGAAAATACAAAAAGAAAAGGAGATATAAAGAAGGAAACATTTATGAAACCTTAGGTAAGAAAGAAAATTTTACTGGAACATGCATCAAACATTGCACAAAGGAAAATACCTTAGACAACGATATCGAGATGAGATTAGCAAGGAAGATGAAAAAAATAGAAATTAAAAAATAAACTATACAAAATGAAACAAAAATATGAAGAGCAGTTTATAGAGCAAGAAAATCGTTAGTCATTAGACAAAGAAGAATATGTGAGAACCATGAAAGGAAAGAAAATTCAAGATTCTAGAAACAACACAATAAATTCACCATTACCAAAAGATATTCACAAGGATACAAGTAGAGTAATAGAAAGCATGAATGGTTAGACTAAAGTGTCTCAAGTATTCCAAACATTTTCACAAAATCAATTGAACACTGAAACTTATGTTAGATATATGCATTTCTATACTTGTGGTATGAAAACATAAACATTCCATGTTGGTTAAATATGGACAGAGTTGAGAAGAAAGGAAGTACTAAGTACCCCACTAAGACCAAATTATACAATATATAGTCCAATCCATGGTATGAGTATTCGATAATTTGAACTAACAACAAAGAGAAGAAGGAATATTAAAATTAACCTTGGTGCAGTTGATACTAAAGTGTTGGGATAGCTTAAATCTTTGGAGATTGAATATCCAGTAGAAAACTTGATTTATATGTTTTTTCCTTTAATAATTTAATGGTCTTTCAAGAAAACATCAACATAGAATTAAACCACAAAATTTTCACAGAATCATGAGATGTATCTTCATATTTTTCCTATCTCTTTAGACCGGTCCTACTACATTCAAAATTCTCTTAAGGCCATTCATGTTGCACCACAAATCTCAACTTTGTACCATGGGTCCTATTCCCCGAAATTGGATCATATGTTCCGGTGGGTCAAATGGTCATGATAAGACTCCAACAAACAACTTTCATCTATTTGTTGCACCTAGGTGACTTGTAAAGAATTATATCTTTCTCTCTGAGCATAATCACAACCTTTTGTTAATATTTTTTTACAACTTTTTTTTATTTTTTGGCTTTTAACTTGTTATGGGATTAAAATTTATCCGGTCTTACCTTTAACATATTAAATACTTTTTCATGAGGCTGGAATGCCCAGTTTGAGCCCAAACAAATTTGTGACAAAGTGTTGATCATTGTTGACACTACCAAACAATCAAAGAAAAATTCAACAACAATTTTGTGACAAAAAAAAAATTCATAATCATCAAACATATAGGGACAATTTATTTACTGTGAAAAGACTTTGCACCTAATCATTTGCTATGTTTAGAAGTTTTCCTGCATAATATTCAAAATTTATGTTCCTTTTATGGTTTCTTGTATATAAGTGTTTAAATTTAAATTGTGTGTCTATTCTAAAATATGATCTTTAATTGTGTATCCAAACTTATTTTTTTGGTCAGTTATGGACATTGATAAAATGATCTCGTCTTATCTTATTTATAGAAAACATCACGCCCTACTGATTAAGTTGCTAACAAAGCGAGCTAGACAAGGTGATGTTGAAAACCACTCTATAGAGCCTCTTGGCATATCACTCGATACAGCCTTGGGGGGGATGATATCATGGTTGGAAGAATAAATGTCAACCCCAAATTATCTTATAACCAGTGTTGCAAAACTAAAACTTGTCAAGAACTCAACAAGGGTCCTAAAAAAGATAACTAGAAAAAACTCAACCAAAAATCGTTGAGCAATAAAAATGCATAATTTTAATTTTATCAACTAAATTAGAAAATAAAATGAGAGCCAAAATCCAATTTGAAATTGAAGTTGCCACGTACTAGCTAGTTATTGAAAATTACTCATCTTATTTGCAGGTTTTTATCAAGCCTTTTTTTGAATTGGTTTCTCATTTGATGAGTTTTACTCACCAATTTTTCAAATATTTTTTCCACACTGCCTATAAAATTCAAACATTTCCCTTCAACACCAAAAGGTGTCAACAAATACATGAGGAGCAATATGGATCACCATACCACACATCCCATTGGATATTTTAGTGAGGTTCTAGACACAATAACCCAAATAGAGATTGAAATTGGGACAACTCATACAATGTTCAACTTATGCAATTGTTGGGTGGAAATGTATGTATCAAATCACTGGAGAAGAACCAGATTTGTACTCTTCAACATCTTTCTCACTAAGACCGCAATGCTACCAACCTATTCCTACTAATTGAACCTTCATAATTTCCTTAAATTGTTTCTTCTTACTCTTTAAACAAAGCATATCGCTCATAATAAGATTCATGAAGAGCTTCATGGATTTAGTCTCTTACCACCGTGAATGATAGCAAACTAAATCATTTTCTAAACCAAATGAAAAAAAATTTGATCCCATATGTTCATTATCAAGCAAAAAAACATGATTGGAATTGAAAAATATTCAACAACCTGGCTAATGTGAATTTGAATTGCAAGAATAAATTATATTTCATTCTTGAATTACAAACACATAATGATAATATCCACTGCACATTATCTGGTTCTATGAAATCTAACCTCTGTGAAGACTGCAACCCCCAAGGAACTTTGAAGAAACGCAAAGATAAACACTATAAAAAAACAAGCTTCATGCAAAGATGAATTATCTGATGATGTTGGTTTCTTTTGACTCTTGTCACATTATATAGGGATAAACTCCTTGCACGGATCTACATTTTACTTAGATATGGAACAATTTGGAGTTAAAAAACCTTCACCCCAAAAACATTGGAAGTTGAAACTAGTAACTATTATAGAAACCTCCACTTGGCACTAACGAAAATTGATGGGCGATTCGGTGATATTTCCCAACCTCAAATCGAGGGCGTGGTAACTGATTTGTTGACTCGGCGATACTTCTCATTTCCCAACCTGAAATCGAGGGCGTGGTAACTTATTTGGTGAGCCTTCCCATTTTGCAACTGAAATCGAGGGCGTGTTAGCTAACAGGGTCCATATATGAGTGATGAACAAGTTACATCATCCTCCAATTGGGACGAACTCACAATTTGGTGGTACAATATTGAAAAATCACGACGAATTCAATATGTTGTGGCCTTCATACCCAAACTACAAGGAAAATCACCAGTTTCAACCATATTTGGCAGGGAGACATTCAATTTTTCCTCTCTCATAGGCCTTCATGGCCTTGGAGATTCGATTTTTCATTGATGTGGGTCAAATAAATTTGGGGCTAAATTATTAAATTAAAAAAAACTCTTTTCGTATTAAAAATTCACCCACCATATGTTTGAGACCCCTCTAATTTCACCCTTGGGTTATATTTCTCCCTAAAATCATCCATGTAAACCACCTAATTCACCCTCATAATGATTCCATCCACATTAAATGAATAGCCTAACGTCTTCATGGTCCTCATAGGTTCATTGGACCTCATTATGACCCAATACAAGAGTCACACTTGGAACAATGTCGTAGATTGGGGGAATTACTCTATTAATCCTAGCATTAATGTGAGCTACTCAACTTCCTCCTAAGGCTCACGAATTTCTCTATTCAGATGCATTATATATTGTACACATATTATTGAATAACATGAACAATAGATTTTACATCAATTATGTTCTATATCATGTATTTATGTTTCAATATTTCTTCATATTTTCTTCTAAAATCTTTGTTAGGAATAGTTTGTTTCTAGATCTTCGCTTGTAAAATTATTGCATGGCATCAAGGCCATAGAAATTTCATAGAATATATCATCAACAATTTCAAGGTTCCATCAATGAAGGATTATTTAGCGACTTTCGATGAGGTCATACATATTTTGAAGAACCATATCGAACAAGCAAGGAATCATATGAAATAACAAGCGGAATAAAAACAAATTGATTGTGAATTTGAAGTAGATGGTTGGGTGTTTGTTCGTCTCCAACCATACAAAAAGACCTCACTCAAAAATTCCAAAATCATAAATTTGTGCCCAATTTTTATGGTCCTTATCAAGTATAGAAGCGAGTAGCACAAGTGGCTTATGCTCTAAATATACCAAACAAGAGAAAACTATGTGATATTTTCCATGTTTCATGCTTAAGGAAATAGTTGGGTCCAACAAACCACATACAAATAGAGTTACCCCTTCTAGATGATGAAGGGAAGTTGGTACTAGAGCCCGAGTGCATTTTAGAAGTCAAAACAAGAATGCTTCAATCTAGATCAGTCAAAGAATACCTTGTCAAGTGGAAGAACTAGCCATATTATGAACTACTTGGGAGAATGAAGATTTTATATTGAAGAATTTATCTTTACCAATACTTCGAGGAAATAGTATTTCAAAGAGGAATGACTTGTAATATACCTAAATCTATATTACCATTATTAAAAAATTTATATTAATTATTATTTATTTATAGTCCGTCGAAATTGAAAGGACACAATGATTAAATGTGTCTCTTCATATTTTATATAATCCAAACAACAGTTCATTGTAGTCATCATATCCATCTATCAATAAAAATATATATTATTTGGAATTTCCATTCTAGATAGTTTGAACAGTACACAACTTCTACCCAAAATTTAGTCATAATATCTTTGGTCTATAGTAGGAATCAAGCCATTTCCACCAAAGTTTGATTCTGCCTCTCGGTGATGCCATTCTGCTGAGGGGTGTGAGGGACATATCTCTACCAAGAAATATTGTCCTGCAAGAGATATTATTCAAAATATTGACTCACATATTCACCACCATTTTATGATCTCAAACATTTGATGGGTTGGCAACAATGATTTTCAACCAATTCCCTAAATTCCTTAAATATTTCAAATACATTACTCTTATTCTTCAAGAAATATACCCACGTAAATCTAGATAAATCATCAATTAAGGTTAAAATATACTTCGCACCTACTAATGAGGGTTTTTTCATGTAACAAAGATCACTATGAACAAGTTCCATTCAATTATGTGCTCGCCATGCTTTCTCATAATCAAAGGGTACCTGATGATGTATTCTGAGCACACATCCTCAACAAAATCCATTAGGTGGAATTGTATTTGGGATATTGGTAACCATATTATGAGTTAGCATCATCTTCAAACTTCAAAAGTTCAGATTTCCAAGTCATTCATGTCAAATTCGACTTTTTTTGTTGGTTTAAGAAATGAGTGTCGTTGGTCTATTCGATCCAGTTAGTCGAGGAGAATCATAGAACTTGTAAACTCTATCTTTGGGATCCAAAAATATTGAATCAACAGTTCCCCCCTAAAGCGACAGATCCTTTATGATAAAGCGATATGGCCAATACTCAACAATATTCTTGGTCAATGTAAGTTGAGCAACCAAAAATAAATTAGCACTCAAGCTAGGAACATGACATACATTGGATGTTTGACAATGTTGATAATCAACATTTCCACTTCCATCAACCATAAGAGTGTAATCATTAGATACATAGATCTTCTATTATGGAGCTCCACTCAAGGAAGAGAATATAGAATCATCGTTATCCATATACTGAGTACATCCAAAATTGACTATCCATTTTTTCTAAGTAATACAGACATGCAATTCCTAGGAAGTGCTAACACAGAAGGTATAATGTTTAGCAATTCAGTTAATCGATTGACTAGACGATGCACTATCTTCAAGATGATTGACCTTTCCTTCCAATTCCTTCATTTTCTTCCAACAGGTTTTCACGACATGTCCAACTTTCCCATAATAACAATAGGTTTGCTTCTTTCTATGGACTTCTTTGTTGATGACAACTCTTCATTATTTTATTTAGTAGGTTGGTCGATACATTCTGGTCAATGATGCAAATGACCACATTATTTATAATTTTGCTTTACCTTTCCTTTAAGCAAGTGATCATGGTGCTTGGGACCAAGCTTCCCTTCTTCAAGCAACTTTTGTTGGTCTTTAATCAACAAATCATAGAATACTTCAAAGGAGAAATCTTTACCTTATTTCTTGCAAGGCATCCAATTGGAGCGAAAGGAGGAGCGTAAGACATCATAATGTGTCTTCAAAATCATCAAGACTAATTCAATGAGATATCCATCCTTATTCAAAAAATCCATACCACATTCGCCCAATTTCAACTGTATCTCCTTGATGCAAGCTAAATAGTCCTCAGTTCGGTTAAAGGAAAGAAGTTCCAGAGATATCAACTCTTTCTCTATCTACATTACTTGACTTTCATTAAACTTGTTCAACGGTGACTTCAACTTATTCCAGATGGCATGAGGATAGTTGATCCCACTTGTATGAAAGAGAATATCCCTTGAAATGTAGTTCATGATGACCCGAACAACCTCATCCTTATTTCCATTTTAATTATAAAATTAGCGTTGACATATGTTAGATTGGCAATAGCTACCTTCATATATTTCCACAATCCCTTGCTCTTCAACACAGTCTCCATATATGGTGCTCAGATTGCATAATTGTGTCCATTCAAAAAAACAGGTTCTATCTTGGAAATCATACTTATGATTAAACATATATGATCTAAGTTCAAGAGAGGTATCATTCAACAAATATTCGACCTAGAGTCGATCAATCCAGATTCAATTAAGCACGATTCACAGACAACATGCTAGGTAAAAACCAATAGATTTGATCCCATGTTGGTGGAACTCTTCACCTTAAACCATAGAAACATAAAAGAAATAATATAAGGGAACAATAATCCAAGAAGAGAGGTGTTGTCTATAGACATCGTTACATCACTTAAGCACATCACATTGTGATCAAAACATCACAATGCACTATCACAATCAATTCAATTCGATTTCAAAACAACCCATAGGTTTGTTATTTTATAGTTTCTAGATCTAATGAAGTCCCTTGAAGTGAGGAAGATCTGGTCCACAAATAGGGGTCGTTGGTTCTAATCATTTCCATAAAATCTATAACGTCCCATAATTTAGTCAGTTGTTGTAGTCGATCCGACCATGGCCTTGTCAATCATTGAGTCGAGCCTTTGAATCTCCCATTTGATTCACCAGTCGGCTGCTTTGTTGTTTGACTATTGTTTGTTGACTAAATATCTCCAAAATATACAGGAGTGTGATTAACCTACATAACCTTAGGTTCCAACAATGGTATGTACTAGATCGAACATTTCCCATATAGTGGGAGTTTTCAGTAGATATATGTCAAAACCAAGGAAGAGTCACTAGATAGTTGTAAACATGGCCTTTGTGATGTCCCCTCAACAATGAACATTGGATTTAGGAGACAAATTCAGTATCATGGGGCTAATTTTGATTTCTAGGCATGTAATTAATTAGGAGTGTGAATTAATTTTTATCCAAAGTTTATTATGCACTTGGAATATTTAATTTTCATGCATTTAATATTTTTACGATAAATAAATGGAGATAATGCCCCACTTGGGCGCATTAGTGGATAAGGTTGACTTGGAGGAGACTTGGAGGAGACTTGGAGGAGAAGTTAAAGAGAAAGCACCTAAATCTAGAAAATCAGTAAAAAGGAAAGAAAGATGGAGCAAATAAAAAAAGCAACAAAAAACTTAGGAAAGCAGCATAAAGCAGAAAACAGCAAAAAAGTAGAAAGCGGGATAAATAATAAAAGCAGGAAAGTTAAGAAAATAAGGAAAGTCCAGAAAAGTCATAAAAAGAAAAAAAAGCCAAAGCGGAAAGTGGAAAGCAAACATAAAAGGAAAAAGAAGGAAAGCAAAAATAAAAGAAAAAGGTAGGAAAGCTAGCTTTCCTTATCCACTCATGGAGGGTGCATTAGCCAAGGATACTTGATCCTCAATTCATCCTCACTATATAAATGAACAAGTGCGCACCCCCTTCACATCTTTTGACAGTTTTTTTATTGGCATGAGAGCATTTTTTCCTCAGAGACTTGGGAGATGCGCCCCTAGTCCAAGCTGGGAGATGTGCCCCTGCTTCTTGTGAGAGGATGATGGTATTCAGCCATTATCACTGATTTTATTTACAGGTATTTTTGCTAATAAAGTTGAATTTGAAGTTCAGAAGAATCATCATTCAGCTCATGGTTCGAATCTCCAAGATTCCTATGGATGTCTAGAGCTAGATTATTGTGTAGAAGAGGAGAGGTGTTTCTATAATGTTTTGAGAGTACTCTTGGCCCATATATTATGTAATGAAAGTCAATGTAAACCTATGATATCATTCATGTCAATTAAAATTAAAGCAGTTTTATTTTTTCTCATATTTCTCCACCCCCTCTAGATTTGCATAGAAATTGACTAGTTTTCATATTATTGTGAATAAATGTATTAGCATATATCCAAATGAGTTTCTTTCTATTACTAATGTTAATTAACATTTAATATGACCCAATACATTTTTGAGTTGAATAATTCGTGAGCCTTCTCTACCTATTTGGGAGTTCCTGAATTTTACTAGTTGTGCAATCTTGAAATGCAATTTTTCTTGTATCTTTGTGAATATTTATCATAACTTTATTAAAATTTATGGAGCAAACTATGACTATTTACTAACTTATATTTCATTCTTATTATCCTCCCTAATTCAAAAACATTCATCCATAGCTTCCAGAAAATGTTTAGAGCAATACTAGTCTACATATGCTGGGGTGCCCAAGAGCATTGGAGTAGATTTAATACTAGTTGATATTGAAACATCAATTGTCCCAGTAATTTTTGCATAGGTATTAACAAATATCATAGCCTACCTTCCTTCCATATCTTTTGATCTTGTCCACCCACAGTCAAACTAGCTCCCTGAAACATTGTTTTTAATTGATTCTTTGAGGAAGAGAGTTTTTGTATCACTAATCTTAGTTGTTACATTAAAGTGGTATCATAACATGTTCCTATGAAACTTCTCTTAACATATTTCTATTATTCCAAGAAGATACATAGATTCCAAGAAGAAGGATCCTCTATCAGAGGAAGAAGAGGGAGAAGAGATAAATTCTACTGAACGAAAGTTGCAAGGAGAATCAAACATGTATCACAATGAAGACAAATAGGAGTTCAAAATATTTGTTCAATCCATGATGAAGGTGTTGCAAGACATCTCCCTCAATATTGTTCAGTCTGGAAAACAAACCAGAGAATTCTTAACTCAGAAGCTAGGAAGCAAGAATGGAGAGGGGAGCAGCAATGGTACCCCACATGGCGAAAAGAGGGTGAGTGGTGGCCATATTTTCTTAGAGACTGGGCCTCACAATCACCCTGATGAATTCAAGATGGAATCTCAAGCTCACTCTAGGCCTATTATGCCCAAGTTTACTGAATATCCAAGAGAGGAACTTGAGGTTCGAAATGGAGGTCTTGCTTCATGGGAGGACAAATATGTTGAGTACCTTACATTGAATGAAGAGTGCATAACTGCTTTGCCATTCAAATACTTATGTGATCTGCTGTACAAGACCAACCCAAGAGGAGGTTTCTAGATGTACAACCAGAACTATGAGCTAAGAAATGATATTGGTAATATTTCTTTACCTTATTTTGATGGTTCACGGAAATGTATTGCCAACTCTTGGATTCAATAGCTTGACACATATTTTCAGTTGGCTCATATGGCTGAAAGAGCTTCCATCAAGATGGATACCATACACTTAGATGGAGAATCAAATTACTGGTGGTTTCATGGCCTAAAACCTCTTGGGCATGATCAAGTGACCACTTATGAAGAGTTCACAAGAAGGTTAGCTGAAATATTTGAAAGAAGAGATCCCGATATCACCTTCAGAAAGCTAGCACATGTGAAGTAGACTGGAACTCCTGAAGCTTACATATCTGAGTTTCAAAAATTAGCTATGATGGTTCTGGTATTTTAGAAGCTAGATTGATATTGTTATTCATTGAAGGGTTATCAGAACCTTTGAAATGTTTGGTGAAGGCTTACAGACCCTCTACCTTGCAAGATGCACTAAGTCGAACCAGAGACTTGCAAGACTCTATTCCGAGGACCATATTTCCTCCAAGGACTGTTGGTCCTACTCAGTTCAAGAATCAAATACCACCCTGTTGTTGCAGCAACACCCCTCCCCAAAATTTAATTTTTTGTACATGTTGGGGCCCCTCCTGCTTTTTTGTAGAAAGTTCGCCTGAGAAGCTACCCCAACCGTCAGCTCTGTTTTCAACATAAAATCTTATTTCCCTACTGAACATTCCACGTTTTCCCCAAAGAGTCAAAGAGGAACCTAGAACTTTTCCCAACCTTTTAGAATCCCTCATACTATCTCCCCGAGATTCCGGAAAGCCAAACGTTCAACCTTTCCGGAGGAAAGACTTAGATTTCCTTTGTCAAAAGCATAAACCATGAGAAAAGTTACGGAAACCTTCAGAGTTTTCCTCCCGAAATGGCGGGAATCATTCGCATTTATCTTCCGAAAGGGACTTAGAGAAATTTAGTTTCGTTTTTTTATTTTTGCTCCCGAAACGGCGGGGAATTCAGCAAAACTGCCCGAAACGGCAGAAGCCGCCGTGATATCTCTCCGAAAAGAGACTCAGATTATGGCCATAAGTCGCGGAAACCACTAGTGAAACCTCGCCGAAACGGCGGAGCGATTCAAGTCTGTCTCCCGAAACGGCGGAAGCCATTCACTTTTGCTTGCCAAAATAACACGAAGAGATTCATGAACTTCTTCCGGAATTGTGAAAGAACTTAAAAGAACTTTTCAGAATAAGCCGAGGAAACTTCGCGGAAGCTTTTAAAGATCCCGTTCCGAAACAGCGGAAGCCGCTGAGGAATTGCTTCCGAAACGGTGGAGGCCATTCTCATAAACCGCCCGTCCAAGCCTTCCGAAGTAGATAACACTTGGAAACTTCTCAATGTTTAAAATCTGCGGAACGATTCAACTCTACCCTCCCGAAACGGTGGAAGCCATCCGCATAAGTCCCGCGGAGGAATTCACGATTTCCTTCCGAAACTATGAAAAGGACTTAGAAATTTTTCAAGAAACTATCGCGGAGGCCTTCAGCCTTTTCTCCCGAAACGCGGAAGCCTTCGGGCTACCCTCCCGAAACGGCGGAAGCCAATCGCTTAAACCGCTCGGCAAAGGACTCCGAAATGACCCCGGGTAAATGTGCGGAAGAATATATCATTTGCTCCCGAAACGGCGGGAGCTGCTCGTCTAAAAACGCCCGAAGAGACTTAGAAAAACTTCGAAAAGCATGCGGAAGTCTTCAGATTTTCCTTCCGAAACGCGGAAACCTTCATGTTTCCCTTCCGAAACTAGTGGGAGCCTTCGCCATATCTTCCCGAAAAGCAACGAGGCTTAGAGAATTTTGGTTTGCGGAAACCTTTCGTGAATAGCTCCCGAAACGGCGGAAGCCTTGACGTTACGCATCCGCAACGCGGGGCTCTTTTGCGGAAGGTTTCAAGTTCCCCTTCGGCGACGCGTCCTGAAACAGCGGGAACTTCCCCTCTATCCTTCCGCAACGGCGGATGTGACTCGCGACGGTCCCGCGGATGGCGGTCGCACGGAAATCAAGGTATCTTGACATGACCGCGGTGGGCGGCGTATTTAAGCCACATTCTAATTGCGCCAACCACCAACCTTAATGCTCGCACATGCCTGTTTTGTTTAAATAGGCGGTGGGGGTACAAGCCAACACATTGTTATTTTTTAATCTGGACGATTGGTTGGACGCCGCGCGAACCGCTCCAGCTCGGATTGCTCAAACACGTTTCACGGCCACCTCAGTTAGCGTTTTCATCGGTGCCAGGTAGGCTCTTAACCGTAAATCCATCTCCCTACACGGCGTATTTTGCTTTTGAGTTAGCTGTCTTTTGAAATTGATGGGCATAGGTGGGGTTTTGATGAGCAAAACGCCCGTCACGGGCGATTTTTCCCGTCAAAATACGGTTGAATCAAGTTCTCCTCATTTTTATCCGAAGCAGGATGAACATTGGTGGGTAGACGGTTAACATGTTCCTTTTCCGAGCCGCGTGCCTCGTCGTCTATTGAAAATACCAAAGCCCATCGACGTTGCATGTCCCCGGCCAAGAGATTAAGCCATAACACCCCGGCCCTTTTTGTGAATTGCAAAACCTCTGCTCATTTCAAATCTTAGAACCGACGCCACGGCCCCTGTTCAGAACCCGCGAGCACTCAAGCTACGCCAGCCAGACCCAAAACCATCGCCGCTTGAAATTTTTCCGCCCATTTGGAACACCTCGGCAAGTGCCGCAAATAACATTAGCATTCGGATGCCCCCGCATAATCGTAAATGCGAAAGGGGTTTCTTTTTCGGCACGAAGTCTGCCTACTCGAGCTTACCCGTCGCGGGCCTTCCAAACCACAGCAGTGACGAAAGCTGTCCTATCCTTTCCCCAGAGCTAAACCGAAAGCACGTTGCTTCCGCAACGCGCTTGTCTCCACGGGAGCATCCCAAACTTGCCCCTTTAAAGAATGGGAGGGTTATTTTTTTTTTATGTTTTTTATATATAATCATGTCCTTGCTAAGACGAAAATCATCTTTTCCCAGGGCAGAACCGGAAGCCAATTGCTTCCGCAAATCGCCTATCGGTCCGAGAACAAAATGTATCCGCAGCATAGCCTACCCCTCAGGAGCATTCCAAACTCGTCCTTTTAAGAGATTCAAGTGCTTCAATTTATGTTTCGTATTAAAATAGTAACAGCTTCATTGTACTTATCATATTTGATATATTATCAAAACAATGATGCTTTCTATTAAAACCTCACAGCATGTTACTCAAGTTCATGATGACTTGCATATGGGTGTTATCAGGGATAAATCAAGATGCCGAAAACCGGTAAGAAGAAAGCTAAGATGACAGAAAAGAAGCCTGCCCCTCTCAAGATTGAAACCTCGCTCCAGGACACTAGGTGCACCACTGGTGTCCCTCCAGAAATCAGATGGGATGACATCTATAGAATGATCAGGGACCAAGAAATCCCAGATATGTTGCTGGAAGAAGCACCAATCTATCAAAATATCAGAGCCTCAGGCATAACTAGAGCCGCTACCCGCCCTGAGCTATTCCCCTGTGCTGAAGTGATCGGGTGGATACTCCAACATGCAGATGCTGAAGGGAGAGTGATAAATGATAGCGGGAAAGTGGCTATTGCCTCGTTTCAACCTGCGTATATTGCGGCGGCCTACAGATTTCCCCATGTCCAACAAGCTCTGACTGACGAATGGTTGGGCCAAATGGATAACGTCGAGATGGCCAAGAAGCTATTGAGGGGAGGGAAGCATTTGAGAAAGAAGGGAAATGATGAATATGACGTACAGAACCTGAGGGCCCCTTTCAGATTGATCGCTTTAATGCTGTGCAGAATCTTCGGCATGCCCGATGGCACAGTATACAAGATTCAGTGGGTCCCTATCATTCACTATGTGGCATTTCAGGGGACAGTGTTTGACTGGGCCACTATCCTGTCGGATAGTCTGGCCTCGATGATAGCTGCTGCTAAGCCGGGACTGGCCTTGAAGAAGGCTGAATTCTTCATGTCTTCATACCTGATAGATTGTATCTTGGCCAAGATTGAGTTCCCCAAATTGGGGTGTACATGGGATAGGGCTACCGCCCCGGTCTACATCGCATTCAAGATGTTGTGGGCTCAGAATTACAAGCCCAGCTACAAACTCATCTGTGAGGGGTTCATCATGCCCCTATACGAGAAAATGTTCAAGGAAGAACCAAATTTCCTGTCACAAAATGCTTTGGAAGTCCTTGGGGAGTATGGGGATTTTTACTTTTCAGAACAAGGTACCTACCTGAGAATGTTTGGAGGGACTAAGCCCCCATACATATTGTCGCAGTATGCCACAGACTATGTGGTGCTCAAGGAAGCAGTAAGACAACTCTTCTTGGATGGGGTTGGAGCATTGCTCCACAAGCAACACAAGGCTTCCTTTCCCCCTCTGCCTTTCTGCATCGACGCTTACAAGTTTTCAGGGGTTTCCTCGGCCAATGAGTTTGTTCAAGAGTTGAAGGCCTTCCACTTCGGTGAGGTCATCTTCCACAGGAACGACAGAAAGGGTAAAGTGGTCGAGCATTGCAAGGGGAACTATGCTCACTTCGAATACTCCCACTACCCTGATGCCGAGGAGGAAGCATTCAGAGGCATCAGCAACATGACTGAGCTACGGATCTGTCGCCAAGGTACTGGAGCGAGCTCTAGCTCAACCAAAGCCCAGATACCATCCAGCAAAAGGAGAAAGAAGCTGAGGATGCCCGAGCTCAGGAAGAGCTCAGATTAAGAGAAGAGGCAAGGTTACAGCAGGAAGCCGAGGAAGCAAAAAGGCAGCAAGAAGCTGAAAATGAAAGACTGCGGAAAGAGGCTGAAGAAGCCCAAAAGTAGAAAGAAGCAGAGACTGAGCAAGCTGAGGCAAGAAAGAAGGCGGAGGAAGAATTGAAGACAAGGGAAGATGCCGAGGCAGGTGGATCCGGTGTCCAAGACATGGAGATAGACACCCCTCAAGCAGGTGGCTCTGGTACCCAAAGGACAGGAACAGACCCTGCTCAGGAAGTCCGGACCCCACCTATGGAAGAAGACATAGACATCATAAACCGACCAATTGTCCCGTACACTCCATCAGGGAAACGTACGGTGTCCAAATGGAATGAGTTTGTTTATGATAAGAAAAGAAAAGCAATGGTCCTCCAATCAGAAGAGAGGATTAAAAGTCCCTTCCATGAAGACATTGTGACTCACCGGGAGGTCACTGTCATGCAGAACACGGATCAAGATCCCATTGCTATGGAATCCGCAGTCATAGCAACAGCAAAGGCATCATTTGCCAATGTAGACGGTATAGTGAAAGAAAATATATTGACAAAGAAGAGAGCACGCACGCTGCAACAAAATGTGGCTAATGAGCAAGCCCAAAGAGATCTGGCAGTAAACAAATACAATTGCTTGTACGCTGAGCATAAGGAGCTGTCAAACAGGTACAGCCAGCTGGAGGAGGAAAAAGACCAGCTAACACTTCAAATGATGATTGTGGAAGCAGAGAAGAATGGTGCAAAAGAAAAGGCATCTCTGCTAAAAGCATACAAGCAAGCGTTAGCTGAGCGTTTAGAGCAAGCGGAGAGCAGAACCATAGACCTATCTCCCTTCCACGAGCTGTCGTGCAATATCCTGCAGCAAGTGTATGGCTCCCAAGAGCTAATCACTGATGAGGTATGCAAACTCAAGGCCATGATGGTTAGGCTAAAAGAGGTTAATACGGAAGCCCACAGGCTCAAAGCTAAGAATACCTGTGTCAAGGCAAATGTCATAAGTCAGATGGCATGGAGAGAAGGGAAAGGAGGTTTCCCCCCGCATCTTCCTTTTAAGGCCGTGGAAGATTTTAATGAAGATATAGCCTTGTTGGAGTTTGGCAGGAACTGTGCCAATAAGCTGATAGCCAGTGTGCAGAGGACAACAGATAGAATCAACAACCTATACCAAAAGCTCAAAGGAGTCCATGACAACTGCACATTGAGTTTCCCTCAGACCCTAGAAGACTTCCAGGAAAAGGAGCAGCGGTTGTCTCAACTGAAAGAAGAGCTAGGCATCCAGATGGAGTATGTGAAAAGGATTGATGTCTTGGCCATGGATGATCTCCAACATTACATCGGTTCATCAACACTTCACAACCATCTGCTGAAGGAAGCGTATCAAGTTGCTGAAGTAGAGGTACAAAGAATTAAAACAGAGCTCGGGAAGAATGTGACTTCTCAGAAAATCCTGTTTCCTGCTGCAGCAAACATAATCATAAGGGACACAGGTGTGTGGCACAGCTACATAGCAGAGGAGGACAGGAAAGCTGCAACAGCAGCGGGAACATCAGTAGATCCGGCAGCCTCTCTCCCAGCAGCCTCTTCCCCAGCAATGGCAGAAAATCTGGCCAGTTCAATTCCCCCTTCCCAATTAGGAGCAGTATCAGCAGGGGATTCGAGGGCCTCTTCCCAGGCAGCATCAGTGACAATTAACTTGGGCGACCCTTTGCCAGGAGAAGCTCACGCACAGGAATGAAGAGGCTGAATTCAGTGAGCCACTCTCTTCAGCCAAACACGCGCCCAACAGGGAAAGCTTTGATGTCGGCCAATTTTCTGTTATGTATGTTTTAAATATGTAAGGCGTAAGCCATGGGACAGTTGTCCCTAATTTTTGTCAAAATATTTTTGTAAAGGAAGTGGCCATTTTTTGGTGGTCGATTATAGTAGAAATCCTTGTAAATGACAGGTGGAAAGTGCTAGGTGTCGGCCCAAAGGGCAAAGCTGTAGCTATAAATAGCATCTAGGAAAGATTAGAAAGGACTTTTGGCAGGGAAGGAAATTTTGAAACCCATACGAGCTATCTTGTATCGGGCCTGTAAAATTGAATTTTCTAATAGAAGCCACGGGAGATGGACGTTTTGCATGGAATGTTGGATTGCTGTATATTGGACTATTCTAATGACTGCGGTTCTGTAATGTGAGATCATTCTTATCATCCGAACTACTTCTTTGTATTAATGATTTTGCTCCTTACTGTGCATACGAATTTTCCCATTTTTTATGGACAATAAATGCGTTTCATATTAAATCAGGAGCTACCTGCTGATGTTTTTATCATTGCTGTAGATTTCTCTTCTAGATCGAATGGCTAACTGTTCTTTCTTCAGGATAATTCATGTGGCTCATTGTTCATGCCTTTAAATTGCTCCCTGTAGGGATCTTTGAGTTTAATTCCAGTTTTGTTACATCTAGATCTGTTTCTTTATTCTTGTTACGTAGATTAAATAATTTTGCTTTCTTCTGTTCATGAGCAATAGATGCGTTCTTTAAGTTTCATTTTAGATCTGTTTCTTTATCCTTTTGCTTTCCTCTGTTTTCTGAGCAATAGATGCATTCCATGTTGAATGAGAAGCTATCTTCTCAAGATCTTTATCTTGCTGTAGCTTTGATTGTGAGAAATAATAGCTATCTGTTCTTTGTTTACGATATTTGTTACAGCTGATTGCTCCCCCCCTTAAGCGTGTTCCCTGCAGAGATAGATAGACGTATTCCCGTTTCTAGATTTAGATCTGTTTTAATTGCATTTAGATTAAGTATAATTTAGGCACTTGCTGTCAAGCACTCTATTTGCAGATAATTAAATATCAAACATACAGAGCATATGAAATTTATTGTCAACCTGAGAAAGTCTTTTTATTTCAAAGGATAAGTGCACAATATATGCTTAAACACAAAACCATTAGAAGTGAATACTTTTACCTTCTATCGTCCATATTCATCCCAAGAATCTATGCAATCCCAAATGCCTTCTAATTGCTATACTATAATTCTTTTCTAATTCTGGGCTCAACATCTCCCCCCAACTACCCTGTTGCATGTCCTCATGCAACAACCTGCATCTGAATCTTGAACTGAACTCTGTCCAGGAGAGAGGAAGGAATGTAGGTAAATCAGGCATCTCATCTATCTTTTTGAAAGGCTTCTGTGAGCAACCCGGCCTCTTCCAACTTCACTGTTTCCCTTCCACTGCTACTTACTGATATCTGGGAATGCACTTGGTGTGGTGGGAATCTTTCTGCAATTCTCTTATGCTATGCCTGGGGGAGTTGAAAAGAAATCCTCAATCTGAATCCAAATCAATGACATCTCTAGGAGGTGGAAGCACTGGTTCTTGTGGGACAGTGTCTTCCTGCGCATCTAATGTCAACAGGAGAGTTGCTGGTTCTTGTGTAACAGCAACATCCTTTAACCCTTCTTCAGCAGCTACCTTTATTGCTTTTGGAGACACTGGTTCTTGTGTAACAGTGTCTTCTTTGTCCTTCTGCTGCTGAGACTAGATATCCTTTTCAATTTGCAGCTCCTCCTCCAAGATTTCAGTGTCACCTGAGCATGGTGTCTGTACCTGTTCATCTTCACTCCACTGTGTATCAGGAATGATATCCACTCCCAGGTTATCTTCCAACTGCAATTCAGGAGTTCTTGCTGCAGTTTCCAAGGATGTTGGTTCTTGTGTAACAACATCATGGCTTACCTCTTCATCCTTCTTTTGCTGCAGCTCTTCTTCTATGAGTTCTGTATCATGGGAGCTCTCTGGGGTTACAACCCAGAGTTCATCATTAAATGCCAGAGTATCCTCTGTCCCGGCTTCTTCTCCTGTCTGCTCAGCCGGTTGGACAGTCATATTCAGGGTTGCTGGTTCTTGTGTTGCAGCATCTTGTTCCAACTTATCACTGTCCTGCCTTTCCGTTTCTTCTTCTAAAATTATTGTGTCCTGTGAACATTCTGGGGTCTCACTATAATCTTTTATAAGCTCCAGAGCATCCTTCATTTCCCGTTCTTCTCCCATCTGTTCTATAATCTCTATGTCGTGGGAGCATTTTGGGGCTACCGTACATTCCTTATAAATCTCCAGGGCGTCCTCCACTCCCAGTTCTTCTCCCATCTGTTCTATAATTTTTGCATCCTGGGAAGTGGCAGCTGCAGCAAGGATGTTTAAAAATGCTGGTTCTTGTGTGACAGCACCTTCTTTTTCCACTGCTTTCCCTTCTGGGGCTACAGGCTGTTGTGCTGAATAAGTACTAAGTAAAATTTTATGGCCTGCTTCCTCAAAGATCTCCCCACAAGTGGGGCAGAGTATTCGCTCATCCTTTTCTCCAGCTCCAGCAGAAGCTGATTCCTCCACTTGGTCTGCAGCCTCTATTAATGTGTACATTTTTCTTCCACCCTGCTTTCTGCAGGTTTCCTTCCAAGTTTCCAGCTCCCTTCTAAGTGCTTGGAGGTCCTCTTTCAGCATTGCATTCTCATACAAGAGTCCCTCAACT
This sequence comes from Larix kaempferi, assembly GCA_027924585.1. Taxonomy (NCBI): domain Eukaryota; kingdom Viridiplantae; phylum Streptophyta; class Pinopsida; order Pinales; family Pinaceae; genus Larix; species Larix kaempferi. The sequence goes on along the minus strand of BSBM01000401.1, from coordinate 6,472,515 downwards.
CCAGGTTCTTCCTCCACTGGCCTTTGTGGAGCATCCCTCGGTCTTGGTGTAAGGGTTGGGGGTTCAACGTGTGTCTCTAAGGTTGCCCATTTTTTTCTAGCTGCCTCTGCTGCTATGACTGATTGAGTTCATTTCCTTCTGATTGGTGCTACTAAATCAAACTCATTGGTGGCCCTCTTCCTTTTCTGTGGCATTTTCTTTTGTGACTTTCCTTTTTGTGGTGTTTCTTCTTGTGAAGCTGGAATATAAGGGGGCAATACTGAGGTTAAAGGAATATTTCCCTGCCCCTCATGCTGTTCTTCTTCAATCACAGCTCCTCCTCCTACCCACTCCGGTGAAGACTCGATTGTGACCAGCTCAATATCTTCTTCCATTGCTCTAGCTCCGTCATCTTCAGGTTCCATTGTCGCAGCATTTGATGCTGCTCCAATTTCACCTTCTGCTGCCGGAGCTGCCCTGTTATCTAGGTTTTCCACGAGGGTTTCATCTACATTGTCACCTGATGGCTCTGTTTGTGCTTCCCCTCGCTCTCCTTCAACTGCAGTGTCGTCCCCCACTGGTTCTGCTTGTGCTGGGGATTCATACACCTCGAACGGCTCTGCCTGTGCCTCGGGTTGTTCTTTCTCTGTGGTTTTACCCACCCCGGATGGTCCTGCCTGTGCCCCCAGTTGTTCTTCTTCTGTTTCATCCCTCCCCCCAACTTCACTGGAGGAACTCCGGTCCTCATGTTGTGGCGGAACCTGTAATCGCTGCAATGGGATGACCCTCAAGGGAACAGGTTGCTGTGGTCGGGTTATAAATTGTTCCCATGTTATATTATGTTGGGAAAGGGTTCTTACAATAATTAACTTAATGAGGCCATGGTGGGTGAGAGAGGACAGTGGGTGCTTTGCAGACTGAACAAATGTTGCCATATGACGCAAGTCGTGCAATAAATAAAATGGGATATTCAACAAAATGCCATGACGGAGATGAGAAAGCAAAGGAAGTTCAGAGTTATACACAGTTTGGTATCTACCTTCGCAAGTAATGTATTTCTTGAGGAAGATAGCAACCTGGTCCCATGGCTGCGGCAGTGACTTCAATGCAATCCCTCTCCTGGATGCTTCAACCTTCTCCCCTGGAAGTAAAAATTCTTCCCGTGCAACCGTTGCAGGGACTCGACGGTTAAACCAAGGTTTTCCCATCATCGGGATAGCTGTAACCTCGGATATAATGACCTCAGAAACATCTATACACAGCCCCCACACCGTGGAGTGTGTTGTAGTAAGATTCAAGGCAAATTGCAGGGCTGCGTCCCGATCAAATCCATCCAATCGTTCAAAGAACTCGACCCAGCCAGCAGCTTGAAAAATGGCCAGAACCGGCAGATTCCGTCTAAGTTCCCGGGTATTAAAAGGTTCATGGCGAACTGGAATGCCCATGGTCCTGGCTGCAAGATGAAACTGCTATTCGACAGAGTACAAGATCCCAGAATGGAAGTTGCAGCACAGAGAATGCACGAATCGTTGAGCGGAGATGTTGAGCGAATGAGCTAATTCGGAAAGTTAAGCACAGAGAAGAGTTTAAAATTTTCATGCCGAATTGGGGAAGGTGGCGGTTATTAGTATTACGTCGTACGAGGGAAAGGTTTAATCAGGTATAAATGGTGGTACGAGTGAAGGTACGGCCAATCTCGTTTAAATGATATCAATACTTTAATCACGTGATAAATGAAAGCCATACCTCATAAAAATGTGCGTCGGAAGGCTGCGGAAACTGATGGAGCATGCAGTTGGTGACGTCACGGAGCCGAACGCGTGCACAGTCAGACGTGGGATCATGATGACTCGAATAAGGCACTAATTTCCTTCGCCGGTGAAACACAAGACGTCGCATCTTCGGGGTTAAAATGATGAGTTCGCTGGCAGGACTGGGATGAATCAGCATCATGATTAGCAGGTTGCAACACTTCTTCTGTTAACACGGGAGTTACCACTGCAATTTTCTAAAGAAATGATAACACGGCCGATGAAAAAGCTTGTTGCAGCTGGCGGGAAAGAAGTTGCAGCCACCGGAAAAGAATTCACGGCAGCCAGAAATTTTTTTACGATATCAGGGAAAATTACGGCTGTCATGGAAAAGTTTTACGGCGGCGGGAAAAAGACTTACAGCTGGCGAGAAAAGATTTTACGACTATGGAAAATATGTTGCAGCCGCTGAAAAGAAATAGCAGCTACCGGGAATGATGTGGCAGTGACTCGGTCAATGAGGTGGCAGCCGCTGAGAAATAAGGTGGCAGCCACCGGAAAATAATGTGGCGGCTGTGGGAAAAAGATGTTGCAGCTTTCAATGTTGCAGCCGCCGAAGTTACAGCCGCCGAAATTGCAGCTGCCGGAGTTGCAGTTGTCGGAAAAGATTTGACGGCTGACGGAAGAAGGACATTACGGCTACCGGGAAGTGAAATGGCCGTGGCTGGTAAATGGAGTGGCAGCGGCTGGAAAATGGAGTGGCAGCTGCGGAAAATGAGATGGCAACCATGGGAAATGAGGTGGCAATAGCTGGTGAATGAGGTGGCAATAGCTGGTGAATGAGGTGGCAACAGCTGGTGAAGATGAGGTGGCAGCCACGGAAACTGGAGTTGCAGCCGCCGATGTTGCAGCCGCTGATGTTGGAGCCGCTAATGTTGCAGCCACCGATGTTGCAGCCGCCGATGTTGCAGCTGCCGAAATTGCAGCTGTCGGGAAAGATGGACGGCTGACGGAAAAAGGGCATTATGGCTACCGGGAAAAGGAGAATATGGTTGCCGGAAAAGGATATACAGCTGCCGAAAAATATGTCGCAGCTGCCGGAAAATATGTCACAGCTGCCGAAAAATATGTTGCAGCTGTCGAAATATTTTTTTTTTTTTTTTTTTTAACACAAGGACAGCACAGGGAGATTTTCATTAACGGGCCCAAACTGGTCGTTCTCCTGGCGCTTCCCTGAAATTTTTTTGAAAGACGACAGCAAATAAAGAGATCAAATGCAACAAAAAACGACAACTATACGCTACAGCAATAAATTATTTATGTACAGCAAATACAATTTTCAGTTTAAGGTTTGGCAAAGGTAGAGAAAAGTTCCTGCTCTGGTGCCATTTGATAGTCTGGATCAGCGGCAATCTGTGAAATGAATGCATCCTTCGAAATGGGCTTCCGATACAGTCGCAGTCTGTGGCCATTAGCAAGTAATGGTATACGGTTTTCATCAATGGTAACCAAGCGAACAGTGCCGTTGTCAAATACCCTGTCAACCAAATATGGACCCAGCCATCTTGTGCGTAATTTCCCTTTAAAATCCTTCTTGAATCTGGAGTCGTATAATAGTGCCCAGTCTCCTTCACGGAAGATTTTCTTTTTGATGAATCGGTCATGCCAATTAGATCTCTGTTGCTGAAGCAGCACCGTCTGATCTACCGCAGCTAACCGTTTCTCATCCAATTCATTTAATTGATTCAATCTTATTTTCTGGGCTTCTGTTACATCCAGGTTCATTTCAATGGTTGTTTTCAGGGTCTTGATCTCAAATTCAATTGGAAAGATGGCACTCTTTCCATACACCAGATCATAGGGAGAAAAGCCCGTAGTGTTACGCCAAGTCGTGCGATATGCCCACAGTGCTTCTGGAAGCCTGTTTTAGTAAGGATTGCTTCGATAACTTTATTAGTGCTTTCCACCTGACCATTGGCCTGGGGATGATAAGGTGAAGCTATCTTGTGCTGCACATGATACTTCCGGAGAAAGGATTCAAATTGGTGTGAAATAAATTGTGGTCCCCCATCGGTAACTACTTTCTTTGGTACCCCAAAACGGGTAAAAACTTCACTGTACAGGAAATCAATCACCGCCTGGTCATTTGCCTTAGCCAAAGCTACAGCTTCTACCCACTTAGTCATGTAATCTGTACACACCAAGATGTAAACCTTCTATTTGGAAGGAGGGTTGATAGGACCAACAAAGTCCAATGCCCATCTATCAAACGGTTCTAGTACCACTTGGGGCTGTAAAGGCATCTGATCTGTCTTATTAGGTTGGCCCATCCTTTGGCAGCTGTCACAGGACTGAACATATCTTTTAGCGTCTCTGAACAGTGTCGGCCAATAATAGCCCATCCGCAACTCCTTATGCCCTGTTCTTTTGTCTGCAAAGTGTCCTCCGCAAGGTTCATCATGACAGGCCTTTAGTATTTGAAAGATCTCATCTTCCCTTACACATCTTCTAATCTCAAGATCAGGTCCTGTGTAAAAGAGATGGCCTTTGAGCCAACAATACCTGGCACTTTGCTGAATAATTTTTCTTTTCTCTCGTTTAGACATATGTGGCGGAAGCTTCCCTGCAACCAAATAATTAGCAACGTCTGCATACTAGGGTGAATGAGCTGAGAGTGCGAATAAATGTTCATCCGGGAAAGCATCCTCAACAGGTGAACTGTCATCACTGTTAGTAAATCGTGATAAAAAATCAGCAACAACATTTTCTTTTCCAGGTTTATCTATAATAGTAATATCAAATTCCTGTAATAATAAAAGCCACCTGGTTACTCTGGCATTAGTGACAGGTTTGTTCATTAAATACTTAATGGCAGAGTGGTCAGTATGCACAAATGTAGGATACCCAGTAATGTAATGCCGAAACTTATTAATAGAATAAACAATAGCAAGGAATTCTTTTTCAGTAACAGTATAGTTTAGTTCAGCAGGGGCCGAGTTTTTACTAACATAATAAATAGCATAAGGTACTTGACCATCCTGCTGTCCTAGTACTGCTCCAATGGCAGTATCAGAAGCGTCTGAAGAAATGTGGAAAGGTATGGTCCAATTAGGTCCCCTTAAAATAGGGGCTGTGGAAAGTTTCTCTTTAAGCTTATCAAATGCTGTCTGGAATGCTGCACTCCACACAAACTGTGCGTCCTTCATTAACAATGAAAACAAAGGAGAAGCAAGTTTGGAGAAGTTTTCTATGAATCTCCTGTAATACCCAGCATGTCCCAGAAAACTTCTCACCTCTTTCTGAGTTGAAGGAGTTAGTATATTTTTTATCACCTTAATTTTTGAAGGATCCACTTGAATACCATCAACAGAGATGAAATGTCCTAATACCACCCCCTCACTCATCATCATGTGGCATTTTTCAGTGCTTAGTGAGAGGCGAGCCTGTTCACAGCGAATTAAAACTTTCTTTAAATTTTCCAGTGCTTCCTCAAAATCCCTGCCATAAGGAGTAAAATCATCCATAAAAACTTCCATGCTATCATTTACCAATTCAGAAAATATGCCAATCACAGCTCTTTGGAACGTTGCAGGTGCATTGCACAATCCAAAGGGAAGCACCCTGTAGGCGAACGTTCCCCAAGGGCAAGTGAAGGTGGTCTTATCCTGATCCTCTGGAGCAATCTGAATTTGATTGTACCCACTGAACCCATCCAGGAAGGAGAAGAACTTCTTCCCAGATAGGGTATCAAGTACCTGGTCAATAAAGGGCAGAGGAAAATGATCCTTTTGTGTAGCTTTTTTCAGCTCCCTATAATCGACACAGACTCTCCATTTACCATTTTTCTTGGGTACAATTACAAGTGGGGAAACCCACTCACTATCTGAGATAGGATAGATAAATCCTGCTTCCAAGAGTTTCTGGATTTCTTCCTTCACTATATCCCTCAGATTGGGGTTCATGCGTCGTTGGGGTTGACAAACAGGCCGGGAGTCGTTCTTAATATAAATATGATGAGTGCACAGACTGGAAGGAATACCCTTCATGTCTGTATACTCCCAGGCGAATGCCCCCTTACGTTCCTTCAAGAGATTTGTTAGGCGCATCTGTTCTTCTGAGGAGAGACCAGGGTTGATGTTCAAAGTTTTTCCAGGCTCTACCTCAATAGGAATGCTTCTCGAGTTTTTCAAGACTGGGATTATGTTTGTGTCATTGACTAGTGCTGCCTCCGTAAGCTGTTCTTGTTCTTCTTTACCGAGGGTACTGTTCAGGAGTTGATAAACTTCCTTGTCTACTGAAGCAAGTTCGCTAATGAAATTATTAATGGCATCGTCTTTTGTTTCATTTTTGAAGGTTAGTGCCTTCCCTATTGTTAGTAATGGCTGAACATCTTCCTCCTCTTCCTGTTCTATCCAAAGGGAAGTTTCAGCTTCTAGACTCGGCCGTGCTGGAGGGTACAGGGTGAGGTTTTTGGTTTCCATACCATCAGATATAGTCATAGATCCTGATCGACAGCTGATGCAAGCATCAGCTGTAGCCAACCAGGGCCTCCCCAAGATCAATGGGTGTCCCCCCAGCTGTGATTTTGGTTGTAACACCAGAAAGTCGGCAGGGTATTCCCATGAGTCTACTGAAATAACAAGGTCGTCCAAAATCCCTTCGGGTCTGATGGTGGATCTGTCTGCCAATTCTAAGATAGTAGGGGTCGGTCTAATATTGGTGAATCCGAGCTTCTTTACAGTCTCCATTGTTATAACATTGATCGCAGCTCCTAAATCTACTAGTACGTTGGGTATCTGTGTTTGTCCTATGTGTACAGTGACAGTAGGATTGTCGGGATCCTCATACTTGGTTATAGGGGTTTTTCCAGTCATTAAAGCAGATAAATTCCCTATGACATGAACAGTAGGAGGATCTCTGGGTTTCCTTCCCGATCTTTTAGTGCACAGGTCCCGAACAGTTCTAGCATAAATAGGTACATCTTGAAGAGCTTGTAAAAGGGGAATCTTAACATAAAGGTTCTTCAATTCTCCTAAGAGATTGAACTGAGGTTGCCCCCCTCTTTGTGGCAGCATCAATCTCTCAAGGTATGGTGGTTGCCTTACCAGCTGGGTAGGCTGCGTGTTATCCACTTTATCGTTTAATGTTTCAGCCGTCCCATCTGAGGGATGCTCAGCTCCTTCAGTGATAGGAACCGGATCAAATGGATGCTGGGAACTCTCTTCATTGTCATACACAGATGGTGGAATATTTTCTGAAGTTACACGTTCTACTATCTTTCCAGACCGTAAGCGAATATCATTACAAGGTACAGGGGAGAGAGATTAGGCCGGCATATTGAGAGCTTCCAATTGCTGTACTGTTTTATTATTTGGATTAGGGTTAGGTTGGGCAGGCAGCTGAGGTCGTATTGGTATGTTAGGCACAGGATTATTTTGCAGCTGCAGCTGCGACTGCTGAGGTGGGTATTGAGGATATTGATGAAATTGAGGATATGGAGGATACGGTAACTGTTGAGGTGGAGGTGGTTGAGGAAACTAGATCCCAGGATGGAAGTTCCTCCATCCAGGAGACCATGAAGTAGGTTGATGAGGTGGCTGTGTCCAAGGACTCCATGAATTATAACCTTGCATCGCAGGTTGAGGGGAATTCCACTGAGCATAATTCGAAGGGAATTGTGTATTCACATTTTGCATATTAGTATTCCAATTATTCAAATTATTCAAAAATGGAAATGAATCGGGAGACATACCTTGATTCCGGGGCTGCCAGGGCTTCTTCTGTGCAATGAAGTAGGCTGAATCCACCTCTGGATTTGATGCCTGTAGAACAGCCTTCACTTGGGGCAATGTGGGGCATTCTTTCATATCATGGTTCAGCTCGCACAGCTGACACACTTGTACTTTGTCAAGAGGGAATTCTTTCAGTGGATGAGTCTTTCTACACCGGGGACAAAACACACCTAGTGTGAGATCCTCCACTGCCTGTCTTTGCTTGGCCTTCAAGACATCAATCTCTGAAGAGATAGAGCTCATCATTTCTGTTTTAAAATTTTCAAGAAGATTGCCTATCTCTGCCCGTGTATCTCCCCCATTGGATGACTTCTGAGTTCTGTCGAATACATCACGTTCCAGCTTATCTCGTTTATTCTGCTTGTTATGCCTAGAAGATCCCCTGGAGTATCTCTTACATAATTCCACAATTGTCTCAAAGGGTTCTTTAGAGATATCTCCCTTTCCTAATAAATTTAGCATGTCTAAAAAATCATCCCTGATCCCTCGAAGCAGGATTATCTTAAGCACATCTAGTCCCATGTTCGTCTGCCCAGCTCTCTGCACATTGTACAGCAACCTCTCTACAAAATCCTCCAAGCTTTCATCCTCCTTCTGTACCATCTTGAATAACTCCTCCCTTTTGTCCCTGGTGTTGCAATATTCTTGATATTTTTCCAGGAACACTTGCTTCATCTTATTCCAATTAGCAACAGTTCCTCCCCCAAGGCTCATGAACCATCGTAATGCATTGTCCTTCAGGGTGGCAGGAAAAAGCTTTAACTTTTGAGCATCTGTGACATAATCATAGCTACGACAGAGGATATCGAATTCAAAAAGGAATTCGTCTGGATCCTCTGCCGCCCTGCCATGGAAGCGGGGTAACACCGACGGTGAGATGTTTTTCATAGGAGCTGTTTCCTCGAGCTGCTGTATTGGGAATTGCAATGTAGCCATAGTTTCTAGCGGGGGATCGACTTCATGATGGTATTGTACCACTGCTTCTTCCTCTCCGTTCTCAGTTCTGTTATTCATCTTTTCTTCTGTATCTTCTCCTTCGTTTGTTTCTTTATTCCTTACCTCAGTCGTAACAGCTGCGTATTCTTCAATTGTAACAGCTGTGTATTCTTCAATTGTAACAGCTGAATCAGCCGTTCCTTCTTTAGCAGGAGTATATGCAAGAATCACAGCTGCTCCTGTATCTTCTACTGTAGATCCTGATGCTGGCGCTCCAGGATCAGCAGGGCCTCTTTTGATAGGAGTCTCCTGTTGACGAGATCTGACAGCTGAATCAGTTTTGTCAACAAGGTCGTCGATGAATGTTCTTCTGCCCAGTGGTGGACCTCGACCACGACCCGAACCACCTGTACTGTTAGTAATTTGTGGGGTTTTGGGGGTCGGGAGGTGATCGCGTTTTACCCCCCTCGTATTCATGCGAAGCAGATCATTTCAAAAACAACCAAAAAGACTGACTAAAAGCAATTATCAGATACGACTAATGACTAGTGTTTAATTTTCATCCTTCCCCGGCAACGGCGCCAAAATGTCAAGCACTCTATTTGCAGATAATTAACTATCAAACATACAGAGCATATGAAATTTATTGTCAACCCGAGAAAGTCTTTTTATTTCAAAGGATAAGTGCACAATATATGCTTAAACACAAAACCATTAGAAGTGAATACTTTTACCTTCTATCGTCCATATTCATCCCAAGAATCTATGCAATCCCAAATGCCTTCTAATTGCTATACTATAATTCTTTTCTATTATGCACCAGGAAGAAATGATATCAGATCTAATCAACAATTGCAGAAAGGAAATCTCATTCGTATTCTAAAATAATCACTTGTCTAATCTGGTCAAGCTGGAAATCATAAAACATGAACTGAACATTACTCTAAAATTCAAATGAAAGGAACTGAAGCAACTGTTCTAAGAAACTGAATTGTGAAATAAAGATCAATCAACACATAACAGGAAAGCCAATTTATAAGAACTTCTGGGATCACGTCTCAACTATAGGATGAACACGGTAGTGTGAACAGAAATTGAAATGTGTAAAGTAAACCTGGCTCAGTCGACTGATATTCTATACCATTCACCAATCTTACAGAATTATAATCTTTTACTGAAAAATCCACACAACAAGTATTGCTGCTGCGCACAAAAGAAAGAACAAAACATCACACAACAAGAAAGATGAAATCCTAATTTAACTCAGCAATCTCTGTGGAAGACGGGCCCAGTCTTCACACAGAGACGCTGGTTGAACAACACTCTTCTTAACTCAGAAGTAACCCCTTATATTAACAGAAGAATGAGTACACAATTGGCTTGGCTGCTAATACAAAAATAATTTAATTGTTTGCTGTCCAACCCCTCGGTCGAGGCAATTCCCCATATATATACATACAATTTGCAACATCTAAACCTATAATTGGGCAGCCATGAAGATCTCTGATCTTCAGGCGCCCTAAATAATCTAGCTGTTACAATGCGTGGCAGAACTGAAATATCCAAATATAAGAGAGTTATTAATTGCCCCAAGAGTGGCGGTCCTTCCAACTCACAGCTGGACTCGAGCAGTAACATACTTAAGATAGCCATTTCTGTTACAGCTGACCCGTCACGACTGTGCCTTGATTGACGATACGAGCCCCAAGGAACCTTCTACAAGCAATGAACGTCCCTTTCTTCATGACTTGTTCAGCTCCGATCTTCCTGCAGTCTATTTGTCTCACTACCTTCATAAATTGCATCATGTTAGCACAAATTAAGAGATGCACAGCTTTAATCATCACGATCATAAGTATTAATACAATAAAACAATAATCGGCCATACCTTGGTAATTTGGGGGATAAGATAAGGACAATAAGTCGAATTGCCAAGGTAATTGGTGTGAGACAAGGGAAGGGAAGATGATAAATGATGGTCAAAAAGGGCTAATTCTGGGCTCAACACTTGCATCTCATATAAAAGTCATAAAAACCCAAAAGAAAGGTGGATCGGGCCATAACCGGTAGAATCGGATTTAAAGTCCAAAACCACGGTTGCCGGAACCGCTAACCGGACGGATTCCCTACACCAAACGGGAGATAGTCTAATTGGGACCATCTCACGGGGAGAATCCCTTTCTAATTGATGCTACGATATCCGAGGCATCAACAGTTTTTGGCGCTAGAAGGAGGGCCTGAAGTGCATGGCTGATAGAGGAAAATCTTCCACGGTCATAGATAACACTGAAAACCCGCTTGAAGAAAACTTTTCCAACAGCCCAGATCTTGGATTAACAGACCAGGAACGCCTCATTTCTGAACCTGAGCCTCAGGAAGCTTTGTACGCTGTTCCTTTTACAGAAATAGAGGATTTGAGAAGACATACCAGATCCTACGTTAGACAGCTAGGTGGTTTAAACGCTGTCAACTTCCTCCCTAAGAAAATTACACCCAGAAAGGAGCCACAATACACCCGTGATTCAATCCTCGTTCAGAGTTTTGAAGAACTGGTAAATCTGACGTTGGAAGAAATTTCCGGCACTCTTAACAAGACAGACCAAGAAAATATTGAAGAAATTACAAGTCCCAAGAGTACTCCACAGGATTCACCCTACAACTCTCCACCAGGGTCTCCACGCCCAAACCCAAACATGGGTGTACCTGCATGGAGAGCAAGGGGAGCGCTGAACTTAGCTAGACCATTCCATAATCTCCCTAAAAACCCAGAAAAGGTCTTGCCTAAGTACGATCCAGGGAAAGCCATTTCGGCGGAGGATCACCTCAAGAGTTTTTACTTAGCCCTGAACCTTTTGAATGTACAACATGAAGACGTAGTCTGCAGGTTTTTTCCGTACACATTCGAGCCTAAGGTATCATCTTGGTACTTTAGCCTTCAACCCAGCTCAATCTCTAGTTGGGATGATTTCGAAAAGTGTTTCCTTAAGAAATACGGGAACCAAAAGACTGTGGCCACGCTTATGAAAGAACTCTTATCCATGAGAATGGAGAAGAAGGAAAAGTTTCAAGACTTTAATCAAAGATTCACAACGCTGTTAAATAACTTTAGTGAAGCTAACAAACCCGCAGAGGAGTCTTTGATTGAATACTACACAACAGCTCTTGAAGGTCCAATCGCAATGTTTGTAAAGCGATCCAAGAAAACAACCCTGATAGAAAATTTTGAGGAAGCTAGGAAGGTATAGGAAGAGGCTGATAGCATCGCTAAACATGCCTTAGATGTAGAAACAAAACCAGCGGCTAGCAAGAAACCTTTGCTCCTCACGAGAGGCAAGGAAGAGCCATCTACGGACATGGAAAATGTAGTTAAAATGATGCATAAATTATCTAACAAAATCGTAGATCTCGAGAAAGACAAGGCTGCTAGTACATCTAGGAAACCTTTCAAGCCATTCTATAAAAGAAGGGAAGACGGGGATCAGTCTCATCCACCAATGAACAATGCCCCTGTTTTAAACTTGAATGAGATTGGGATGGAAAATTTCTGCACCTTTCACCAAGAACCGCACTCGGAGAAGAGCTGCCCGCAATGGATCAATTCCATGAGCTTGGTCATGAACCAAATGTTAGATTCTCAGATCCCAGACCAGGATATTTCTCCAGAGGAGTCGAGCCCTGAGATTGAGGAACCAACCCCGGACACTACTATGGTGCTATGGGATTGGTTACCTATGACTGAATTAGCAAAAGAGGATCCCATAGATAGTTCTCCCTCTACCATAAATGTTGCCACTCGCAGCAAGGGCCCAATTGCGGATCCTGTACCAGTCACCATTCCCCATAAGCCTAAAATTTCGAAAGATCCGCCTAGGAGGCATATACCAATCATCCCACCACAGCCCAAAGTAAACCAAACAGCGGCCAAACAGCCAAGTGCTGATAACATAGTCCAGCCAAAGGTCACCATGAACAAAACAGATCAGTCAATTCGAATTGGGAATGAATCCGATATAGGGTATGATATTATCGAAGATATCAAGAAAGTCAAAGTGAACGTATCAATATTTGACATGTGTAGCTTGCCCCATCAACGAGACAAACTGCTGCATGTTTTACAACCAAAACCCAGCACTACATTAACAGATTCTCAAGACAATCCTGAAATTAACGAGGCTAGCATCGGTGGGAAATCCAAATCCCAAACATTGCCTTTTTTGTTGACATTTGAAATTTTTAATCACAATGTTCATAACTGTTTGGTAGACTCTGGAGCTTCTTCAAACGTTATGCCACTGTCAATTTGTAGGAAAAATAATGGGCAGCCCGTACCATCTCCAGCTCAAATCATCCAATTAGACAGGACTGCTGTCAAGGTTATACGGGAGATGAAAGATGTTCTAATTAGACTGTCAGCCGACCCTAGAGTTTGTCAATTCATTGACATAATGGTGGTCGATATTCCTGAAGCTTATGGGCTGATTTTGAGTAGAGATTGGTCTACCAAGTTGAGTGGCTACTTTGCTACCGATTGGTCTCATCTATGGCTGCCTTATCAGAACAGGAAGAATCAGATTAAAGTTCTTAGAGAACCTCATATGAAACAAAACGTAACCCAGCTAGAAGAACATAATGAGGCTGTAACTTTCTCTTCCTCGGTTCTGGGAAATTACTTCTTAGAAATGGATCCGGGTAACTATCAATCTGAAACCTTTCGCCATGAATCAGATAAACAGTCCAATCTCCTTCATTTCTCTCGGACTGATGATGTTGATTGTAACATAGTCAATTTAGTTGCTAACATAGACCACAAAGAAACTAACTTAGTTGAACCTAAAGGTATCTTTTGGACATTATACTTTGATGGCTCTAAAACTCTGGAAGGATCCGGAGCCGGTTGTGTTCTAATGGATCCGAAAAGAAACAAGTATTTTTTGTCTTGTAGACTAGAATTCGATTGTACTAATAATACCGCTGAATATGAAGCTTTGGTACATGGTTTAAAGAAGGCCATTGGCTTAAATTTTAAGTACCTAAAGGTTTTTGGTGACTCCGAGATAGTTGTCAGACAGGTAAGGGACACCATTCATTGTCTCTCACCACACTTGAAAGGTTACCAGGCTGAGGTATGGGATTTAATCATGTATTTTGACGCTTTCAATATAAAATCAATTCCTAGATTGCAAAATTCTGCTGCTGATTTGTTAGCAACATCTGCTTCTAGATTAGTGCCGTCAAATAATAAATGCTCAATTGAATTGATTTTCAGGCCTTCCATTCCCGATAACATCACAAATTTCAGGGTCTTCGATGATGATGAACAAATTATCAGCTTCCTGACAAACGAAGATAGCTTCCAAGGAGCTGCAATAGATGAAGAAGAACACGATGCTGATTTGATGAAGAAAGATGACGAGAAAGGAAATTTCATGCCAAAGGGGGTAAGGTCCCTCGAAATGCTTTTCGATCTTCAAAATAAGTTCAAAAGACCAGCTAATACCAAAACTAACAGCTCATCAATGCAACATGAGTTGGTTAATTTGGGTACCGAGGCAGAACCAAAATTTGTCAACCTTGGCAAATGTTGTTCACCAGGAGAAAGAGATAGGTTCATTAAGTTGTTTAAACAGTACAAGGATGTTTTTGCATGGACCTATGAAGATCTGAAAACATATGACGTCCGCATCATTCAGCATGTTATACCAATGAAAGCGGGTGTCAAACCATTTCAGCAGCAGTTAAGAAGGATGCATCCTACGCTAGAACCGCTGATCCAAAAGGAATTAAAGAAGCTCCTGGACGCTAAGATAATCTTCAAAGTTCGGCATTCTGAATGGGTTGCAAACTTGGTTCCCGTGAGTAAGAAATCAGGAGAGATAAGGCTATGTGTAGATTTCAGAAATTTAAATAAAGCCTCAGATAAAGACAACTACACCGTGCCTTCAATGGAGCAAATCCTACAAATGGTGTCAGGATCTAAATTGTTTTCTCTCCTCGATGGTTTCTCTGGCTATAATCAAGTGTTAGTAGCCGAAGAAGATCGTCTCAAGACTACTTTCAGGACTAAGTGGGGAACTTTCGCCTATAGAAGGATGTCATTTGGTCTGATAAATGCAGGAGCTACATTCCAAAGGGTGATGGATATTGCCTTCCGAGGATTGGGTGGGCAATGCGTTGTTGTCTACTTGGATGATGTGACAGTCTTTTCGAAGAAAAGGGAAGATCATGTTGTTCATCTGAGGCATATCTTTGATCGTTGCCGGAAGTATGGCATTTCCTTAAATCCCAAGAAGAGCGTGTTTGCTGTACCCGAAGGTAAGCTCTTGGGTCATATCATCTCCAAAGGGGGAGTGTCAATCGACCAGGAAAGGGTCCAAGCTATTAATAAGATTCCAATGCCCCACAACAAAAAATCTATGCAGTCTTTCATGGGCACCATCAATTTTGTCCGCAGATTTGTTCCGGATTTTGCACAGATCGTTAAGCCATTGCAACAGATGGTTAAACAAAGCATACAATTCAAGTGGACAGATTTGGAGAAAGACGCATTTAGAGATATCAAGGCAGCGGTAGCTAAAGCTCCTTCCTTAAGAAGCCCAGATTTCGATAAAAATTTCATCTTGTATACTTTCGCTTCGGATGACTCTCTCGCGTCCGTACTCACGCAAAAGGTGGAGTTGGGGGATGAATACCCAATTTTGTTTATGAGCACTGGTCTGCAGGGGGCCGAGCTGAACTATCCCGTGGTGGACAAGCATGCCTATGCGGTCTTCAAAGCAGTCAAGCAGTTTAGGCCATACATTTTGAAGAACAGAACTAAAGTCATAGTTCCCCATCCAGCTGTTAGATCCCTTTTCGTTCAAAAGGAATTGGGAGAAAGGAGAGGGAACTGGGGCACAGCTCTGTAGGAGTATGATTTGGAATTTAAACCGGCTACAATCATTAAAGGACAAGGTCTATGCAAGTTACTGGCGGGAAACTCGACTGATGAAGAGCACCATTGGAGAAATGAAGCTGAGCTCAATTTGGTTGAGGTATGTCATATCTTTACAGCTCCCCAGTCATGGTATAGGGATCTAGTGCACTATTTACAGCAGGGATATCTACCCAAGCACTGGAATTCTAAACAAAGAAGGGCACTCCGCTTGAAATCAGCACCCTATCAGATCATTGATGGGATTCTTTTCAGAAAGAATTATGATGGAGTCCTTCTTAGGTGTTTGGAAAAGGAGGATGCAAACAAAGTTGTCAAAGAATTGCATGATGGCCCTGCAGGGGGCCACTATTCAGGAGAGACGACAGCACACAAGATACTAAGAGCTGGTTATTATTGGCCCACTTTGTTCCGAGATGCCCACACATATGCACGGAACTGTGATGTATGTCAAAGAAGCGCTGGGAAGTTACCTAAGGCCGCAGGCCCATTGCAGTCGGTCATCATCTCTGAGCCTTTTGAGCAATGGGGCATAGATGTTATCGGATAAATAAATCCAAATTCTTCATTGCAACATCGATACATCCTAACGGCTACCGACTACTTCACTAGGTGGACGGAGGCCACCCCATTGCGCAAGATCAATGAAGACGCAGTCATCAGCTTCTTGAAAGAAAACATCATAACCAGGTTTGGGGTTCCAATTTCCCTCGTTTTTGATAATGCTACTTATTTTTCATCTTGCAAGATAAATGAATTTGTTTATGAATGGGGAATTAAGTTGCATTATTCAGCCAATTACTACCCTCAGGGAAACGGATTAGCTGAATCCTCAAACAAGAATCTGATTCGAATCCTTAAGAAAACTGTGATAGAAAACCAGAGAAGTTGGCATGTGGCTCTCCCAAACGCCTTATGGGCAGATAGGGTAACCCCGAAGAATGCTTTACGTGTCTCCCCTTTCACTCTTGTCTATGGCAAGGAAGCCATACTTCCCCCAAACATCTTGCTGCCATCCTTGCAATTGTCCCAAGCCTCGCGGGGTTCTGGTAGCCAAGCCTTACAATCCAGAATCAACACCCTGCTTCAACTGGAAGAAGCCCGACACAAAGCTAAAGATCGATTCCATCAACACCAGGATATAGTTAAGAGATGGTTCGATAAGAGGAAATCCGGCAAGAGGGATTTTGAAGTCGGGGATTTAGTCCTGAAATGGGACCATAATCATGAAAGCAAAGGAATGCATACGAAATTTCAACATCTATGGGTAGGCCCGTACCAAATTTCTGCAAAATTAGGCCCATCCACTTATAAATTGACAAATCTCGAGGGAGAGGAAGTAGCCCTTCCTCTCAATGGCCTCGCTCTAAAACAATACTTCGCATAGTCTCCTCGAGACTTCCTGTACATAAATAAAGTTGTTTTTTCGCTTTCGCTTTTAGCTGTTCTATTTTTCGGCCATGTTGTTGCTTTCTTTGTTATTTGAACTTTTCGACAAGTTTGTTTTCTGAAGGCCCCCTTGTTGTTGAGTTTCCCGTTGAAGATAGCTCTCTCGAAGAAAACTTGCAACCCATGAGTCTGGAACCCTGCTCACTAAACCCGGTCTGCTGTGCTCTTGCTGAAATGTTCAAAAAGGGGGGGAAGCCTACCTTGCTAGTCACACTAATCCTATTTAATAGCAGAGACCCATGGCCATCTTCACTACTATCGTTGGGCTCCACCCACTCTCACACTTTAAAGGCATCTCAAGAAGGTTACCTAAGTTGGACCCATGGAAAGTGGCACCTCTCGAGGACATAGGGTATTGAGATGACTCCATGCTGCAGATTTAAAAGCCAAAATGGCCTACATTCAAGAGTCTGTTTTCCAGGGATTCTCGCCTCAATTAAAGCATGGCTGAGACCAAAAAAAAAAAAAAAAAAAAAAGACATGTAAAATCAAGAAGGCTGTCCAAAAGGCCCAGCTCAAAAGGGGCTCCTCTCCGTCCGTGAAGTTTGATCAAATCAATAAAATCTCTAACTCACAAAAAAGGACATTATGGATTGAGGAGCCCAAATCAAAGATCATGTCCAAAAGAAAATATCCCTGGAAGGCTCAAACAGCTAAGCTGTCCAAAGTACAAGCATCCCAAAGGGTGCCAGCAGCATGGGAATGAGGAACAAGAACAATAATGTCCACGAGAAAGTGTTGCAAATCCTGTGGAGTCCGGCAGTAGTGACCATTTGAGAGATGACCCTCCTAAAATGAATCTCATATGCTGTCCCTCTGAGAGTGGTGAAGATGTCTCGGTCAAAGCTCCCCTTTCCCCAATGGCTAGCAGGAAAAGTGCCTCTTTCCCCTCGCATGAGTATAAAATGCTCAGTTGAGTAGTGCACCCGAGGTGGATGTTATTAATGAGGTTTCGGACCATGAAGAGGAATTTTTTCAGAGATCTGTGTTCGCCAGCGACTTGCCATTGTTTTTGCAGCAACACCCCTCCCCAAAATTTAATTTTTTGTACATGTTGGGGCCCCTCCTGCTTTTTTGTAGAAAGTTCGCCTGAGAAGCCACCCCAACCGTCAGCTCTGTTTTCAACATAAAATCTTATTTCCCTACTGAACATTCCACGTTTTCCCCAAAGAGTCAAAGAGGAACCTAGAACTTTTCCCAACCTTTTAGAATCCCTCAGACTATCTCCCCGAGATTCTGGAAAGCCAAACGTTCAACCTTTCCGGAGGAAAGACTTAGATTTCCTTTGTCAAAAGCGTAAACTGTGAGAAAAGTTACGGAAACCTTTGGAGTTTTCCTCCCGAAATGGCGGGAATCATTCGCATTTATCTTCCGAAAGGGACTTAGAGAACTTTAGTTTCGTTTTTTTATTTTTGCTCCCGAAACGGCAGGGAATTCAGCAAAACCGCCCGAAACGGCGGAAGCCACCGTGATATCTCTCCGAAAAGCGACTCAGATTATGGCCATAAGTCGCGGAAACCACTGGTGAAACCTCGCCGAAATGGCGGAGCGATTCAAGTCTGTCTCCCGAAACGGCAGAAGCCATTCACATAACCTCGCCGGAACGGCGGAGCGATTCAAGTCTGTCTCCCGAAACGGCGGAAGCCATTCACATTTGCTTGCTGAAATAACACGAAGAGATTCATGAACTTCTTTTGGAATTGTGAAAGAACTTAAAAGAACTTTTCAGAATAAGCCGAGGAAACTTCGCGGAAGCTTTTAAAGATCCCGTTCCGAAACAGCGGAAGCCGTTGAGGAATTGCTTCCGAAACGACGGAGGCCATTCTCATAAACCGCCCGTCCAAACCTTCCGAAGTAGATAACACTTGGAAACTTCTCAATGTTTAAAATCTGCGGAACGATTCAACTCTACCCTCCCGAAACGGCGGAAGCCATCCGCATAAGTCCCGCGGAGGAATTCACGATTTCCTTCCGAAACTATGAAAAGGACTTAGAAATTTTTCAAGAAACTATCGCGGAGGCCTTCATCCTTTGCTCCCGAAACGCGGAAGCCTTCGGGCTACCCTCCCGAAACGGCGGAAGCCAATCGCTTAAACCGCTCAGCAAAGGACTCCGAAATGACCCCGGGTAAATGTGCGGAAGAATATATCATTTGCTCCCGAAACGGCGGGAGCCGCTCGTCTAAAAACGCCCGAAGAGACTTAGAAAAACTTCGAAAAGCATGCGGAAGTATTCAGATTTTCCTTCTGAAACGCGGAAACCTTCATGTTTCCCTTCCGAAACTAGCGGGAGCCTTCGCCATATCTTCCCGAAAAGCAACGAGGCTTAGAGAATTTTGGTTTGCGGAAACCTTTCGCGAATAGCTCCCGAAACGGCGGAAGCCTTGACGTTACGCATCCGCAACGCGGGGCTCTTTTGCGGAAGGTTTCAAGTTCCCCTTCCGCGACGCGTCCCGAAACAGCGGGAACTTCCCCTCTATCCTTCCGCAACGGCGGATGTGACTCGCGACGGTCCCGCGGATGGCGGTCGCACGGAAATCGAGGTATCTTGACATGACCGCGGCGGGCGGCGTATTTAAGCCACATTCTAATTGCGCCAACCACCAACCTTAATGCTCGCACGTGCCCGTTTTGTTTAAATAGGCGGTGGGGGTACGAGCCAACACATTGTTATTTTTTATTCTGGACGATTGGTTGGACGCCGCGCGAACCGCTCCATCTCGGATTGCTCAAACACGTTTCACGGCCACCTCAGTTAGCGTTTTCATCGGTGCCAGGTAGGCTCTTAACCGTAAATCCATCTCCCTACACGGCGTATTTTTCTTTTGAGTTAGCTGTCTTTTGAAATTGATGGGCATAGGTGGGGTTTTGACAAGCAAAACGCCCGTCACGGGCGATTTTTCCCGTCAAAATACGGTTGAATCAAGTTCTCCTCGTTTTTATCCGAAGCAGGATGAACATTGGTGGGTAGACGGTTAACATGTTCCTTTTCCGAGCCGCGTGCCTCATCGTCTATTGAAAATACTGAATCCCATCGACGTTGCATGTCCCTGGCCAAGAGATTAAGCCATAACACCCCGGCCCTTTTTGTGAATTGCGAAACCTCTGCTCATTTCAAATCTTAGAACCGGCGCCACGGCCCCTGTTCAAAACCCGCGAGCACTCAAGCTACGCCAGCCAGACCCAAAACCATTGTCGCTCGAAATTTTTCCTCCCATTTGGAACACCTCGGCAAGTGCCGCAAATAACATTAGCATTCGGATGCCCCCGCCTAATCGTAAATGCGAAAGGGGTTTCTTTTTCGGCACGAAGTCTGCCTACCCGAGCTTACCCGCCGTGCGCCTTCCAAACCACAGCAGTGACGAAAGCTGTCCTATCCTTTCCCCAGAGCTAAACCGAAAGCACGTTGCTTCCGCAATGCGCTTGTCTCCACGGGAGCATCCCAAACTTGCCCCTTTAAAGAATGGGAGGGTTATTTATTTTTTTTTTTTTTATATATAATCATGTCCCTGCTAAGACGAAAATCATCTTTTCCCAAGGCAGAACCGGAAGCCAATTCCTTCCGCAAATCGCCTATCGGTCCGAGAACAAAATGTATCCGCAGCATAGCCTACCCCTCAGGAGCATTCCAAACTCGTCCTTTTAAGAGATTCAAGTGCTTCAATTTATGTTTCGTATTAAAATAGTAACAGCTTCATTGTACTTATCATATTTGATATATTATCAAAACAATGATGCTTTCTGTTAAAACCTCACAGCATTTTACTCAAGTTCATGATGACTTGTATATGGGTGTTATCAGGTATAAATCAAGATGCCGAAAACCGGTAAGAAGAAAGCTAAGATGACAGAAAAGAAGCCTGCCCCTCTCAAGATTGAAACCTCGCTCCAGGACACTAGGTGCACCACTGGTGTCCCTCCAGAAATCAGATGGGATGACATCTATAGAATGATCAGGGACCAAGAAATCCCAGATATGTTGCTAGAAGAAGCACCAATCTATCAAAATATCAGAGCCTCAGGCATAACTAGAGCCGCTACCCGCCCTGAGCTGTTCCCCAGTGCTGAAGTGATCGGGTGGATACTCCAACATGCAGATGCTGAAGGGAGAGTGATAAATGATAGCGGGAAAGTGGCTATTGCCTCGTTTCAACCCGCGTATATTGCGGCGGCCTACAGATTTCCCCGTGTCCAACAAGCTCTGACTGACGAATGGTTGGGCCAAATGGATAACGTCGAGATGGCCAAGAAGCTATTGAGGGGAGGGAAGCATTTGAGAAAGAAGGGAAATGATGAATATGACGTACAGAACCTGAGGGCCCCTTTCAGATTGATCGCTTTAATGCTGTGCAGAATCTTCGGCATGCCCGATGGCACAGTATACAAGATTCAGTGGGTCCCTATCATTCACTATGTGGCATTTCAGGGGACAGTGTTTGACTGGGCCACTATCCTGTCGGATAGTCTGGCCTCGATGATAGCTGCTGCTAAGTCGGAACTGGCCTTGAAGAAGGCTGAATTCTTCATGTCTTCATACCTGATAGATTGTATCTTGGCCAAGATTGAGTTCCCCAAATTGGGGTGTACATGGGATAGGGCCACCGCCCCGGTCTACATCGCATTCAAGATGTTGTGGGCTCAGAATTACAAGCCCAGCTACAAACTCATCTGTGAGGGGTTCATCATGCCCCTATACGAGAAAATGTTCAAGGAAGAACCAAATTGCCTGTCACAAAATGCTTTGGAAGTCCTTGGGGAGTATGGGGATTTTTACTTTTCAGAACAAGGTACCTACCTGAGAATGTTTGGAGGGACTAAGCCCCCATACATATTGCCGCAGTATGCCACAGACTATGTGGTGCTCAAGGAAGCAGTAAGACAACTCTTCTTGGATGGGGTTGGAGCATTGCTCCACAAGCAACACAAGGCTTCCTTTCCCCCTCTGCCTTTCTGCATCGGCGCTTACAAGTTTTCAGGGGTTGCCTCGGCCAATGAGTTTGTTCAAGAGTTGAAGGCCTTCCACTTCGGTGAGGTCATCTTCCACAGGAACGACAGAAAGGGTAAAGTGGCCGAGCATTGCAAGGGGAACTATGCTCACTTCGAATACTCCCACTACCCTGATGCCGAGGAGGAAGCATTCAGAGGCATCAGCAACATGACTGAGCTACGGATCTGTCGCCAAGGTACTGGAGCGAGCTCTAGCTCAACCAAAGCCCAGAAGACCATCCAGCAAAAGGAGAAAGAAGCTGAGGATGCCCGAGCTCAGGAAGAGCTCAGATTAAGAGAAGAGGCAAGGTTACAGCAGGAAGCCGAGGAAGCAAAAAGGCAGCAAGAAGCTGAAAATGAAAGACTGCGGAAAGAGGCTGAAGAAGCCCAAAAGCAGAAAGAAGCAGAGACTGAGCAAGCTGAGGCAAGAAAGAAGGCGGAGGAAGAATTGAAGACAAGGGAAGATGTCGAGGCAGGTGGATCCGGTGTCCAAGACATGGAGATAGACACCCCTCAAGCAGGTGGCTCTGGTACCCAAAGGACAGGAACAGACCCTGCTCAGGAAGTCCGGACCCCACCTATGGAAGAAGACATAGACATCATAAACCGACCAATTGTCCCGTACACTCCATCAGGGAAACGTACGGTGTCCAAATGGAATGAGTTTGTTTATGATAAGAAAAGAAAATCAATGGTCCTCCAATCAGAAGAGAGGATTAAAAGTCCCTTCCATGAAGACATTGTGACTCACCGGGAGGTCACTGTCATGCAGAACACGGATCAAGATCCCATTGCTATGGCATCCGCAGTCATAGCAACAGCAAAGGCATCATTTGCCAATGTAGACAGTATAGTCAAAGAAAATATATTGACAAAGAAGAGAGCACGCACGCTGCAACAAAATGTGGCTAATGAGCAAGCCCAAAGAGATCTGGCAGTAAACAAATACAATTGCTTGTACGCTGAGCATAAGGAGCTGTCAAACAGGTACAGCCAGCTGGAGGAGGAAAAAGACCAGCTAACACTTCAAATGATGATTGTGGAAGCAGAGAAGAATGGTGCAGAAGAAAAGGCATCTCTGCTAAAAGAAGACAAGCAAGCGTTAGCTGAGCGTTTAGAGCAAGCGGAGAGCAGAACCATAGACCTATCTCCCTTCCACGAGCTGTCGTGCAATATCCTGCAACAAGTGTATGGCTCCCAAGAGCTAATCACTGATGAGGTATGCAAACTCAAGGCCATGATGGTTAGGCTAAAAGAGGTTAATACGAAAGCCCACAGGCTCAAAGCTAAGAATACCCGTGTCAAGGCAAATGTCATAAGTCAGATGGCATGGAGAGAAGGGAAAGGAGGTTTCCCCCCGCATCTTCCTTTTAAGGCCGTGGAAGATTTTAATGAAGATATATCCTTGTTGGAGTTTGGCAGGAACTGTGCCAATAAGCTGATAGCCAGTGTGCAGAGGACAACAGATAGAATCAACAACCTATACCAAAAGCTCAAAGGAATCCATGACAACTGCACATTGAGTTTCCCTCAGACCCTAGAAGACTTCCCGGAAAAGGAGCAGCGGTTGTCTCAACTGAAAGAAGAGCTAGGCGTCCAGATGGAGTATGTGAAAAGGATTGATGTCCTGGCCATGGATGATCTCCAACATTACATCGGTTCATCAACACTTCACAACCATCTGCTGAAGGAAGCGTATCAAGTTGCTGAAGCAGAGGTACAAAGCATTAAAAAAGAGCTCAGGAAGAATGTGACTTCTCAGAAAATCCTGTTTCCTGCTGCAGCAAACATAATCATAAGGGACACAGGTGTGTGGCACAGCTACATAGCAGAGGAGGACAGGAAAGCTGCAACAACAGCGGGAACATCAGTAGATCCGGCAGCCTCTCTCCCAGCAGCCTCTTCCCCAGCAATGGCAGAAAATCTGGCCAATTCAATTCCCCCTTCCCAATTAGGAGCAGTATCAGCAGGGGATTCGAGGGCCTCTTCCCAGGCAGCATCAGTGACAATTAACTTGGGCGACCCTTTTCCAGGAGAAGCTCACGCACAGGAATGAAGAGGCTGAATTCAGTGAGCCACTCTCTTCAGCCAAACACGCGCCCAACAGGGAAAGCTTTGATGTCGGCCAATTTTCTGTTATGTATGTTTTAAATATGTAAGGCGTAAGCCATGGGACAGCTGTCCCTAATTTTTGTCAAAATATTTTTGTAAAGGAAGTGGCCATTTTTTGGTGGTCGATTATAGTAGAAATCCCTGTAAATGACAGGTGGAAAGTGCTAGGTGTCGTCCCAAAGGGCAAAGCTGTAGCTATAAATAGCATCTAGGAAAGATTAGAAAGGACTTTTGGCAGGGAAGGAAATTTTGAAACCCATACGAGCTATCTTGTATCGGGCCTGTAAAATTGAATTTTCTAATAGAAGCCACGGGAGATGGACGTTTTGCATGGAATGTTGGATTGCTGTATATTGGACTATTCTAATGACTGCGGTTCTGTAATGTGAGATCATTCTTATCATCCGAACTACTTCTTTGTATTAATGATTTTGCTCCTTACTGTGCATACGAATTTTCCCATTTTTTATGGACAATAAATGCGTTTCATATTAAATCAAGAGCTACCTGCTGATGTTTTTATCATTGCTGTAGATTTCTCTTCTAGATCGAATGGCTAACTGTTCTTTCTTCAGGATAATTCATGTGGCTCATTGTTCATGCCTTTAAATTGCTCCCTGCAGGGATCTTTGAGTTTAATTCCAGTTTTGTTACATCTAGATCTGTTTCTTTATTCTTGTTACGTAGATTAAATAATTTTGCTTTCTTCTGTTCATGAGCAATAGATGCGTTCTTTAAGTTTCATTTTAGATCTGTTTCTTTATCCTTTTGCTTTCCTCTGTTTTCTGAGCAATAGATGTGTTCCATGTTGAATGAGAAGCTATCTTCTCAAGATCTTTATCTTGCTGTAGCTTTGATTGTGAGAAATAATAGCTATCTGTTCTTTGTTTACGATATTTGTTACAGCTGATTGCTCCCCCCCTTAAGCGTGTTCCCTGCAGAGATAGATAGACGTATTCCCGTTTCTAGATTTAGATCTGTTTTAATTGCATTTAGATTAGGTATAATTTAGGCACTTGCATCTCATATAAAAGTCATAAAAACCCAAAAGAAAGGTGGATCAGGCCATAACCGGTAGAATCGGATTTAAAGTCCAAAACCACGGTTGCCGGAACCGCTAACCGGACGGATTCCCTACACCAAACGGGAGATAGTCTAATTGGGACCATCTCATGGGGAGAATCCCTTTCTGATTGATGCTACGATATCCGAGGCATCAACACACCCATGAATAGTCCTTTTGGAAATTTCAGAAAGGATAACTAATCAAAGGAACAGGATGAGTTGATAAGAAGGAAGTTGTGCTTCACTTGTTAGGAGCCATGGGTTCCAGGACATAGATGTGCTAAATAAAAAGCACACTACATTGAATTTTTCCCAGAGAGCGAAGCTGAGGAAGAAGAAGAAGAGGCCCCAGGAGATGCATAAGTGTCTTATGATACTGCAGAAGAAGAACCTATTCCCGAGGTGAGCAAGATTGCAGTACTCTCAGGGATACCTCACTTCCATACACTCAGATTCAAGGAGTGGTACAAGGACAATCAGTCACTGCATTAGTGGATGGAGGAGAAACACATAAATTCATTGATTCAACTCTGGTTGAAAGGAGGAAGCTTCCTATTGAAAATTTTGGAGGCTTCACTGTTATCATTCCAGGTAATCATTCTATGAACTGTTGTAAATGGATTCCTAAATTGTAGATTTCTATAGGAGAACATACTATTACAGATAGATTTTATGTTGTGGATGCGGTTGATACTAACATGGTCTTGGGAGTACAATGGTTGTGTTCCATTGGAAAGAATTCAATAGACTACCAAGTTCCTGAAATGATATTCAAGGGAGAATATGGAAAGGAGGTAGTGTTGATAGGGATCAACACCTATCCGAAGCAAGTGGTAAGTGCACACAATATGAGATCCATACTAAGGAATGGAGACATATAATGGGCTGCAGAATGCCTAATCACCACAAAGGGAATATCATTGGAAGTACCCCAATATCCAGAAGACATTCAGAAGTTGCTCCAAAATCATAAGAAGGTGTTTGGGGACCTTCCTCATGGCAAGCCACTCGATAGAGGAGTGGATCATAGCATTGAGTTAGAGATAGGCACCTCACCTATTAAGGTGCACCCCTACAAGCACCCAAAAATATTCAAGGATGAGATAGAGAAAACCATCAAGGAGCTTCCTGAATTGGGATTCATTAGACCAAGTTCAAGTCCTTTCACCTCATCGGTAGTCCTTGTGAAGAAGAAAGATGGGACCATGAGTATGTGCATAGATTACAGAGCTCTCAACAAGAAGACTATCAAGAAAATATATCCTATTCCAAGGATTGATGAGATTATGGATGAGCTCCATGGGGATAAATAATTTTCAAAGATTGACCTTCGATTTGGTTACCATCAAATATTAAGCATGAAAGAAGAAGACATCCAGAAGACAGCCTTCCAATGTCACCATGGAAACTTTTAGTTTCTGGTTATGCATTTTGGCCTAACCAATGCACCTGCAACTTTTCAATCTTGCATGAATAGAGGTGTTTAGCAAGAAACTCTGTAAGTTTGTAATTGTTTTCTTTGATGATATTTTGATATATAGTAGAACTTGGGAAGAGCATTTGCATCATTTGGATATTGTACTAACAATCGTGGAAGATCAATCTTTTTATGCAAAGCTAACCAAGTGTGAATTTGGAATGACTAAGATTTTGTATCTTGGTCATGTGATTGGACAAGATGGTGTTAAATTTCACATGGGAAACATCCAAGCCATTCTAGATTGGCCAAGTCCTAAAAATATCACTGAACTGAGAGGTTTTATTGGACTATGTACCTACTACCAGAATTTTTGGAAAGTTTTTTCCAAGTTGACATCCCCTTTGACAGACCTCACTAAGAAAGGAGCTTTCCATTGGTCAGAAGAATCTAAGCAAGTGTTCAACATAATGAAGGAGGTAATGATAATTTGTCATGTTTCTGCACTTCCATATTTTTCTCAACCTTTTGTTCTTGAGTGTGATGCTTCAGGGAATGGAATTGGAGCAATCTTGATGCAAAATAAGCACCCCTTGAACTTTGAGAGCAGAAATTTGCAGCCCAATGAAAGGTAATATTCAGTCTATGACAAAGAGATGTTATCCATCATGCATGCACTAGTCAAGTTCAGATAGTATTTTGTAGGGGGTAAGTTCATTATCAAGACTGATCACAACAGTTTGAGGCACTTCTTAACCCAAAAGGAGATGAATGATAAACAACATAAGTGGGTAATAAAGGTCCAAGAATTTGACTTTGATATTGAATATAAGAAGGGTAAGATTAACATTTTAGCTGATGCACTTTCTAGAAAACCAACACTTGCATTGCTCAAATTTCATGATGATTGGAAAGTACAGCTTGGTGAAGGGTACACAAAGAACCAGTTTGCTTGTGATTTGTTTGATGGATTGATTCATGATGATGATTATAAGATTATCAATGATATTATATATTATGAGGATGGGATATTTTTGGTTTCAGAATCCATACTAAAGAAGAAGATCCTTGAGGCTACCCATGATGTGCCTCTAGCAGGTCATCTGGGGTTTGTGAAAACTTATAGGAAAGTGAAGAAAATGTTCACATGGAAGGGGATGAAGAAGGAAGTGATCGAGTATGTTAGGTCACGTGTGGCATGCCAACAAAATAAATTAGATCATACTCATCCAGAAGGGATCTTACAACCATTTCCTATTCCTAAACAAAAGTGGGAAAGTGTATTGATGGATTTCATCACCGGGCTTCTAAAAATCCAAGGTAAAGACAATATTTTTGTCGTGCTTGATAGATTGACTAAATATGAACATTTATTTTATGTCACAAATAATATTTCATCCATCCAAGTGTCTGAACTTTTCATTAAATAAGTCTTCAAACTTCATGGCATACGCAAGTCCATCATCAGTGACAGAGATATCAAGTTTACTAGCAATTTTTGGCAAGAACTGTTCAAGTTAGTGGGGACAAGTTTGGACATGAGTACCAAATACCATCCACAAATTGATGGCCAAACAGAAAGAGTGAACCAATTTCTGGAAGGATGCTTAAGAAATTATGTCACAGGCCAACAAAAGTCATGGACTACTTGGCTCCATTTGGGAGAGTTATGTTACAACACTAGTTTTCATCTATCGATTGGTATGTATCCCTTCAAATCTCTTTATGGATATGATGCACTCAATTTTTCTGATCCTATATGACACAAAAGGCAAAGGATTAGCTCCAAGAGAGTCAATACATACTCAGAAATCTCAAGGACAACTTGCGGGTAGCACAGAACCAACAGAAAGTGCATGCAGATAAGCATAGAATTGAGCGAGCTTTCCAAGTAGGAGATCTCGTATATTTGAGATTGAATCCCTATAGATAGTCATCATTGAAGTCTAATGGGGCTGATAATTTTCAGCCAAGATTCTATGGCCCCTACCAAGTTTTGAGAAATATCAGGGAAGTGGCTTATGAGCTAGAGTTTCCTCTGGGCAGCCGGATTCACAATGTTTTCCATGTGTCCTGTTTGAAGAAGGCAATAGGGAAGCAAGTCAAAGTTTCAGAAGATTTTCCACCACTTGATGATGAGGGAAATTTGGTGATGATCCCTGAGAATATCTTGGAGGTCAGAGAGAAGAAGCTAAGGAGTAGAATCCTTAACGAATTTTTGGTGCAATGGGAAGGACTTCCGAGTGAGGATGCTACTTGGGAAGGAGAACACATCTTACAGCATCCTAGTTTGAAATTGCTTGAGGACAAGCAATATTGGGTGGGGAGGACTGTCATGTACCCTCAATAGTGAACATTGGATCAAGTTCCTAACCTAACCAATTCCTTGGGTTGAGGAGACAACTTCAATATCATTGGGTTAATTTTGATTTCCAAGCATGTAATTAATTAGAAGTGTGAATTAATTTTTATCCAAAGTTTATTATGCACTTGGAATATTTAATTTTCATGCATTTAATATTTTTTATGATAAATAAATTGATATAATTCCCCACTTGGGCGCATTAGTGAATAAGGTTGACTTGGAGGAGATTTGGAGGAGAAGTTAAAGAGAAAGCACCTAAATCTAGAAAATCAACAAAAAGGAAAGAAAGATGGAGCAAATAAAAAAAGCAACAAAAAACTCAGGAAAGCAGCATAAAGCATAAAGCAACACAAAAGAAAAAAAAAAGTAGGATAAATCATAAAAGAAGGAAATTTAAGAAAAGTAGGTAATTCCATAAAAGTAGGAAATTCCAGAAAAGTTAGAAAAAGTAGAAAAAGCCAAAGCTGAAAGTGGAAAAGCAAACAGAAAAAGAAAAAGAAGGAAAGCAAAGCAAAAAGGAAAAGGTAGGAAATCTAGTTTTCCTTATCCACTCATGGAGGGCACATTAGCTAAGGAGAATTTCTCCTCAAGTCATACTCACTCTATAAATGAACAATTGCGCACCCCCTTCACATTTTTTGACAGTTTGTGTATTGGCATGAGAGCAATTTTTCCTTAGAGACTTGGGAGATGTGCCCCTAGTCCAAGCTGGGAGATGTGCCTATGCTTCCTGTGAGAGGATGATGGTATTAGGAAATTATAACTGATTTTATTTGCAGGTCTTCTAGGTGATCAAGTTAAATTTTAAATTCAAAAGAAGCATCATTCAATTAATGGTTCGAATCTCCAAGCTTCCTATGGATTTCTAGAGCTAGATTATTGTGTAGAAGAGGAGATGTGTTTCTATAATGTTTTGAGAGGCCTATTGGAACATATATTTTGTAATGAAATTCAATGTAAACCTATGTTATCATTCATTTCAATTAAAATTACAGAAGTTTGAATTATTCTCATATTTCTCCACCCCCTCTAGATTTGCATAGAAATTGACTAGTTTTCAGACTATTATGAATAAATGTATGAGAAAAGATAAAAATGAGTTTATTTATGTTCCTTATGTTAATTAACATGTTATATGATCCAATCCATGTCTGATTTGAATAATTCATGAGCCTTCTCTACATGTTTGGAAGTTCCCGAATTTTACTAGTTGTGTAATCCTAAAATGCAATTTTTCTTATATCTTTGTGAATCTTTCTCGGAAATTCCTTAAAATTTATGGAGAAACCTATGACCATGTATTAAATTATATTTCATTCTTATTAGCATCCCTATTTTAGAAACATTCATCCATAGTTTCCAGTCCAAGTTTAGAGCAATGCTAGTCTGCATATGTTTGGGTGCCCAAGAGCATTGGAGTAGATTTCATCCTAGATTATATTGAAACATAAATGGTCCCAGTAATTTGTGCAAAGGTATTAACAAATACAATACCATACCTTCTTTCCAAATCTTTTGATCTTGTCCACCCATAGTCAAACTAGCTCCCTAGAACATTGTTTTTAATTGATTCTTTGAGGAAGAGAGTTTTGGTATCACTAATCCTAGTTGGTACATTACAGCCTTCATATATTTTCATGGCACCATATATTATAGAATATTCTAGCAAGGAAGAATTGGAATAGATAGACTAATATATGTACAAGGATTTGTTGATGCAAACTAGGATGGAGATATTGATAATAGAATATCTACAAGTCGTTATGTGTTTAAAATATTTGGAGGAGTTATCGATTGGATGAGCAAGAGATAGGCTACAATTTCACTTTCAAATACAGAAGATGAATACATGGTATCCACCGATGGAATTGAAGAAGATGTATGTTTGTAGATATTATGTTCAGGTATTGGGTTTGTATAGAAATGTGTAAGGTTAGATTACAATAATTAAAGTGCAAAATTTCTAGAAAATAACACTACTTATCATGCCAAAGTGAAGCATATTGATGTGTAGTAACACTTTGTGAAAGATATGGTTGAATACAAGGAGGTGTTGATAGAGAGGGTTGATACTTTGAAGAATGTTACAGACTCATTAATGAAGTCTATTAGTATTGAAAAGTTCTCTTGGTGTAGAGAATCTATGGGAATTTTCCCCTGAACTTGTGATACAATTAGAGGGTGTCCTAGTATTTTACAAAGAAAACAACAAGTGGTAGAATGTTGGGTGTGTGTTGTATTTGTTGAGATATTGTAACTTCTGAGAATATTATATTTGTACTTTATTATTCCGGAGATGTTTCATTCCTTTGTGAATATCTTATTGTATATCCGGAGATGTTTATTCCTCCGTCAAAATGTGGTAACTTGGGTTATTAGACTTCCCTAGTGGGGGTCGGCCCTGTATGTCTTATGTGGGTCAAAGGGTTATTAGACCACCCTAGAGGGGTTGGCCCAGTCATTTGTAGTGGGGTATTTAACCCAATGGTTAAATACAAGCCTACATGATTTGTGTAAAAGACAAGTCGGAGTAGTGTATAAATAGAGGAGGTGTATTCCTAATTTTACACACTCACTCACTTGAGAGTGGTGCACTTATGAGAGAGAGGTATGATATGGAGAAGGAGGAGCTTATGCTTAGGTTTAAATCTTTTGTATTTGCTGGTCATCTATATTGAGGAAGCTTTGCTGGGTTTTCTACCCCATGAGGGTTTCCCAGGATAAATCTGTGTCTCTTGTGTTTATGCTGTGCTTGCTGTTTCTTCAGTGATCATGTATATGCTATTATTGTGAAATGGAATGTAATGCTTCTATTTTATGTCTTAGCATATTTAATATTAACATGGTATCATAGCTAACCTGAAGGAAGGCAATGTATGGCACTTACGACACTTGCTTCACTTGCGACAATTTGAAGGTTTGGGTTTTACATAGCAAAAACCAGTCATCGTGGAACTTTCGATATAAATCCATTTATGCGAAGGTTCAGGATCTGAAAAGTTTACAGGTCGTATATAACCTCCCCAAGTACCTTGTCTCCAAATGGCACCCTCCGATTCGTTGTACTTTGTGAGTTATGATCAGTACAAGTTAGGGTTTCTGCCTCTTCTAGATCTCAGTCAAAATCAGGTGACCTAGGAAACAAGGTCATAACTTGGGCTAGGAAGATCCGAATGAAATTTAGTAAAAAGTGACAGGTAGTACACAGACTGTAATATCTCAGTAAATTTTCTCAGAGGCTGAAGCTGAACCAGTGACACGTGGCACGCCGTACAAGTTCTCTCTCCTGTTTTATCCCATAAACAGGTCACGTTGCGACACATGGCATAACTCTCTCTCAGAAAATACAATTGAGGTCAGAACTGTTGGGATGGAAAGATGACAGGTCAGGCTACAACAAAAAAAAATTTCAGACCTTGTGGAGCGAAAAGTTTGGATTTACAGCAGAAACAATCAGGTACACATTTCTGTCAAAACATAATTATTTTTGGAGCACCTTCATTCATGGCTTCCGGAATTTAGGGTTTTGAAGAAAGTTAGAATTTTTGGAATCGGAATACATGGCTGAATGCTACTCAGAAAAATTGAAATTTAGAGTCCAAGATCGAATTTTTTGGTTGGGTAGAAGACCGGGCTTGATCAAACCCCAGTTCGGGATTTTGATCGGAAAGATGGAAAATTAGGGCTTCAGCAAAAGTTGGAATTTTTGAAGTCTGTAACCACGGCTGGAAGCTCCTCAGAAAAATAAGAGTTTAGAGCCTTGGATCAAACCTTTTGATTGGGTAGAAGGGTGGGCTTCATCAAACCCTAGTTCGGGATCCTGTCCAGAAGATCCAGAAGTTTCGAAGGCAATTTTGAGGGGTCAAATTTTGGAGATTTCAAAATTGAAGTATGCTAGTTTGATCAGCTCAGCAAGACACATCCTTCCATCCATTTAGAAGTGTGAAATTCAAAGATTGAATTTTTAGGGTTTTTCTAACGAACCCTAATCAAGCTCCAAATCAAGTTTCAGGGGGAGTTGAGGCTAAGGCCTTACATAAGAAGACTACAAGAAGTCTCGACAGGTATGACTTAAGGAGATACAGGTATGTCTTGAAATCTGATTCTTGATTAAGTTCATAATATGTTTGTCCTCATATTATTCAGGTCAGTACAATCTCAATTAATGTTAGAATTGTCTTATCACCCTAGTAACAGTATGAATGCATGTGAATGATAGAAGACATTCATTGCTTAGGGCTATATGATTGTACTAATGCACTGTGGCATTGTATGAGGTTGATGTTGTCTGCTAACAAGACACAGGTACATCACGAAAGACAAATCAATTTCCATGACCATGATAACATGAAGAAAAAGACTCATGCACAATCTTTGATCACATAGAAGTTCTACTTACAAGGTATGTATGACTTTGTTCTATTATGATTAACCTATGAGATATGCAGGTTCCAGCATAGGATATCTAAATCATTGAAGAGAACAAAGAAGATATTGATTAGGTATGTTAGACATAACTAAGCAGGTATACTAATCCAGGTATGTTTTCTTATGTCATGTTAGAATATTACCTTGTGTTAGGATCCCTTATATAAGTATACCTGGTATGATTGGTTATGCTTATTCATAAAGTTAGTAATTGAGGGTTTATGCATATTATGTCTCTTATCTTGGTTGATGATTGAACTAACCAGATCAAACAAGAATATGTATGAGTAAAAGAAGACTTCCCTGAAACCTTGAATATTATCTATAATCATGACTATACATATTCAATATTATTTAGAACTATAATGTTTTGATAACATTGAAATATACTAATGAATGTATGTTTGTGTATGAGATCATGAGGATGGCACTTGAGCATGCACAATGGTACAGAATGAATAGAAGTTCAAAAGACATATAGAAGATCGAGCGGGAGGCAACCACACAAACATAAAAGATAAGTGTTTGAGTTGTTATTTGAAATAGTAAATGATATTGTCTGTAATAGGTTGTATGCATATTTGTATTCCTATAATATATCATGCTGAGTGTAAACATTCATAAAGCATTGAACAATATACTACTAATATGCATACGATTGGTAAGTTGGACAAACATTCCATTATTGCTTGTCTAGAATGAAACCTCTTTGTCGACATGCTGAGAGCTGTGCACATTCTCGATAGTATGTTCTGGTAGAGATGGAAGGCATCTAGATAGCCACTGTATGCATACAGGATATGGAAAAGTGTTGTGCCAAAGTATTGGTCAAGATAGTTGCATAACTATGTAAATGATATCTGTATGCATAATAGGTTATCATGTCAACATGATTTCATGATTATGAAATATTACTAATCATGTACTTAATTTTGATTTGTAGGAAAGATCATGAAGAATGATGAACACCGCACAAGTGATGGATGTTCAACAAGAATATTTACAAATCAAACATAATATAGAAGGCTCGTGGCTAAAAGATTCTCTTATAAATAGGAAGAGAATCGTGACGAGATGTTTGCTCCAAGTGACTAGATAAGACCATTCTCTTAATGATGTAATTAAAGAAGAAGTGTGAATCAGGTTCTGTATGGGTACCCAGGATCGATAGTAAATTGATGAGCTTAATGATCACCATGGGTGATGTGGATATCAACCTTTGCTACAAGGTTGAATATGGTTTCTATACACAGATGACATGGATGCAAGAAGGAACTCACCACAGAGTTCGAATGATGTTGAGGCTCATATCAGTAGACCCATCTGACTTCAGATGGCTACACAGATGTTGATTGAGCAGAAAGTGTATCAGACAGGTAGAGCACATCAAGATGATGTTATTGTCTGGGATCAACCATGATCTTGTGGTTTAGCAGGAAGCAGTCTAGTATGGCTCTCAGCACAAGCGGAATATATGGCTGCTTGCTCTACTAGTTGTGAAGAAGTATGGCTTCAGGATTGTTTGACTTAGAGATAGACCCAACTGTGATACTATGTGACAAACAGAGTTGTATCAAGATGACAGAGAATTCAGTGTTCCATGATAAGTCAAAGCACATAGAGATATGACATTTCTATATACAAGATATGACGCAGAAAGGAACTATAAAGTTCGAATTTGTAACAGGTTGTCGATGCACTAACCAAACCTCTACCTCAAGTGAACAAGTTGCCGATGTACTAACCAAACCTTTACCTCAAGTGAACAAGTTGCCGATGTACTAACCAAACCTCTACCTCAAGTAAAAGTTTGAATATTACCAAGACAAGCTTGGTGTAGTTCAGAAGGACTCTCCTCGAAAGGGGGAGTGATGTGGTCACTTATGATGAGATTGCCTGCATCAACAGAGAGGTCGATGATGTGGTTACCTATATTGGTGATGCCAATAGAGAGGTTGGTGGATGGTCCTTAGACAGGGTCTAATTTGACAAGGGGATTGCATCATCCTTGAACACATCTTCTAAAAGGATCCGTAGACAAGATGTCTCCTAGAATAAAATCCTGAATGAACAGGTAAGGGGATTGGATCGTCCTCGGACTTTGGTCCTATGAATTGAGCCGTAGACAAGATGTCTCCGAGAATAAAATCCTGAATGAACAGGTAAGGGGATTGGATCGTCCTCAGAATTTGGTCCTATGAATTGAGCCATAGACAAGATGTATCCGAGAATAAAATCCGGAATGAACAGGTAAGGGGATTGGATCGTCCTCGGACTTTGGTCCTATGAATTGAGCCATAGACAAGATGTCTCCGAGAATAAAATCCTGAATGAATAGGTAAGGGGATTGGATCATCCTCGGACTTTGGTCTTATGAATTGAGCCATAGACAAGATGTCTCCGAGAATAAAATCTTGAATGAACAAGTAAGGGGATTGGATCATCTCGGACTTTGGTCCTATGAATTGAGCCGTAGACACGGGGGGTTCACTTAGTGAACTTGTTACATAGCACGATCGTTCGCATGATATTAAAGAATATGCCTAATTTCACTAAATATTGGAAAATTGCTCCTAAAATTATATTATTGAACCCCCTCCCAATATTCCTTTCTAATTAAGAAAACCTCTAGCTTCACCATATATTGTAGCTATCCATTTTTATCAACCCATTTTTAATACCCCCTTTATATCATATTATCAAGTTGCTACAAATAGGAGCCCTAACACATCTTAGTATAAGCAAACATGATGCTAAATAAAATAATAGTATAATGTTAATAATGATCCCACCAGGATTGGAGGGGTGATTGATCAATTTGTAGTGTTGGATAGTGGAAGACCCAACGAAATAGTACCGGGGAAGGAAAAATGTTGTAACGTCCTCTCCCACAAACCTAATTCGAGGAAGGGAACATGATGCCAATCTCAGGGGCTTTTACATAAACTCAACTCATTCATTAGATTCACATCCATAAAATAAATGTGTGAAAATGCAAATCAATTAAACATGCACAGCGGAATAAGAACATCATCCACACACATCTTTCATATGCACTCAACATATCAATAATGATCATCAAATTAAAACATTGCAGAAGTAAATACACATAGAGAATACTTATCTTCATTGTGCAATTGTCCCAAGCAACTAGCTATGTCGCTGCAACGTTCCACCCAACCATAGGCCAGTTGTGTTCATCAATCTCTCAACACAACTGCCACCCCCCGAGCTGGGCATGATTCTTACAAGGAAAAGGGGACACTCAAGCTCATGCACAGCCAAAGCAATAGATACACATAACCCACACCCCAACATACTTTCTTCTCACAAAGCAAGCACAATCATTAGGCATGGATGCACATTTTTTTTTACAATGGGACTTACAAACAAAATGGCCATGGGTTTTTTTCCATATCGTTTCCATCCAAAAATGGATTGTGGGATGGGGAAAAACAAGCACCGTGAGGAAAACCATTTCTCCCCCAAACTATCAAATCATTCAACAGGAAAAACGGTCTCTATGGAACCCCAATCCAATTCCCATTCTTCCTCACTGGTATATAACACAAAAATGCCCTTCTCCCAGCTGAGAATGAAGGAAAACACAGAATTTCAATGGGGAAAAACGCCC
This sequence comes from Larix kaempferi, assembly GCA_027924585.1. Classification (NCBI taxonomy): domain Eukaryota; kingdom Viridiplantae; phylum Streptophyta; class Pinopsida; order Pinales; family Pinaceae; genus Larix; species Larix kaempferi. The sequence continues at coordinate 6,435,671 of BSBM01000401.1, read as the reverse complement.
AGCAAGCTCCCAGCTCGTGAGAGAGCCAAACTAGTTGATGGTTAATGTATTGGGAAGCAATTCATGGCTCTTTTCTTGCCCAATAACCGAAATGCGATTTTCGATGAAGGGTGGCTTTCCCATACCCGAATTTGGACAGCCATACCTCCCATTCCCCAAGGCATTAACTACCTCAACCAACTCTTGGGAGAAATGAATGATTGGGTACAAAAGTCAACATGGGTAGTTGAGGGTTCATGGGTTCTCTCATTAACATTTGGCTTGACTTGATTGGCTCAAGGGTTTGAATGTTTTCCCTCCCAATTCCTTGTAAAATCATGCCCCCATCTCTTGTGGCATTGTATAGCTAGTTGTGGGTATTTTATTAAAATGTATATTTACATGATATTTTCAATTTCATTGTGTCTGGCTAGCACGTAAACCATATGCATCAATAAATTGATGGTGGTTCCTTGGCCTTGAACTCCTCACCATGATTTTATAACAATATTACATAATTTACATTTTAATATAATGGGGTCAAAATGGGGACATTAAAAATGCATAAAAGGAAACCCAGTCAAGAGATCAACATAATGAAAGAATGTAATATAATGATAGCCGAATATTAGTGCAATGCTTAGAAAATATGAGAATTGCATATGTTTCACACCACAACCTACCAATCTACCAATTTTATATCATGTAAATACAAGTATAGCCATATAGAGCTCATGTTTTCTATAAGCTTAATAAATTAAACTCCATAAAAATGCAAAATTGAAACCCTTTCTTGGATAGAATCCCCTACCTTCCTATCAGAACAAACATCAATAATGCTTGAACCCAATTGAACATAGAGAATTCCTCTTACTTTCCAATAACACCATATGATCATGTGCATAGCTTGGATTTGGGTCATTCACAAGATGCAATGAATTGCCCCCACTTCCTCTACATTTATTCTTACAATCAAGGGAATTAACAACATTTAGTTACCTTTTCTTGGGTTATATCTAGTTTTTTTTTTTTTTTTTCTTTACAGGAGAGGGAAAGATATACATTGTTAGGTTTCAATCATGCAATAGTTATAAACATACAGAGATGGTGAAACTTATAAGATACAATTTAATGGTAACGATCACACATAGGGTATGTAAATAAGGATTTAGATTTTTACCTATGTTCATGTCAGTTCCAATACAATATTAAGATGGATTCCTTGCATATAAAAATTTAAATTACAATTATGAATGTGCCAAATATAACTCAATCTAACAACCATTCCTAACTGGTAATGTGAAAATGTTAAAGAAGAATACAAAAAGTTGAAAGAAATAATTAGTCAGGAAATATTGATCTAGCTTTTCTTGGTTCCAGTGAGCCAAGAAATATTGATCTCACTTTTCGTGGTTGTTGTGGAGCAAGGTTTGATTGAATCTCAATACTCACCTAAACCCCAACTTAAAAAATGACTACTTAAATCTTTTACTCGAATGCCTACAAAAAATGCCATAAAATTGTTCAACTTTGGAACTCTCGATTAGCTACATCTCTTAAATTAAAGATGAAAAACAATATAACATCAATTCAAACCAAGCCTAAATAAGATATTAAATGAGGATTTCTCAAGGCCAATAATCCAAAGATACTTCCATTGATATTATCATTGGTACACTATTATCATATTTATGCAAAACTTAAGATCATAAGCAATATCAAATAAAAATGGAAGGTCCTTAAGTTTTGGGTAGGTATGAACTAAGCCCATGATTTGGAGGTTATTCCTCAGCCCACCCAAATAAAATAACCCCCAATATTTATATTACTATGTCAAATTAAAAACCCCCCTTGACCCCTTAATATGGGGCAATATTTTTTTTTGGTTTTTAAGAGTATTCAAACCCCCAATATGAATGGACGTGATATGATATTGCCTCGCTAATGAATCCCCCGTGGCCGTAGACAAGATGTCTCCGAGAATAAAATACTGAATGAACAGGTAAGGGGATTGGATTGTCCTTGGACTGTGGTCCTATGAATTGAGCCGTAGACAAGATGTCTCCGAGAATAAAATCCTGAATGAACAGGTAAGGGGATTGGATCGTCCTCGGACTTTGGTCCTATGAATTGAGCCGTAGACAAGATGTCTCCGAGAATAAAATCTTGAATGAACAGGTAAGGGGATTGGATCATCCTCGAACTTTGGTCCTATGAATTGAGCCATAGACAAGATGTCTCCAAGAATAAAATCCTGAATGAACAAGTAAGGGGATTGGATCGTCCTCAGACTTTGGTCCTATGAATTGAGCCAAAGACAAGATGTCTCCGAGAATAAAATCCTAAATGAACAGGTAAGGGGATTGGATCGTCCTCGTACTTTGGTCCTATGAATTGAGCCGTAGACAAGATGTCTCCGAGAATAAAATCCTGAATGAACAGGTAAGGGGATTGGATCATCCTCGGACTTTGGTCCTTTGAATTGAACCGTAGACATGAGGTCTCCGAGAATTGAATGATAGGACTGTATCATCCCTAGACCTCGGTTCAAAAGGTACATAATATGACTGGATCGTCCCTGGACCTCGGTTCAAAAGGTACATGATAGGATTGGATCATCCTTTGACCTCGGTTCAAAAAAAAAAAAAAAAAGGTACATGACAGGATTGCATCATCCATGGACCTATGTCCTAAAGAGAGAAGGATTGATCATCCTGTAATATGATCGTGTGTGTTGCAGGGTATACTTGCTATTGTGTGGATACTTGTATTGATGATGTGTATACTTGCTATTGTGTGGATACTTGTATTGATGATGTGTATACTTGTATTGTGTGGATACTTGTATTGATGATGTGTATACTTGTATTGGTGTGGATACTTGTATTGATGATGTGTATACTTGTATTGGTGTGGATACTAATACTGTTGATCTAGATGACGATGTTGTTGATCGTATTGATCTAGATGACGATGCTGCTGATCGTATTGATCTAGATGACGATGTTGTTGATCGTGTTGATCTAGATGACGATGCTGCTGATTGTGTTGATCTAGATGACGATGATGTTGATCATGTAGATTGAGATGATCTAGATGCTATAGATCGAGATGATCGAGATGTTGTAGATCATGATGAACCAGATGTTGTATATCGAGATGATGTGACGATGTTGATCGTGTTGATCTAGATGACAATGTTGATGATCGTGTGATGACGATGCTGATGATCGTGTGATGACGATGTTGACGATCATGAGGATTCAGATGTTGATGTTGATGTAGTTGTTTGAGTGATGCAGAAGATAAAGACTCAGTACTGAAGATGTTGATGTTCCAGTATTGAAGATGTTCCAGTAACTGGTTGAGTTATTGATGATGTTGAGAAAGCTTCCAATGATTTATAGATGTATCATGTTGATGACTCCTTGATCTTGCAGATGTTGTTATAATATCCTTCTCGTTAAGGGGGAGTGTTGAGATATTGTAACTTCTAAGAATATTATATTTGTACTTTATTATTCCGGAGATGTTTCATTCCTCCATGAAGATCTTATTGTATATCCAGAGATGTTTATTCCTCCGTCGGAATGTGGTAACTTGGGTTATTAGACTTCCCTAGTGGGGGTTGGCCCTGTATGTGTTATGTGGGCCAAAGGGATATTAGACCACCCTAGAGGGGTCGGCCCAGTCAGTTGTAGTGGGGTATTTAACCCAATGGTTAAATACGAGCCTACATGATTTGTGTAAAAGACAAGTCGGAGTAGTGTATAAATAGAGGAGGTGTATTCCTCATTTTACACACTCACTCACTTGAGAGTGGCGCACTTATGAGAGAGAGGTCTGCTATGGAGAAGGAGGAGCTTATGCTTAGGGTTACATCTTTTGTATTTGTTGGTCATCTATATTGAGGAAGCTTTGCTGGGTTTTCTACCCCATGAGGGTTTCCCAGGATAAATCTGTGTCTCTTGTGTTTATGATGTGCTTGTTGTTTCTTCAGTGATCCTGTATATGCTATTATTGTGAAATGGAATGTAATGCTGCTATTTTCTGTCTTAGCATATTAAATCTTAACAGTATTATTGGCATGAGGGTAGTGCCGACCTACAATGTGGGGGTTTGGAGAAACACCCCCCCAAAAATAATTGAGTTGTTTTCAAAGAAACTGGGTAATTTAATCTCAGTTAAGGAATTGGGGTTGTAATCAATTTGGTTTAACAGAATAGGGTTTTGTACACTGTGAAATACCTATACATTGTATTGTAAATGGTTAAGAATATACAATGAGAAAAAACATGTGTACAACTCTAGGTTTTGTTGGTTTTCTTGTTTAAGGGTTTCAAAGGTAAATCTATGTGTATTATGTGTGCCATTGGTTTAATCGTTTTTTTTGCTTAAGAATATGTATGCATTGTTTCACTTCACAGGTTTAAACTTACACAATATTGTGGCCCTTACTATGTGTTTGGCATCCAAAGGTTTTTACTGAGATGTCGTTGTTATATGTTTAATAAATGGTTTTATATGTACATTTTGTCTTTTATATTAAATTTGAGTAGTTTCCATATTTGAATTTGTCTTTCATTCGATTTGTTAAATTGAAAAAATGGTGTTTTCTATTTTACATTAGCCATTACAAAATGTTTTGTTTAAAATTGTACCCTTCAACAATAAAGTCTTGCTAAAAAATTACCCTTTCACGGAAACTATTACATGCATGCCATTCCAAATAAGCTATTATATATATGGAATGAGAAATATTCATTGAGAAATAATAGTTTAAAGAAATCAAATGTAAATGACAATGTTTTCTTATAAAACTATTACATACAAATTCCCAAATCCGAGTGACCCAGTAAATCCCAACTCCTAAATACACCCATTAAATGTTGCTTGAAAGAAAAGCATGATTCAATATTAAAATCTTACCTCTTATTGGTAGAGGAGCTTTTAGATGGACATCGAAGAGCCTCCCTCCTAAGCACACTCAAACATGTATATTCCACTATGTACGTCAAACGTAGACCTTCTCTCCAATCTAGTCAATTAGTTTAGCTACCAATGAGCAATGAACAATCACCTTTGGGAAGGGAAAATTTTAAGTATCCATAATTTTCTCAAAGTGTAGAAACCTTAGAAAATCTTACTAATTCTTAAATTTGCAACCATAAAAATTGGGAAAACATTGACCCTAAATCTTGGCATAGTGTCATTCCCCCTAAACCTTGGAAAATCTACACTTTGACAAACAATTCAACAAGGTGGTCGACAATGCAAAAATGCCTCGAAACAAAGATAAAGATGAAGATGAAAATATAAGAAATATTTATATTTCGTACATAAAAGGAACTATGGAAAATTAGCTATGATCCTAGGGAAAAGAAAAATCCAAGGCTCCCAACACTATTAGGAAAATAGTGGGCCCTTTAAAAGACTCGATCAAACCAGGCTTGTTCAAAGGGGTCTATTCAATACCTTGTTCATGTAGAATATCCTTTATTGGAGAAACTGGCATGTCCTTTGACATAAGGTTTAGAGAGCATTGTGCGTACTTAAAACATGATAGGTTCAAGAAATAAGCCTAGGCGAGCACTCACATTTAACAAAACATCAGATTTGTATTGAAAAGGAAACAATCATGGCAAAGGAAGAAAACATAACAAAGCGGAAGGTAAAGGAGAATATTGAAACAATAATGAAAAGTGACTGTTTAAAAAGAAACGATGGAAAAAACCTAAGTGATACCTAGACTTCGTTGCTATATAATCTTTAGAGTACATACCACACATGAGTCGATTTCACATTTACACCATACAAAGCCAACATGAATTCTAAAGCATTAATATTAATATTTGGCTTTAGTATTGATAATTATAACCATTGGCTAGCAACAATAATATTTTAAGCATAGAATTTGTGATGCACCTGCAACAATTAATTAATAAAAATATGCGAAATAACAAAAATGACAAAACTCAAAATCACTTTTATATTGATCACAGGCCACTTCGAGGGGGCAACCTCCTATGAGAAAGCTCAATACAAATAACTTCACGATGCCTTCATAGGTCTCAACACACACTTATATACTAAGTCTAGGCGCCAATACTATGGGTCAAAACCATGGGTCACTACAAACTATGGATCAACAATACTACGGGCGACTTACAAAGCATATGCGCCAACAACAATAACATAAACTATTGATCAACAAATACTACGGGACGATTTACAAAGCATATGCGTCCAACAACAATATACTAACAAAGTAAAGACATGGGTTCCTAATATCCCCTCCCCCTTAAAAAAATCTTTGTCCTCAAAGCTTTAGATGTGGAAATTGTTGTTGAATCTGAAGGAGTGGTTCCCATGTAGCATCCTCTGGTTGCATGTCGTGCCACTGAATTAAGACCTCCGTGATAGAGAGAGAGCGAAGCTAACGAGTGCGCCGATTGAGGATGGCCTCCGGCTCCAAAAGGATGGATCCTTCATTATCCAGTTCGGGTAAAATCGTTTGTCCACTGATGTTGGTGCCAAGAACTTTCTTCAGACAAGAGACATGAAAGACTGGATGAATGCGGGAAGAAGGAGGAAGTTCCAATTTATAAGCAATGGACCCAATCTTCTGAAGAATCCGATATGGCCCATATAACTTTGGAGCGAGCTTATGATGCCCTTTGAGTTTCAGGGAGGACTACTTGTACAGATGGAGACGAAGAAAAACCATATCGCCGACTTGAAAAGTGCGCTCAGAACGGTGTTGATCAGCTTGTTGCTTCATGCGATTTCTTGCCATGTGAAGATTTTCCCGCAAAATGCGAAGAATCTGATCACTGTTTCAAAGGACCGTGTCAACTTCCTGAACTGGTGAACTGGTGGGGGTGTATGGAAGAAGAACTGGAGGTGCCTGACCATAGACTGCTTCATATGGGGTCATTTTAGAGGCAGTGTGGTAAGAGGTATTGTACCACCATTCAGTGAGAGGGAGCCACTTTTCCCACTGATATTGTTGTTCAGAGGTGAAGCAACGAAGATAAGTTTCCAAGCATTTATTGATAATTTCAGTCTGACCATCTGTTTGTGGGTGATACCCTGAACTCATCTTCAGTTTGGTGCCAGTGTGGCGAAATAGTTCAATCCAAAAATGACTGGTGAAAGTCGCATCACGATCCAAGACAATGGAAGAAGGGATGCCATGAAGACGAAAGATCTGGTCCAGGAAAATTTGAGCGACTGAAGAGGCTGTATAGGGATGGCTGAGAGCACAAAAATCACTATATTTGGAGAGGTGATCAACCACAACGAGAATCACTTTCTTCCTGCCAGATTTAGGGAGCCCTTCAATGAAATACATAGAAATATCTATCCAAATCCGTGTAGGTATGGGAAAGGGTTCGAACAATCCTGGAAGGAGTGTTGTTTCACCCTTATTGCGCTAGCAGGTATCACATTCGGACACTATCTGTTGAATTTTCCTTTTCATGCCCTGCCAAAAGAAGTTACGCCGTGCCCGTTCATACGTTTTGAGGAACCCAGAGTGCCCTACCGATGGAGAAGCATGGAGTTCATAGAAGACAACCAGTTGAAGATCTGTGCTCTGTGGAAGCACCAAACGACCCTTGTATCTCATACAAGCACCATCCCAAGAGTAATGTGGTACAGCAGAATGGTTGTTGTTCAAGCGTTGGATGATTTGAGATAAGGAAGAGTCATTGACATAACCCTGTTGAACAGATTGCAACCAATTTGGAACAGGCATAGAAATAGCTGAAAGAGAACCTTGGGCATCAAATGTACGAGAAAGAGCATCTGCCACAATATTGTCTTTACCCTTCTTGTAACTGATCTCATAGTCATAACCCATGAGTTTGCTAACCCATTTCTGTTGTGACGGGGAGGAGACACACTATTCCAAGAAATATTTCAGACTCTAGTGATTAGTCTTGATGCATAAATGATTCCCTAATAGGTATAGGCGCCACTTCTGTACTGCATGCAAAATAGCCATCATTTCCTTCTCATATGTAGAGGCATCTAAATTCTTACCTGAAAGGGCTTTGCTGGTGAATGCAATGGGGTGTTCATCTTGAAGGAGAATAGCACCAAGTCCATTGCCGCAAGCATCACTCTCAATAATGAAGGGATTGGAAAAATCGGGCATAGCTAGAACAGGTGTAGTACACATAGCTTGTTTTAGTTTGTCAAATGCACACTGATCAGCATGTGTCCATGTAAAAGCATCCTTTTTCAATAGAGCAGTTAATGGAGCTACAATATTCCCATAATCCTTGACAAACTTGCGGTAGTAGCCAGTCAACCCCAAAAAAACCACGAAGGCTCTTGAGTGTCTGAGGATGCGGCCAATTGTTCATGGCATCGATTTTGGCAGGATCGACGCGAGCCCCTTGTGCTGAGATAATGTTCCCGAGATACTCAACTTCCTTCTATCCAAAAACACATTTAGACTGCTTGGCATGGAGATGATGGTCGGAGAAAAGTTGCATGACAAGATCCAGATGCTGGAGATGTTCATCCCATGTTTTACTGTAGATGAGGATATAATCAAAGAATACCAGAATGAATTTCCGCAAGTAGGGTCGAAATATTTTATTCATTAATGCCTGGAATGTGGAAGGAGCATTAGTGAGGCCAAAGGGCATGACCAAAAACTCATATAGGCCATCATGTGTGCGGAAAGCTGTTTTAGGGATATCATCCTCATGAACCCGAATTTGATGATACCCAGAACGAAGATCCAACTTGGAGAAAAAGTGAGCCCCATGAAGCTCATCAAGAAGCTCATCAACAATAGGAATTGGAAACTTATCCTTGATGGTTAGGTGATTAATTGCTCGGAAGTCAATGCAGAGGCGCCATGACCCATCTTTTTTGCAAACAAGAATAACTAGAGAAGAAAAGGAACTAGTGCTTGGGCGAATAATACCTTGCTTTAATAAGTCCCGAACGAGCATTTCAATCTCTATTTTTTGGTGAAATGGGTAGCGATAGGGCCTGATGTTGGGAGGAACACTGCCAGGAAGGAGCTGAATACGATGGTCTTCTGGCCTGGAAGGTGGCAATCCCACTGGTTCAGCAAAAACACCTATATATCGATCCGGAATTTGTTGTAGATCCAAAGGAGTAGTGGAGACCGCTGAAGGTTGCATTTGAATGGAATGGAGCTGAGCGATGACACCATGTGAATTCGTCTTGAGGAGTTTTTCCATGCGATGTGAACTGATGATGCTGAGAGAACCTGGTGTAATCCTATCGAGGTGTGTTTTTGGCCATTGAGGGAAAACTGCATCCAAAGTTCAGCAAAATCCCATAAGATAGGGCCAAGTGTGCGTAGCCATTGAGCGCCCAAAACCACATCACATCCGCCTAAGGTCAAGGAAAACATGTCAGAGTGCAAGGTATAATCTCCCATAGAGATACGCACATTTCGACACTTCCCTTTGCAAGGTAAGGTGCCCCCATTAGCAACCATGACTTCAAAGATGGAGCAAGGATGGATAAAACAATCAGCTTGTTTGGCGATCCGAGGGTCAATGAAATTATGAGTGCTACCAGAATCAATGAGTATTGTAAGAGGAAGCTTCTTGAAGTAACCCCTGACCCGCATTGTTTGGGGGGTGGTGATTCCAGCTAAAGCATGGATAGATATCTCTAGCTGGTCATCCTGAGACGGAGGGTCAATAGGCGGTTCCTGAATGTCGACCGGAGCATCCAATGTTTCTGGATCTTCGTCACCAATTTCAGAGGCAGGCGGAGAATCCACATCCAAGAGATAGAGCTTTTGCTGAACACATCTATGTCCCCGAGTGAATTTCTCATCACAATTATAGCAAAGCCCCTTTTCTCTGCGTGCTTGCATCTCTGTTTCAGACAAACGCTTGATAGGAGTTGGTCGAGGAGCCTGCGGTATAGGTGGTCATTGAGAAGCCATATTTCGGAAGGGAACAAAAGTGGGCTTGGAGCATTGTTGGGCTGCAATCTTGTCTTCTTCCAACTTAGCCAACCCTAGGGCTTCCATCATTGTGTTGGGACAGAAGATTTTGACCTCAGAGCAGATGGCATCCTTTAGACCACTAATAAAACAACTCCGGTAAAAGTCATCAGACAATCCTTCGGTGTGGTTGGCTAGATTCTCAATTTCGGTTTGATACTCTCTCACAGTGCCAATTTGGCGAAGTTTAGTGAGGTCTCCTGTGAAGTCATCAAAAGCACTAGGACCAAATCATTGCAAAAGGAGCTGGAAAAAGCCTGGCCATTTGGGCTCTGGATGAGCCTTGATGTACCAACGGTACCATTGAAGAGCTTCCTGTTCCAAATGAAAGGATGCCAGCGGAACTTTGTTGACATCAAAAGTATTATGCAGACTGAAATAGTGTTCTGCACGATAGATCCATCCAGTTGGATTGGTACCATTGAAGCGAGGAAAATCAAGCTTCGGACCACGGAAATTGCCTTAAGAAGAGAACCCATTCTCTGATGAAAACTCGGACTGTCGTTTGTTGTTCATAGCTGAATGTTCAAGATGGAGGCCGAGAAATTTTTCATCCAGATCCTGGAGTTTGGCTTGGATGGCTGCAAGTGCGTCCTCCATGGTTTTTTCTCCTGCACGGGTGACAACCATAACCAAGAGTGGGTTTTTTTTTTTTTTTTCTCGGTTGACTGGGTAGGAAAACAAAAATAGAAACTACTTCAGTAAAGGAAAATCTGGACTTGGGAAAAAATCTGAAGGGTAATTGGGGTTTGACTAGGTTTTGGACACTGTCGAATAGACAGGGAAGCAAAAATGAGGATTTCAGAAGCGGGGTGATAGAATGGGAAAATTTGGCAGAGGGGAACAAAGAAGCAGAATTCAGAAAGGAACTCTGTGGTAAAATTTGAAGGTGATTGGGTGAAATCTAAGGAAGTTATGGAAAACCCTAAAAATAGACAAATGTGGGATTTCGGGCTTTGGGAAGGGGAATTGGGGATAGGGTCCTCAGGAATGAAGTATGCAGAATGGGATGACAGGGGTTCCCCGAAAATTTCAAGGGAAACAGAGTGAAAACAAGGGAGATATGGAGAAAAAATTGAGATGACAGGGGTTCCCCGAAAATTTCAAGGGAAACAGAGTGAAAACAAGGGAGATATGGAGAAAAAACTGAATTTTATACCTTTTTTTTTTTCCAGACTAGAGCGGCTACGGCTCGGAAGGGATCTGAAATGGCACCGAATGGATTGAAAATGGTTGGATCTGGAACGGCTTGCAAAATGGATCTGAACAACTGGATCTAAAATGGCGCAGCAACGATCGACAATAGTTCAGCTGAAAATAAATATGGACCCCAGGTATGTGCGGCTTCCTAACAGTTCAAGGGTTTCACTCGGCCACCAATGTTGTCTGACGGCTTGCATATTGGGGCAGTACCCCTCACTCCATGGCTCAGGTAAAACTGATAACCGCTTTGCCACAAACGACAGCTCTTGGTTTACCTCACGGGTGGGAACTAGTCAATCAGGTAGGGGTCGTTGCCCTTTTCGCTGGCAGGTCCTCTCAATGGGCCAGCTACTTCGGGGTTCCTGTGGTACTCCTCACAATGAGTTTTAGGGCTTATGCCCAAGTACTTCCCACAGTTAAGCGGATAGGGATTATTCCCAAATCCGAACCTGCAACAGATGCGAAAAAAAATTTGGCATAAATTTCACCTAGCGAGCCCAAGAAAGTGCTCTGATACCAGATGTGATGCACCTGCAACAATTAATTAATAAAAATATGCGAAATAACAGAAATGACAGAACTCATAATCACTTTTATATTGATTACAGGCCACTTCGAGGGGGCAACCTCCTATGAGCAAGCTCAATACAAATAACTTCACAGTGCCTTCATAGGTCTCAACACACACTTATATACTAAGTCTAGGCGCCAATACTATGGGTCAAAACCATGGGTCACTACAAACTATGGATCAACAATACTACGGGCGACTTACAAAGCATATGCGCCAACAACAATAACATAAACTATTGATCAACAAATACTACGGGACGACTTACAAAGCATATGCGTCCAACAACAATATACTAACAAAGTAAAGACATGGGTTCCTAACACAATTTTCTTGAAGATGATATCAGAGTAGGGATCAAAACATTGAGCAATCAAAATGAGAATACAATTCTAGAAAAAACGCCAATATTTTCCTGCATATGGCAATTTTTAAACATATAATATGTACTAACATTATGCTATGTGTGATTTTTCCAATAAAAAAATAGAAAATATATTACACTAATGATTTTTCATACCCTTTTTTTAGAAACATTATATAAAAAAACACAAAAATCAATGATTTTTCTATTATTCTCTATGAGTTTCCATTTGATACTCATTAATTTATTTATTTTTTTCAGTGAAAATTTACAAATTTCAATGCATCTTCCCTAAAGGTCGGGGAAATTTTAGGGGTGAAATTTATCCAGTGGGCTATTTTTTGAATTTAATTTCCAAAACAAAATCGTCAATTTCCTTTTTTTTCAAAACTGATTCACCCACCCCCCATGGCGGGTGTTCCTCTCCACCTAGGGCAAGACGTGTTAATGATTAAATGAGACAGTTGGTTAAGAGTATCTCTTGGCAAGCCTGCAGGTGTCCTCTCCATGGTTCCTCGAGAATTGTATATCCCTCTTGTCTTTATGATTAATTATGTCTTTTGGTACGTGCAATCTAGAGATTTCTCGTCTGGCCTAAGAACAGTTGGATCCTTCTGCGTACGAGTATTCATTGTTCAACACTTTTGTCCGGGACATTTCCTTGCAGGTGAGTGAATCATGATGGAGTTTCTATTTGGTAATCGTTGGTATAGGCACCGTCGAGGTGGTAGTTTTGGCGGCTACTACAGAGGTAAACCTTCAAGGTGTGGTGGCGCTCTAGTTGATCTATTGTTTCATCTCAACTCTCGTCATGAGTAATTTTTGGTGTCGAATTTGTTGGACCCCTGTTTTCCATAGTTCTGAAAAAAGTTACGCGGAGGAAATTTGTGGTTGGCCTTAGGCGGAATCACTTTCCTTAGGCTCTCAAGGAAATGCATAATGCCTAGGTTATTTCAATCAAAGGGTGGCAATGGGAACCAAATCTCAAGTGTCTGCAATGGAAAATCGATTGTGAAGCAAGCAGAATAAGCCAAGATCTGGTCATTGATTAATGATCTCGGAGGTATGGTGTAGAACATAGGCTCCACCAGAACCCATGAAACCAAATATACTCGCACCTTGGGCTTGTTATGAAACATGAAATCCCTATTCAACTTGGGGTTGGAAAAATGTATGGAGGGAAATATCATGGAATATCCCCATGGTGTTTCTTTTTCCTCCAGGATGATCAGGCTAGAGGAGGGTCCCCAGTGTGTGGCTCATAACCAACTCATCGTAGATGAAAGGGTTAGTGCTAATATGAATTATTTGGCAAGGGAATTAATAGGGAAAACCTTTATTCATGGGCCTCCTACTGACCCCTCGGCCTCATATATGGTTTTTCATCACTTCCCTCGAGTTGGTTTGAAGGTCACCTCTTAGTATGTCAAAGCAGAACCTGCAAGTGCCAATCACCAGGTTTCTAATCTTTTTATGATCTCTAATGATGATTAGTTTTGATAGTGTTTTTGAAAGTATGAAAATAGGGCTTGTTTTTCAGTTTAGTCATTCTCTTCTTTATTGCAATTTGGGTCATAACCCATGGCTTGTGGGGGGTCATTTTGGAAAAACTCCATCAGTTGTTACTTCACAGACTTTTAGACTTCATTAGCAATTTTTTCTTTAAGTAGGGCGAACCGTCCTAACAATTTAATTTGGACTAAAGATGCAGTCCCGTTGAATCTCCTTTGCTCTGTACATATTTTTTAACTTAATTTAATTTTTGAATTTTACAAACAAAAAACAAATGATTCACGCAAATTTTATGGTATAAGTTTTGTTCACTCTAGAAATCGCCAAATTGTCCTAAAACTATATAAATTCCATAGGCATTTGAATATTTTTTAAATAAATTCTTCAAACATTTTATGGTTGCAAATTTAATAATTAGTAAGATTTGCCAAAGTTTCTACACTTTAAGAAACAATGACCTAGATAATTTTTTCAATCACCTCAATAGTCGTAACAATAACATTAGATTTACCATGGAGATAGAGAAAGATAATTGCTACTTTTCCTCTACGTATTAATCTCTAAGAAAATGGATGGATTTATTGCTCACCAGGTCTATAGAAAAAATGCACATATTGATAGATATCTACATGTTGTTCAGTGTTTTGGATTCAATGTGTAGATAATTAGAGATGAGTGATGTGTTTCAAGTGGAAGCTCTACTCATCATCAAGATCCATCTTAAGCTATAATAAGAAGAGAGGAGGATGGATAATTAAACAGAATTAGGGAATAAATATAACCATTAGGAAAATGGTGGAGAAAACTAATAAAATTTAGTTGTTAGGAATTAAGATGAATTAAAATATCATGGATTTAATATAATAAAATGAAGATGAAATGAAATAATAAAGATAGATTGAAAATGAAATTCAAATAAATTAATAATAGAATAACCGAAAATTAGAACTTTTAACAAAAATGGTTTAAGGGATTAGAGAATTATAAGAAGAGGAAGAAATTTGGGGTGGCAGGAGCAAGAGGGGACATAATTATTGATCCTGAAGGAAATATAGTGAAAATGTTTGCATGGGAACGGGGAAGAAGAGAAAATAATTAGGCATAATGGTTGGCCCTATTACAAGGCATGAAAATTTTAACTTAGCTAAATATTTCAAAAATCATCAGTTTTGGTGATTCCACAATTGTGATCCAAAATATGCACAAGCCATAGAAGGATAAACCCTCCAATTGTGGATGAATGCAGAAAATAATTCACAATATTCTCATTAGCTCAAGCCTATTGTTATTTTCACTTTAAGCGAGAAAATAATGAGTTGGCTGACAATTTGGCAAATCATGGAACTAAGCTAGACAAAGGAATGATAGTTTTTTATCATCCACTCCCGACTACGAAATGGATCCCATGTTAAAAACAAGTAAAGAGGTCGTTTGTCTAGGGAGGATCCAAGGTAAATGCATGGTAATTCATGCGAGAAAGAGAATTAGGAGGGGAGTAACTCAACACCCCTATGTAGACATAAAAAACGATGCCTTTCTCACGCGGAGCGTAAGTGGTGGTCTTTATATGAGACGTGTGTACACTGGAGTAAATGTGAAGCTTTCAAAATGACTATGGAACTAAGGCCACCGCGAGATATTCCTCTCCTCTCGAATTGTTCATTCTCGCATACGCGTGGATTTGATGGTTGATATGGGTGATTTCAAGGGGGGGGCTTGATGGGAACAATATAGCTTGTTTGGAATCTCAAATAGATTATTTGGATGGAAATATGCATGAGCAAATTACTTTTATGGATGAAGTAAGAAAGGACCCGGAGAAATTGGTGAAAATGAACCATTGTAGTCACTACCAAGCATCTCCCTCAAATGAAACCAGACCCATGGATAAAGTTTTAATCATTCAACTAGTTCGAGTAAAATTGGACAGGTAAGGATATTTTAGATGGCAATCTTCTGCAACCCCTCTAGATATATTGTTTTGTTCTCTTTTTTGTAGGTAAAACGTTTGTTAGGCTATATAGTACTCATGC